>JBBPBQ010020324.1:48872202-48921853 GCA_037974755.1 Cicer yamashitae | reverse complement strand
TGGTTATGAACCTTTCAATTCGTCCAAAAAAATAATAATTTTGTAGCATACCGTTTAAAATATTCTATCAATAGAGAGCTTACAATTAAAAAGCTTTTTATGGCTTTTATGTAGAGCTTAGACCGTTTGAGGTTTTTTTTATGGTTCTATATGTCCATCACATTTTCCTCTACCACGTGACAAATCCATATACTTTTTAAATACTATATCCATATACTTTTAAATGTAAATAATTTTATATTAATAAAGATTGGTGTATTTAATTTAATTTAATATATTTATCAAATACGTCAATTTTATTAATTTAAAATTATTTATATTTAAATTGGAGGGAGTACAATTTTATTAAAAAGTTATGATAAGGCATGATTTATTTTTATTCTCCTTCTTAAGGTGAAATTAGCTCGAAAACAATAAAATGCCAAAGTTAATTATGCATATCTAAAATCATTTTAGACTCATTCAAAAGTAGAAACCAAACATATACTTAGTATAATCAATTTTAAAATAGTGGAAGTCTCATTAATTTTATCCACTTATAAAGTGAGTTTTCCAAAGATTGAGTTAAAAGAATAGTAAATAGATATTTTAGTCTCTCAACGTGTGACACACTTTTACATGATATATCAAAATTGCATATACATTTTTTATGTCTCTTTTGTTAATAATTTTAAGGATTAAATTGACAAACGAAAAACACATTTGAGAATTAAACTAACTAACTAAAGACATATTCAATGACCAAAATAATTATATATCAAAGACTATTGTGACAACGCATCACACATTCAATTATCAAAATGAGTGGTTACTCTTGTATTAATGTTATTATAATAAAGGAGAAAAATACACTAACAATATAAACGTGATTTTACACTCACATACAATTAAAACACGTTATTTTAACATGTCATATTAATCATTGTTGTTTAAACAATTTAATTAAATTAAAATAAAAAACAACTTTCATTGTGTATATGCTTTTCCCTCATGTTTTCTTGTGTTTTTAAATCTCCACCCCTAAATCTTATTTCTTTATTTCATTTTTATCTTTTTATCAATGGATGGGAGAGATTTCAATGGACTCTCATGTTATATAAGAGAGTTCACTTCTCAATCCTACATGAATACTTCTCAATCCTACATGAATAGATTATCTCAACTTTTACTTCATATTTTTTCATGTTTTTTAATCTCCACTCTTAAGGTTCCATTTGAATCTTTAAAAATGAACGGAATGAAAAAGAACGGAATGAAACGGAGTGGAACGGAATGAAATGAAATATAATAGAATTTTCATTCTATTGTTTGAGAATTTTATGATGGAACATAATAAAGTCATAATTCCATAGTTGAAAAAATTGACGGATGAAATGAGTTATAACTTAATCTAAATTTTTTTATATTCAAAACACTTTACTTATATTAAAGACACTATTTTTCACTTTTCCCATTATATATGCATAAATTAAAATTATAAATTAAAAAAAAAAAAAGGGATACAATGTGAATAAAAGAACATATTATAGTCATAAATAAAAGCTACAGTACCCAGTAAATGATAAGGGAGAACTTGAAGTTGGTGATAGGATTTTAAGAAACCACGTTAATGGATCCAAAAATAGGAAATAGGAGAGGGTATGCAATCAAAGAGTAGCTTCAAAGAAATAGGAAATAGGAGAAATAGGGAAAGAGAAGCAAACGGTTGAACCAGTGGAAGCAATGAATGTTATTACCGCTAGCATTCGTCATCTTCCTTGTGTGTTTTGTTTTAAAAGTATAATAATAGGGATAATTTTGTAATTAAAAAATTTCATCTTATACACCCCAAATTAGGGGATTAAAAATGAGTTTATAAACACTGACTCAACTCACAAATATTGATATTGTTTGGTTGAACATCTTGTTTTTTGTTCAGCTCAACTGATAAATGACGATATTGTTAGGTTGAACATCTTATGCCATGTTCGAAATCGAAACTCGAGACCTCACAGTTGTGTGAGTTAATTATGCATCTTTTTTAAGATAAAAAAACAAAAATAAGAGAAATGGTGAAATGAAATGGAATGAATTCCATAATATTCCAATCCATTCTATTCATTTTTTTATTACAAACAATGAAACCTCATTCCACACCACTCTATTTCAATTTATTCCACCAATTCAAACATAACCTAAATCTCATTTATTTATTTATCTCATTTCAATTTCCTTGTCAATTAATGGTGAACATTTCAATAGACTCTTACATCACTTAAGAAAATTCACTCACCAAATAATGAATTTTTTCAATTTTTTCTTGGTGTTTTAAAATCTCACATTAGAGAATCTACTTTCGAATTTTGGAATGAAATATCTCAATTTTTTCCATCATATTTTTAATTCTCCACCCTTTAAAATTCATTTATTTTTTTACTATCTCCTTGTCAATAGATGATAGAGATTTGATCAATAGACTCTGGTGTCTCGCGAGAGAATTCACACCCACTAATTTATACATTTCCCTTTTATTATGTGCTCCAACTTTATACCTTTTCATATATCCTCATACTAGTTCAAGTCCCTGCTCCTCCCCTAATTATACTAGTCCCCCCTTTAACAAGTGAAAAGTATTCAACATGTCTTGGTCGGTAATTGTGGTTTTGGTTGGTGGTGGTGGTTGGAGGGTGACATGGTAGAAGGTTCAAGGCTTAGTTAATAGATGCAAGAATGGTAATCGATCCGCAACTTTGAAAGTTCAGAATTTCAATTTAAAACTATAAATAAAGCGAAGGGAATAAATCAATACCATGTATGAAGTCTAAAACTATGTGTTTTGAAAATATGGAAGCCATAGCGACATCGTCATATCGAATTTATTGTTTTGCTTTGGAGAGCTCAATGAACACACAGTTTAACTTTCCACTGGTTCAATGAACACAATAGAATGACTCAAGCCATAGCGACACCCTATATGAGTGATTTTAATGAAATTTTATAATTTAATTTGTTCGGAATCATGGTGGATCTAGCAAAATTAACTATGGTAAAGCATTATATCTCTATTATGTTCTGTTGTGTTTTATAATAAATTTGTGCATCGCGGGTCAAACATCTAGTTTTTGTTTATATTTTAAAAATTTAATACATTAAGTTTCACGTTGCTAAACGTGGAATATGAGATCATATTTATTTAAACCTCCACATACTTACATTAAATATAAAGTTGTTCTCTTAGGTCTGGTACTCGAGATTCTCTTGGAAGAGTTTGTTTAATCTTGAGAGATTTTCGTGTTGGGCGAATAAACCCTCAAGAAAAATACACCTTCACATACCTCAAGCATATTTATATTTTCTTGTTCATATAGTTCGCGATTGTTTAGGATCTATTCAGTGATACATGATTGAAGGTATATGAAATGTTCAAAGTGATTGTGCTTCATGGAATTTTTTATTTCAAAGAAAGGGACAAAGGATATCTTTGGCGCCAACTATTTCAACTAGACTCTAACAATCATATACAAAATGATGTAAGGGGGCAACAACCAAACCCAAGTACATAAAAAGAATTGATAATTAAGAAGACAATATAAAAAGAGAAATAACATTCCACTAGATAATACATTAACCATAAATCAGTGCAAGAATTTCCTTCTTTAAAAATATGCTAACAATGAACAATATTTTTCATAGAGTTGATGAACAATATTTTTCAATAACCAATAATTTGATATCTTCTATAGAAATATTCAAAAATAAACATTAACCCGTCTTTACATAAATTTCTACACTATAATTAAATACACGCCTAATTTTCTTTCCAAATCATAGCAAATTTTACATGTTTGAAAGTATTAAATGTTGTTTTGATATGATGATTCCGAAATTCCTAATCAACTGTATTAATTAATTTATTTAAAATAAAAGAAAGAAAAAGAAATAAACGGTGAATGTAACCATACTCGTGGTTGAATTTATTGTACCAATTATCTGGCAAGAAACATTGATATCATAATTAAAGGCAAACATGATGACTTATCGTAGAAATAACGGTCATCGCTGCTACCCTCTAAACAAAGTTAATGCACCCGAAATTCTCGCTCCTCCAATCATCTGGGTGTTCTCTTCCCCTACAACAAAACTAGCGAGAGAGAAAAAGTAGCGAGGGAGAAGAAAACAAACATTTCCATATTCACTTTTTCTCTCCCTCCCTCTCGCTCTACACATTTCAGGTACGCATTATGAATTCCATTGTCTTAATGTTGCTTATATGTTTTTAATCATTTGAATGTGCATATCTTGTAGGACACAATGGCCGCCACGGTGAAACAGATGTCCTTGATTGTGTCAGCGTTTGGCGTCGCATCTTTCTTTTTCGGTGTTATTGCAGAAAACAAGAAGGTAATAAAACAAACATGTGGAATAGAATTTTAAGTAATTATAATTTAAAGGATAAGATGAAATTTTTATTAGAAACTTGTTATGTTTAATTGTGGATAAATAATTTTATATTTACAAGTACACAACAATGAACAATGGTATACAATGCATGAATTTTGTTGTTGTTACATTACAGCCTGCAGCTGGAACACCAGTACCTGGTAATGATGGTGTCTCTGTCACGTGCAATTATCCATCTGATCCAACTGTTGCATTGGGGTGTCTTTCGGTAATATTTCTTATTGCCTCCACTGTTGTTGGGTATCTATCTTTGTTTTACCCTTACAAAGGAAAGGTTGTTCCACAAGGGGTTATGTTAAAACACACTTCTTTCACAGCATTCTTCAACATTGCGTTGTAAGTATTCTTTCCTCGCCTTTATTTATTTATATTTTTTGACTAAAGCTTCAACTATAAATCACAATGTGCGACATATTGTTGTCATTCTTTTTTATAAATTAAAAATTCAAACCACACCCCAATCATCTTTACCAGGTTTACTGCTGGATTAGCTGCAATGTTCTTGTTATGGCCAATAATCACCGAACAGATTCACTTGACAAGCAATGTGCATCTTGATGTCAACTACGAATGCCCTACAGCTAAAACCGGTCTCTTGGGAGGTGGTGCCTTTTTATCTCTTGATTCATCTCTCCTTTGGTTGATTGCGCTTATGCTAGCAGATAATGCTCGGGAGGATTATTTTGAAGAACAAGAAGAAGGAAATAAGGGTGAATCTTAATTCTGATGTTGAAGTTGATATGTAAGCAACTCAAGTTTGTTTCTATAGTTGAACTTGAACCAATATGTTTGCATCAGTAGTTCGTTGAGTAAGTTACTTATAATGCATGGTGCTAACAATTAACTGAAATATAAATGTAAATATATTTAAATGGTTCTCTAAGCACGTTTATTGTGCTTCAGCAGTATATATTGCAATAGCTTACATAGTTGTTTTAAAAAAAGAGATTCCTTATCGATGAATATATATTCTTTCTTTTTGTTGCAAGGGTATTGCTTAGATCTTTTTTCCTCTTTTGAATGTGTTATAGAACATAAGTTCTTAGACTAATTAATTATGAGGGGATGACTCTATTTTAATTAGATACAATTATTATATTTAAATTTAATTGAATTCTCAAGGTACCATACAAATATTATTGTTTATACGTGCTGTCTACTTGTTTTTGTTGAATAAATGAGGTGAAAATAGTGACGAAAGTGAAGCAAATGATGAAAAGGTAAGAATAATAACCGAAAAATGAAATGCAAACAATTTAAACAAAGCAACTAAGTAGTAAATGGTTTGTCAAAGAAGAAAACTAAGTAGCAAATGCACATCAAGATCATCTCTATTTTAAAAAGAAACTAAGAATTTCATTTATGAGAAAAATAGACACAAGTGAAATATTATACTATGACTTTTTTCTTCTATTTCGATAATTTAAATTCTAAATATTAGACACATTGATTCTTTAAATCAATTTTTATTTTTATTTTAATCCATCTAATATTTCTTAGATTTTTTTCATCTTACAAAAATGTAATATCAATATAAAAAAAATTCGACACACTTAAACGAAAAATTAACATCAATAAAAATGGAACAAAAAAAACATAAAAACCAAAGTTTGTGACTTAAAAGCACTTGTATGAAGTGAAAAAAACTTAGAACCGCTGACCAAGGAAATTTTACTTCATACCTCTTTAATTATATCCCTTACCCCATATTCTACCTAAACTACCAATTTCACACAAAAACAAAAAATCTCCCAGTCCACCGAATTTAATTTGTGTTTTAAAAAATTTAAATTTTAAATTTTTTTTTGAACATAAATGCATTTCGAAAAAACTTAAATCAAATTTACTTTAATGTTTCAAAAAATTTAAATTTAATTTTTTTAAAAGATAAATATGTTAAAAAAATTCAACTTAATTTTTTTAAAAACACATATGTATTCTAAAAAATTTAATTTTAATATGTAATAAAATGTAAAAAATAGATAAAAAAAAGTCACTTGTTAAATTTCTTGATTGAAACTTATCTGAAAAACTTAAGTTAAGATTTCAGTTAAATATGATTTTTAGTTTTTTTTTAATTTAAAAAAAAGTTCAAATGAGATTTTAAGTAAAATGTGAGGTAAAAGTAAAATTTTAGGTGTATAACGTAAAATTTTCGCAAAATGATTCATAAAACTAAGTTAAGACACAAATAATATAATTTAGCCAAGATATATGGTAGTAGACCCATTTTTTTACGGATAAAACTATCACTTTTTGTCTTTAAATTTTAGTTCAACTTACAAATGCCGATATTGTTAGGTTGAACGTCATGTCATGGATTCCAACTTAGAATCTCGCTGTTGTGCGAGTTAACTATAGTAGTATTTTCCCATCTCTTCCAAGAAAAAAAAAAAACTACCATTCTGTTAAGAGACCAATGACAAAAACTACATTCAATAGGCCAAAAAGACCTTTTAGTTATGTTTACTTTGATTGGATTAATAATCCTTTGCCATGTTTACAAAGTTTGTAATAAACTTATATTTCATTTTATTGCAATGAGTTAGAGTACCCATGTACTCTCATGAAGTGATTATTGCTTATGAAAAACATTCTTAAAGGAAACCTAAGTTGAAGAAATCAAGACCTAAAAGTATGATTTTGTAAAAAAAAACCCTAAAAGTGCAACTATGACTTAACATAGGTTTTACTGAAAATAAAACATAAAATTGGACCCTAAATCTGTGCGAGACTCTCAAATAGATTTATAAGATTATGAATATTTCAAAAACACCTCTGATTCTGGCAAACATAAGTAGTTAAATATAAAGATCAAATTGCAAATTTGATATTAACATGAAGACCTCATTGATAGTAAGTATTTACATACAAATATCAAATGATAATAAGTTACTGAATATAAGGACCTCATTGATAACAAGTTGTTAAATATAAAGATCAATTTGACAATTTAACCATACATATTTAACAAAAAGGTAATTAGTTGTGTTAGTATTTTTTCTCTTTATGCGACAAATCTCCAACTTTTTAACCCTTAGTTCAAATTAGTTGAGTTACCCACACACCTAAGATAAAACCATGGAATTGGTCATTTACTTTGTATGATGCTTTCAAACAAAGTCTTTACATACAAATATCAAATGATAATAAGTTACTAAATATAAGGACCTCATTGATAACAAGTTGTTAAATATAAAGATCAATTTGACAATTTAACCATGCATATTTAACAAAAAAGGTAATTAGTTGTGTTAGTATTTTTTCTCTTTATGGGACAAATCTCCAACTTTTTAACCCTTAGTTCAAATTAGTTGAGTTACCCACACACCTAAGATAAAACCATGGAATTAATCATTTACTTTGTATGATGCTTTCAAACAAAGTCTTTAAATTTATGAATATTTTAAAAATATTATTGATTATATCAAACAATGCTCATATTGATGCTTCTAATAGTAAGTGGTTAAATATAAAGATTAAAATGCAAATTTGATCTTAATGTTAGTAATCAAGTGATAGTAAGTTGTTTAAAATTCAAATTGATAGTAAGTTATTAAATTATTTTTGTTTGGAAAAAGTAAATTATTTAATATAATGTCCTAATTAATAGTAAATGATTAAATATATGAACCAATTTGACAATTTTTTTTATACAGATAAAATGGTAAAGAAATTTAGACACAAACAATTATACATATTTGGGTCCATATATGAATCAATTTGACAATTTAGCTGTACGCATTTGATAAAGTATTTAATTTTTTTACACAAACCTTATTCATGATCTCATCGATTTATCTGAAAATACTGCAATTTGATGGTTTCCTCCTTCCACGGATATGCAAAGTCCATGGTACGGTCGCTCTTAGAAGATTCTGGAAGCTTTTTCTACCAAAAAGAAAAGAAAAATATTCTAGAAGCTGAGCTGGAATGGAAAGCGCTCTTACAACCCGTAACCGATTCAAGTAGTTTGTTGTAACTTGTAACGGTAAAAGAACGACGGTTAGTTACTCTTCGTTCCCGCTTCATTCAATCACGAGTTCGTTACACTCTGAATCTTGAGAGTATCTCGTTCGCAATTTCACACTTTCAACTCTCTTTCTTTTCTTTCTCTGATTCTCTCCTTGTGCTCTCTCCATCTTTCGTTTTCCGTTTTTCACACATTTGCAAGTGAAGGTTTGTGAAAATGCCTCTCGGACATGTACTAGATAATAGATTTGCGCAATTGTGCGGTATAGAGACACCGTTCACCTTCGACGTTAAACATGCTATTGATGTCAATATCCGTCATGGAGACTTCGATTTCCTTTTTTGTCCTCTGGTTCGTCTTTCTATTTTATTTTTCTTCATATTCATTTAGCACTTTGCATGAAATTTAGGTTTTAGTTGAGATGATTGAATTATGCAGTTTACATTTCAATCTCATAGGATTCTGAGGTGTTTAACTTTAATTTGAAGACAAATTATGTTTTCTTCTTTAGATGTTAATGTGATTTTTATTTGTTGAAAATTTGAGTTGTTAATGTTAAGGAGTTTAATTTGCTATGCACCACCAACATCAAGACATGAGATGATTGTAATTCAATGTCAGAGTAAAATTTCTTTACACTAATAATATATATAAATTAAATCCAATGTTAAGACTATATACTTTTTTTGCTTACAAAATGTTCTGAAAAAAAGGAATGAATGAATTGAGTTTAATTTTCACGCTGTTAGTGTAAAACAAATTACACTGTCAGCGCATCACAATCAATCATGTCTATGACTTTAAAATCAGTTATAATAAGAGTTAAACATTTTTAATGATCCGATGATTGTGATTGATTGACAGTGTATATAAATTAAATTCGAATGAATTATACTAAATTGGAAAATGACATTGGCCTCTTGAAATTTCAGATGTATACTGGTTATGCAACAAGCAAGGATAAAGCTCTTACCCTCGATCGACAGCTTCTGCCATATGCTGGGTTAAACACGAGTGTTACCTACGGTCAATGGGCTGGTCTTGTATTTGGTATGAGTTACTGCTTTTTTTTTGTTATGAATTTCAAAATTTTCATAATTTAAAATTGTTACTACTTTGATAGTTTCATGATTCATCCATTATTATTTTACTTGATAAAGATCTCTCACTCCTTGTAAACAGAGAAAATGAGAACTGTAATGAATAATGCTCATTTTACATTTCTTGGTGTGCTAGTTTGTTGTGTGTTCGTTTCTTAAAGTTATAAAGCTACTTAGGAGTTTAGATGGTATTTATTTAAGGTCTAACAAAATTACACAACTGTATCTTTGAAGTTCCACAAAAAAAATTGTATCTTTAAATTTATTAGGTATTAGATAAGAACATTTTAAATTTTATGTACTACACAAAGGATGGTAACCATCATGCGTCCTTCCAGAAAACTCCTTTTGGTAATAATCAATCTACAATGCAAATTGATGTCAACTTGATTATTTACCTTTAATCTTGATAACATTGTAATGTATTATTTTGTCTCAAGAATTAAACTGATTTTGTTACATTGCATGTCTTTGGGCCCCATAGGTAGGATTTTATCCTAGTTTTAACATGCTTGGCTGTATTTCATAAAAATTAAGTGGAAGTGAAATAAGTTGAATTTTTGTATTGGGTTGAGAATTGGCTTTAAACTTAGTTTTAAGATAGATGTTTACAAACATGAATCATCGCTTGTTCTTTCTAGTATATTTTTGTCTTGTCAATATCCCTTTTTACGGTCCATGTGGTGTCAACTCAGGAGCTTGACTTTGTAACCTTAAGGACGAAGTTCAAATCCTATCACGGAGAGATAGTTTTAAAAATGGCCATTAATGCCACCATTATTAATAATAATTTCCCCTTCTCCATTTTTTTTTAAAATTCTCTTTTTATTGACGATGTTGCCAGATTCGATAATCCATGTCAAGCTTTTGATATGATTTATTGCATTTATTCAGCAAAAATTAGTCCCACATGGTTAGACTTGGATTCAGAAGATGAAAATGTTAGGGTGAATGCTGAAGCTATTCTGAAACAACAAATAGAATGGGCTTCCTATCTCTCTATTAAGGTGTGATCACGGAACCAAATTGTAGTAAATTTCATATCTGTATTTTTGACCTTGGTTTTGATTACTCGGTGGAATGAGCAATTTTACACATTTATTGGTTAAGTTTGAAACCACTTCTTATTTTGCTGGAGTCATGAATGTTTCATTTTAAATTTCCTTGGAAGAAAGCATTGGACTTCTGTAATTGTTTGATTAGGACTTTGAACGTTAGAAAATTTATTTTGGGTGTAAATTACCAAATGAAAGAGGATCACTGATTCATATTTGTTTCCAGACTGCATGTAATGATATTCTGTCGTGCCAGGGTGGTGGCCCAGGAGTGAGTGAGACATAAAGTAAACTTAGAGAAATTGTTTTGCTTTCAGTGAGAGGACTTTTTTTTTGTACAGGAAGAAAGTTATACATTGTTTTATTTTTTTAATATGAGAGACCTTTATTATTATTAGATTAGATAAAAAAGAAATTAGCCAGTACTACTTAGTTAACTTCTGTTGAGGTCTAAAGTCATTGCTTTATAGAAATGCAATTCTTCATTTATTGGGAGCTGCATAACGTTTTCCTATTTTTTTTTATTGTTCTGCAGCATTGCGTTCTTCCAACTCCTGATGGAAATTCTTGTGCTAACTATGCTAGGTGTGTGAATCAAATCTTACAGGGCCTTAAGAACATGGAGGTGACACTCTTACTTCAAGTTTTATGACTGATTATTGTGCTCCACAAATGTCATTTCAACTTTCTTATACTTCTTTTTATGAGTAAGAGTGCAATGAAGTTGTTGCTTAGGATTCCAGTTGGGATGTCCAATGACGACTACCGTCCATTATCCAATGCTTTGGTGAGTAAGAGTGCTAAAATAAAGCGATAAGTGTCTTGTTAGTTGTTACTAATTCTGCTTTTTTTTAATCCTTTCTTATTCTTTTTGATCTTGCTATTAGTCGAGGTTGCACATTCACATTTATTCTCAAAAGGGGAATTCTTGCTATATTTTCATAATTAACTTATATTCTTCCTGAAACTACATTCTTCTGAATGAAAAAACATCTTTGCTGTCGTGAAGTGAAAGCTATTGAAAAGTGTTTTTTATAATCTGATATTCAACATGACATGACACTAATGATTCATACGGTGTTCATCTGTGTCTATTTCGTTGATTTTCATCTGAGTATCCAATTGTTGACGGTCTTGAAGATTTAAGCATTTGACACTAATGATTCAACATTAATTTTCTTTTTCTCTAGTTTATTTCCAGCCACTCCTCTAATCCTGATTTCTAGGTTGATTCATGGGAAACATGGAATTCCTTCCGTATGCTCTGTGATCATCATAATCAGTTGGCGGTCGCCCTTGATATTAAGTAAGTGCTTTGGAGTTTTATTCCTCAAATCTCCTTGCTCAAATTTTTCAATAACGTGTCAATTCTAGTTTGATTTCCTCAAGCATGAACATTAGATCTTGTTATCAGGAGAGTCCTGCCTCCAGAGAACTCACTAAAACGCTGGTACGGGGAGCCAGTCACTGCTGCAATATTAGATACAGAAGTAAGGACATCTTTTTAATTACATGTCCAGTAACAAGGATGCTACAGCTGCTTCTTGTCTAACTAGTAATGATTTTTAATGAATTTATGCAAGATCTTTTTAACTAAGGCCCGTGGTAATACTTTATACCTTCCAAAGCGTCATCAGAAGTTAATTGGTGACTTGTTTCACCTTGATACACGGGTAAACATCCAAATTCTTGAATCCTTAAGACCTCTATAATTGTCAAAATCTGTTTTTGTTTTATTATTAAAGTTTTATTAAAAATATCCCTTAAGTATAGGAATTCGATTGTATATGAGTACTAATAGAGATTTAGTTATATAGTAATCTAGTATATATATCTGATGTATTGTGAACAAATATATTTAAGGTTCGCTGTCGCATAAACCCTAGCCGCTTTTATTGTGGTAAACTTCAGCAACCGTCATTATGGCCTGTGCTGCCTTCATTGCAGTCTGTTTGCCGCCTTCGTTGTCCTGAAACCAGCCGTCACTACCGTGAACACAACTTTTGACATCTCTCACCACTGTTGGCGACTGTTGACCACCATACATTGACCGTATCGCACCGCCGCCTACACCATCAGACTCGCCTCGAAGAAATCGGCCAAACCCCAGAAAATCGCCGCCGTTTTTTCGCAGATTGTAAATCGGAGGTTTTTTGTCCGCTTTTGGTGGTTACTTTTCAGATTGGAGCACTTCGGTCCGCGGGTCGTTTGAAGTGCACATTTTTCGATTAGATACTCGCTCTTCTTTGTTTTTCATCCATGGCGGGAGAAGGAGTAGTGATTAATACTGAAACCGAGAATGAAACGGGAAATAAAAAATTTCAAGCTGAATTGCAAAGCCTCTCATCCGTTCCCAAGTTGAATGGGAAGAACTATATGAAATGGTCACAAATTGTGCGCATTTTTTGAAAGGTAAAGGGATGGCGGAACACTTAACAGATGAACCCCCAAAGAAACAGATCCCAAGTTTAAGATGTGGGATAAAGAGGATTCTATGATCATGACACGGTTATGGGATGCAATAACCTCAGAAATTAGTGACACTTGCATGTTTCTCAGTGCTGCGAAGAAGATTTGGAAGGCATTAGAAGAGACTTATTCTATAGCCAAAGATGTTGCCCAAATATATGATGTGAAAGGTGAAAACTTTGGCGGTTAAACAGGGAAACAAGACTGCTACTGAGTATGCAAATCATCTCAAAGCTTTGTGGATGAAGTTGGATCATTACAGAGTTATAAAAGCCAAATATTCAGCAGATGCAACATTACTCAAGGAGTATATTGAACAGGATAGAGTCTATGATTGCTTGGTGGGACTCAATTCTGATTTTGATCAAGTTAGAGTGCAAATCCTTGGTAAGGAGAAAGTATCAAGAATTAATAAGGTAGTGCCTATAGTGAGGAGTGAAGAACGTAGAAGGGGACTAATGTTGACAGTCCCACCTGTAGAAAGCTCAACAATGCTAGCTGAGAAGAATTCGACTATGATGGTTGACCAAAAGAAAGGAGGAGGAACCTATGTGGAGAAGAAAGGTGAAGGAGCGTGGTGTACCTATTGCAACAAGCCTCGCCACACTCGTGAAAAATGCTGGAAATCGAAAGCCACTTGGTAGAGAATTGGGATCTCAAAACTGAGACAAGGAGTGGTGAAGACAGGGAGGTCAAGCACACATAGCTACGAGTACTAGTGAAGAAAGTCGAGAAGGTATGATGCAATTGAACCAAGATGAGGTAGAAAAGTTGAGATCTTTAGTCACTAGTTTGGAGAAACCCACATGTACTTGCTCTTTGGGACATTCAGTTACGTTTCCATTTTCTTTTGGACTTAATGCTTCAGATATATGATAGAAACCAGAATTTTATTGACTAGAATTGATGAGCTCTGAAGCTCTTACAATGCTAGAAATATGAAAATGCAGAAAAAGAACTAAACCAGAGCAAAATTGCTCCTAACCAGAGAAAGAGTTCCCCTAATTATTTCTTAGAATATTTTCTGAATACCTTTCCCTCTTCCTATTCCCCTATTCTTATGACATAAAATAATTGACATTATTAACTAACTTTTATTCCTTTCATTCATCCTTCTTGAAACTGAATGCCTTTTCCACTTCCCCTTCCCTTATTCCTTTAATGGAATATCAGTAGAATAAGAGACATTATTAACTAGCTTTTATTCCCTCCATCCATCATTCTAAAAACTAAATGTGTGTGAGGTGTGTGACTTGGGTGAGTGGGGCCCACTCTTTGGGCCCTCATTCCTCTTAATTTGCAGTGTTCTATCATTGCCACCCGCTTCAAAATGAGCCTTGTCCTCAAGGCTAACATTAAGACATTGATTCTGTAGCAGACTTCCAGGTTCCTAGCTGATGGTTTCCTTATTCCCTTCCCATGTTATGATTTTTCTTGGCTTTAGTATATTCGTGGTGACAACATTAAGTTCTTTTTCCTGATTGATTCTCCAATTTTCTGGATTTTGACACTGCAGCTTCACAGCTTTCCCTTTCTAGTCCAAGCAAATTGCCATTTCTTCCTAATCAAATAACACCTTGCCTAACTTATGCAGCCAAGCCACTCCCAAAATCAAGTCCTCACCTTGTAATTCCACTATGTAAGCTTCAGCAGTGGTCTGGAACCGTTTTCAAATTCCGTGTTCGTAACCGGGATCTATTCTACTGGAAGCTGCAGAACTGCAGCCATTTGAGGAGTCACAAAATTGTGAGTAGCACCAGTGTCCACCATCATTGTGACTGGTATTCCCTTCACGGTACCTTCCAAACGTAGGGGAAAAGGGAACGAATTTTGACCTCTGCCTTCCTTTGCTATTCTGAACAGCATCGTGGAGTTGCATCTTACTGTAGCGTCTTCCTCCCCTTCCTTCAGTTCGATAGCTAGGACTTCACCGGCGTCGTCTGTCACTTCATCATCTCCCAGAATCACCAAACGCAACTGTTTTTCAGCACACTGATGAAGAGGATGGAACCTTTCCCCACATCGAAAACAGAGGCCTCGCGCCTTATGATCCATTAATTCAGAATATGGAAGATGCTTGATTCCCCGATTGCAATTTTTGTGGTTCCCCCGTCGCTCCTCATTGCCATTTGTTCGTGTTTTGATTAAGGTGGCTCCTTGCATGCTCAATTCCGGGTTAGGATTTGACCCAGTTAGAGTATTTCTGGATTGGGTTCCCCCACTTGGCCCAGAACTAGCATTTCCCTTGTTTGGGCCTGGAAAAAAACCCACTCCGGACCCGTTTCTATTAGTAAGCCCATTACTTCCTTCTCGTCCCCCTTTCCAGTTTCGCGAACGACCTCCACCTCCGCTTCCTCTGTAATTCAACACATCCCGTAACTTTGTTTCAACATCACGAGCCAATTTCATCGCCTCCACACGTGTCTTAGGGTTGAAGGTCCTTACTCGCAAACGTACCTCTGGTTGGAGGCCACCCAAAAAATACCCAAGGTATTGTTCTTCGGGGAGACGCATAACCTAGGAAGAGAAATATTCGAAATCTGAAATGTACTCTTCCACATCTCCAGTTTGTTGAAGATCTTTCAATTCTTCGAATGGATTATCGCTCTTTCTTCCTCCATATCTCTCAATCAATGCTTCTTTCAACTTTAACCATGTGAGGTCATCCTCCGTTTCACATAGAAGATTAAACCAATGAATGGTTGCTCCCTCCTACTAATTTTCGCCAAACGAACCTTCACTTCTTCAGATATTCCCTTTACCTCAAAATATGTCTCTGCTCGCGTGATCCACCCCACTGGATCGTCACCATCAAATGACGGTAGCTCCACCTTCTTCACCGCCATCTTGTATTCTGTAATTGGCTCCTCGGTTGTCTGCGACACCCCAAGTGTAGGCCGATTCAACAGTTTTGCAAACTCTGTCAAAATAGCACGACGAAATTCATCCAAGGTTTGACGCATTGAACCTTCCATCTTAGCCATTCTTATCTCCAAAGCCTCAACTTTGTCAGACATTTTCGGTGGCATTCGGTTTCGCTAGCTTCTATCTCTATCCGGCAGGTCGGACCAATGATAGAAACCAGAATTTTATTGACTAGAATTGATGAGCTCTGAAGCTCTAACAATGCTGGAAATCTGAAAATGCAGAAAAAGAACTAAACCAGAGTTCTAAGAACTCCTAAACCAGAGCAAAATTGCTCCTAACCAGAGAAAGAGTTCCCCTAATTATGTCTTAGAATATTTTCTAAATACCTTTCCCTATTCCTATTCCCCCATTCTTATAACATAAAATAAGTGACATTATTAACTAGCTTTTATTTCTTTCATTCATCCTTCTTGAAATTGAATGCCTTTCCCACTTCCCCTTCCCTCATTCCTTTAATGGAATATCAGTAGAATAAGAGACATTATTAACTAGCTTTTATTCCCTCCATCCATCATTCTAGAAACTAGATGTGTT
Organism: Cicer yamashitae; assembly: GCA_037974755.1. Lineage (NCBI taxonomy): Eukaryota > Viridiplantae > Streptophyta > Magnoliopsida > Fabales > Fabaceae > Cicer > Cicer yamashitae. The sequence goes on along the minus strand of JBBPBQ010020324.1, from coordinate 48,905,354 downwards.
TTGAGGTGTGTGACTTGGGTGAGTGGGGCCCACTCTTTGGGCCCTCATTCCCCTTAATTTGCAGTGTTCTATCAATATACCCTTTAACCAATATTAGATTATGGAGCCATATACCTCATGACACCTTTACCCACACATTTCTCCACTTATTCACCTTGCCCTAGCAACAAGAAAATATCACTAGCAGATGGTGCCCTTATCACTGTAGCAGGTCAATGAGATGTCCAAATAAATCCATCCATAACCCTAAGAAATGTTCTCCATATTGTCCACTAGTCTCATTTCCATACAAGAACTCACAAAACCTATTGTTGTGCAAAATTCCGAAAGTGTACGAATTTGCCAAGTTGTAGTATATAAGATTATCGTATCCACAGAGATTAATTTAACAACTTTCATTTTATTTAGACTAATGAAAATTATTGTTGGTTCGCGATAACAAAAACGTAATGATAGCATAAAAGTTATAACGAGAGTATATAACAACACAACTTTGAATTAATGGAAAGTAAACATAGAGTCATGGTTTCACTTGTAATATCAATACCAAGTCTTTGTTTTGTATAAATTCTTATCCATTTTCTCAATTATCAATCCCTCTTTAAAACTATTAACAAAGTTTCGTCATTCAATGTAATATTCTTTTCCCTAAATTAATTCTTTGATTGATCATACAAACAATATAATTAAGAGAAAGCTTAGTATCTATGTTTCATCATACAAGAATTCTAATCTCAATTATCCTATAGATCTATCAAGTAATTGTAGTTGGTCACTAGTCAATTGATTGGTTAAGGCATGCAAAGGTTGGCCATCCCAAACATGTAAATAAAACAATAGAATAATTTAACTGAGATAAATAACAAAAATCTAAAATAAAATTAGAATTTAAACTAAGACATAGTAAAAAGATACTCTTAATCATAAGATTCACCAAAGACCCTAGAAGAGAGTTTAGTTACTCATTGACAGATAGAAAATAAAGTAAATAATAGAAGTGTTCATCAATTAAAGGAAAAAGAAATAAAACCCTAGAGTATGATCTTTTGCTTCAAAATTTGAGACACTTTACTCCTACTCCAAGCACTCCTAAGTTTCCAAGTTGTTTCTCCTTATTTTCTCTTTCTCTAATTTTTCTGCTTCTCCGATTCTGGTTCTAGTGTGTGGCTCCTCTCTTCTGTTTCTGATTTATCCTCTTTATGATAGCAAGAAGATCTTAATTTTATGCAACAACCTCCCCCTTCTTTGGCAACAACCTTCTTCCTTCTTTGTCAACATTTTCTTATTATAAAATTCAATTTCCTTGAAGTGTGCAACAAACCTCCTTCTTGCACTTATAAGCTGGAATATTAAATTTGGTATTTTTGCACTAAAAACTTAGTTGATTTGACCAATTTGAATTATTTTATCATCTCATGATCAATTCTGCAAATATAATACATAAGTGAATAAAATAAGAAGAAGTTGAAATCAAAACTATAAAATAAGATAAAATAGAGGGTAAATACCCTCTTAAAATCCTATAAAAATACAGATGTGTGGGGTCTTTCAAACGTTCCAACTATATCAGGTGCACGTTGGTTTGTAACCTTTATTGATGATTGTACTCGGGTTACTTAGTGTATTTACTAAAACAAAAATCTGAAGTCACATATGTGTTTCTACAGTTCTTCTCCATGATAAAAAATCAGTTTGGAGTAAGTATTAAGAGGATTAGGTCTGATAATGCCAAAGATTACTTTAATTATGGTCTTAATTCTTTCTGTCAAAAAGAGGGTATTATTCATGAGTCCTGTTGTGTTAAAACACCCCAACAAAATGAGATTGTTGAAAGGAAAAATGTGCACTTGATAGATCAAACCCGATCTATGTTATTTCAAAAATAAGGTTCCTAAGAAATTTTGGGGAGAAGCAGTATTAATTGCTTCATTCCTCATAAATTGTTTGCATTCTAGTGGTATTAATTTTGGGGAGAATCTTGTGACTTGGAAGAGTAAGAAACAAAGTGTGGTATGTAGATCCAGTGCTGAAGCATAATTTAGGGCAATGACACAAGGGATATGCGAGTTACTATAAATGAATATCATTTTGGAAGACCTGAAGATAAAGTGGGATGAACCAATGAAACTCTATTGTGATAATACAGACATTTCATCAAAGAAAAACTCAATAGTGGCCTAATTTGCACTCCATATGTCTCCCTCCCAAGGCAACCTTGCAGATCTTCTAACTAAAGGGCTAAGCAACAACAACTTTGAAAGAATTGTAACCAAGTTGGGAATGGAGAACACCTATTCACCAGTTTGAGGGAAAATGTCAAAATCTGTTCCTGTTTTATATTTAAAAATATCCCTCGAGTATAGGGATTCAATTGTATAGGAGTTTTAATAGGGATTTAGTTTTATAGTAATCTAGTGTATATATTTGATATATTGTCAGCATATTTCAATTCAACAAATATATTTTACCCTAGTTCTTAAGAATAATATTGAGTCAATAGTAAGTTATGAATGACGAAATAAGGTGAGTAATAAATTATATGATGTAGTAATGTTGTTTGAAGAAGAAGATTTCAGAAATTCTGAAATCTTCTGATCACTATTCATCTCTTTCTGTTTTCCATAAAAAAAGTCTGTGAATGCGAACACAATGTCCCAGTAATTCAATTCCATAGATGGCAACCACACATTTAGCATCTCATTTAAATACACTCAATTAGCTTTATCTCCTTTCCAAGGATACCAACTTTTTTTTAAACATGTATCTAGATCGTTATATCTGAAATAAAAGTTCCTACCAGTGCTCAATCCGCGGCAGGTAACCTCCTATTCTTGTCATATTCTTTTTTCTTGTAAATTCAGAAGTCAATTCTTTAAATTGTAATACCAAGTGAAGTGTCATGTATATTTTTAGCCTTGTATTATGTTTTTAATTATGTAATATATATATATATATATATATATATATATATATATATATATATATATTTAATTGTAAGTGCCTTTTCCTGCATTGATGTACTGTGAAAGTTGTGATTTGGTGTATGCATGTAAGATCTGAGTCTTGAATTTTCAGATTTTGATACTGTTGTTTTGCTTTATTTTGTCATTTTTTATTTTGTAAATGGATTTTAGGTTCAAAATCACAGTCTTTACTGGCATACTGGAGCCAAGTTAGTAATATATACAAACAAAGGGAGCCTGTTTTTGAGCAAGAACGTTCCGAGGTATGAATCTTCACAATTCTTAAATAGAAAGGGGTTGCATTATCTGCTGTTATCTTCCTCTTGACTCTTTCCGTATGTCTTATGCCAGTTTTATACCTGGGACATTTTACAGCCACCCTTCAGAGTATGTATTCTTTATCGGTCCTTACAGTATTTTTTTTCCTGAGATCAATGCGTGTTTGTTTTGGCATTTGACTCACTGATATACGTCCTACATGTCAGTTTCACTCACTGATATACGATTTAGCTTTTAAGTTTCAATGTATTAAAACTTATTGTTGAATTATTTTGGCAAAACTGGATGTTTATTTCATTAGGGAGAACACTTTTTATAGGACAAATACAGTGTCAACTTTTTAAATTTAGCAGTGATATAATCAACCATAAAAAGACATGAAATAAAATAATCTTAACATCAAATAGGGATTATTCTAATAATATCTTCTACACTTTCACCTCATGTTGGTGCATAGATATCTAACATGCCCAACTTGGTTATCAAATTTTCAAAGGTCGGTCTTGGTAAACTCTTGGTGAGGATGTCAGCTGTATGTTGATTTGAAGGCTCAAAGGCAAGCAGAAAACTATGGAGTCTATTTTTTCATTTTCAATATGCTTTGTCTTTTCATGCTGGTAAGGATTGTGGGCTATGCTTATTGCGGCCTTGCTATCATAGTACAACTTCAATGGGAGTTTCACCATCATCTTTAGTTCCTTTAGGACTCTGAAAATCTATAAGCCTTCGCAAATTCCTTGGTTTGTAATTTTGCATTGAAAAAGAGGTCCGGTGATTTTAACAAATTTGCATATCTCACATTGAAAAGTAGAAAAATCACAATCAACAAATTTTGACCCAATTGTTAGGACTTACAAATATTCAAAAAATTGGGTTCTAACGAAAACACTTTTATTAAGAAAAATGATAGAATAGGAGAGAATCTCTCCAGTAAGGGTTTAACCTCCCTTCACAATAGAGAATACTCTATTTACAATTACAAATATTCAAAGATGATCCTCTCTAACTCCATAAGTTCCCTATTTATACAAATAGCCTTATAACAACCTCAACTAACTATTATTATTATTATTAACTAATTCTACTGATCCTAAGTCCTAACAAAAAGGGTCGTGAGCAAGAAATTGTTGGAAAAAACACACAGATAAGTTAAAAGAACACAATCAAAACATAAGAATATGAAGTGGAAACTCTAAAACCGGAGAAAAAACCATGACCTTTTTCTAATGATAACCAGAGAATAACATCAATTGAAAATCGTTACAATACATAGACTTCTCTCAAACTCCCCATGCCCCCCAGTACACCCACACTCTCTAAAGAAAGTATTTGAACTACATCTCACACAAAAGTATAACTGGTGCAATTTGTAATGAAAAACTAGAGCCATATATATAGATTTGTCCTCCATTTTCTTGTACAAAACTAAGCAATGTGAGATTATTTCTATTTTCAACATATAAAATTTCAATCAACTCTAACAAAAATGGGTATTGAAGGTATAACGTTAATGAGAAGAAGAGTGGATTTCAGTGATAGACTTTGAAACTTTCGAGTTTTCGGCATATGAAACAATCGAGGAAATGGATATGACTTTTGAAATTGAAATGCTCCAAAGTTGACCTTTGAAAGGTAACCAATGTTCAGACTAGTAATTCCAAAGATAAGAATTTGGGGAGAGAGGGTATGATAGAAATTATAAAAAACCTTCGATAAATGAATGTATTTAATTAAATGAGTTTAAGTCAAAATGAATTGTGAAGCACAATTTGATGTAATTGTATATAACATTAATCTTGATGCTTCTTGATGGCAAATAAATGATTATAAATTAGTGTCAATTTATAGATATGATAGTAATTTTCAGTTTAATGGTTGATTTAAAAAAATATTTATCTGAGATGAAGTTGTTCAAAACAGGTACTTTCTTAGTTTCAAATATAAGAAGAAGTAAAAATCTAAAGAGTTGTACTAGATTAGGATTTGAAATGACTTTTTTTGTGATAAAAAAATATTGTGATATTTAATCAAGACTTTTATGTAATTTTAATAAATATTGCAGCGTTCTATTAGTACAATCAAGATTCTTTAAATCGGGTGTTCTCCTTAAGCAATACATCAAATTATTATGTTTATATTAATTGATTAGATTTTACTTCGTCTCTAAATTATTATTTGTAATTCAAAGAAGAAATTCCAAGAATAGTACAATACTCTAGGACATTAAAATTACATTAGAACTGTGCAATTATGCATCATATTGTTGAATAATATCTCTATAAGTGTTGAAATTTTTTATTGTTAAATAGGATGTGAAATATGCAAATTAGATATTAAATACTAATTATTGATATGCAAACTATATTAAAAATTATTTACTATAACCCAAAAATATGTATATCGTAAAGTCTGCAATAAACTTTATTCAGTATAACTTCACCTAGAGTACTTTTATAATTTAAGCCTATTATATTTTCAATAATAACTTCACCAAGAATTCACAATTCTTAAATTATAAGCAGGTATATTTAAGCCTATTATGTTTTTTTGTATGTTTTTAACATGTTACCAATACATAGAAAAAGTTAAACATATTCTGATTTTTGTGTATTAAACATGCCAAAAAATACACAAAAATGTTTTTTTTGACGGATACACAAAAATGTTATCTATAATAAATCATTTAATTTAATAAAGTTTATTAATGTATCTTTAATATATTATGTTTTTTTATTAACTCAGTCTCATGTTATTACTGAATATCAATCAATGTAGGAAGTTATATGACAACAATAGTCTTAGAAAATACCAACAGCATAAAAACTCTAACAATATTATATATTTATTATGTTTCATTATTAATAAAATTGTATTTCTTTAAATAATATTTATATATTTAAACAATAATAACTTTTATACAGTTGTTTAAAAGTAACATATAAAGTGTACAGTTTTAAGGCTAATCTTACAAAGTATGGCATTATATATCTGTTTTTAATGAAACAACGTCAATTAACCTTCCTCATTGTTAAAGCATCACAGTTCATGGGTACATTTTCATTGGGAGCCTTACAATGTATGACATTTGTTAGAATATTAGAAAATATCTTATAATATCTATTATATTATATTAGAGTATCTTGAGTTATTTCTTAGGATCAATTTATATTCATAAAGATATCTTAGAATATCTCTCATTATTATTATGATTTGTTCCTAATTTAGGATTTAGTCTATGTTTCTCTATAAATAGAGATTAGTATTGAGTCTTTTGTAATCAAGTCAGCATTAAACTATTATCAATAATATTCAAACCCTTATTATTTTCTTTCCTCCTTTTCTCTAAAATCCCACAACTTCAACATGGTATCAGAGTTTATTTTGATCCTCCTTGAACAATCCCGTCTTTATTCCGCTGCCGAGTTCCCAACAGTTAGGGAATATAATCATAGTTTTTCTTTTCCAACATTCCGACACGTTTCACTCGTTTTCCGTCACCGCCACTGTTTCCGGCAAACAACCCTCTGCCCTCAAAAAAAAAAAAAAAAATCAAAGAAGTTTTTCTTTTTTTGTTGCGTTTTCAGATCTCGATCCCCTTTTCTTTTTCCTTTGATTTCACCCTTCGGTAGATCTTGATTCTTTCTTTCTATCGACCCCAATTTTGTCCTTATCGATTCACGTTATCGGTTTTTAGGGTTTCCGTCGCCGATCTTCTCGATCTTTGTTACCAATAGGGATCGTAGATTTTGTTCTTGTTCGATTTGGGTTATTGGTTTTTTATTCATATCGATTTTTTGTCTTCGATTTTGGGAAAATTCAACGCGTATGATTTTGGCTCTTTTGTTCGAAGAATTTGTTTGGGGTTGTTAGATCTTGGTTAGAATCGTTGTGATTGTCCATCAATTAGGCGTCGTTTGTTCATTTTTGTTCAATTTGGAAAATTCTAGGGTTAGGGTTTTCTGAAATTGGGGCTTTTGTTTGTTTTATTGAATTTATTTGGGGAAAGTTCAATTCCTTTGAGTAATCAGGATTCTCCGGTTTTATTACTTCCAAATTCAGCAGTTTGCCCTACAATTTGACAGAGACTGTTTTTAAGGAAACCATGGTGCAGAAACGTCCTTTTGATGCTGAGGAAATACTTGAGGTGTCCTTCAAACATCCAAAACATTCCCGCCCCAACGATCTGCTTGTACCTTTATCAGAAGATCTCTTACTTTTTGCGGCCACTATGGGAAAAACCACCCAAGCCTTTCAATGTCATCCCTCATTACTATAATGACAATGTTACCATGGAGCATCTCTGTAGACTTCATGGTTGGGGAGTTCATGAGTACCCAAGGCGTGTTTATGATGTTGTGTTGTTTAGTAATGAGGTGGAAATACTTCATGTTGTTTATGATACAGGCTTATTGCTAAGATTGCAGCTTTGTGCAGCTCAAGTGGCTCTTCTAAAGAGGGTGTTTAACTGAGGTTGTGATGATTGTCATGTGGCTGTATTATTGACCAGTGAGATATTCTTTGGGAATTCATTGAGTTCTTCAGACAAATTCTTTGATCTAGGGGGAATTCTGTATATATTTTAGAGCTGAACTTCATTCAAGGGGGAGCAGCATCTATTCCGACCGGTGTGATCGAAAGTGCCGATTGCCTTTGTGAATTTCTGACCGGTGTTTAATTGGTGATCTCCAATTTTGATAAACAAAAATATGTGTCATTGTTCAAACAGCCGTTATCTCTCCTGTTTTGGACGCATTTTCTTATTCCGTTGATCGATCATGACTTCATTTCGTTAGAGTCGCGTTGCTTCTCTTCAGTGTTTGTCATGCAATTTAGTTATTATTAATAAATTATAATAGTGGCTTATATTCCCACCGACGATCATTCTGGTGGTGTCCCTTTTTCCACGTATGAATTATATTAGTGATGACTTCTTCCGTTGGTGGTTATTCTAACGGTGTCTTTTATTTTCATGACTTACTTTATCTTGGCAATTTGTCCCAGATGCACTGGCCTTGCCTTTCTCTCCTTGAAGCACGCCTCTCTCTCTTTGAAGCAGATTCAAGTTTAAATATTTTGAGTCTCCATTATTATTGGTTTGAAGCTTCCAAATGCAGTTTTTTAGAAGATCGGAGCTTGCTTTGTTCAATTGCCTGCCATGAATTTCTCTCAGGCTGATGATCAATCAGACTATCTGGCTAGGCTATATTTATAGCAATTCTCTCCGACTTCACATGCATCCCTGAGTTGCCTTTCCATCTTTTTTTATGGAGCAAATATTGTTTTCTTGTAGCAAGCTAAAGCTTACTAGTAAGCTTTAGCTTGAGGGGGAGTGTTAGAATATTAGAAAATATCTTATAATATCTTTTATATTATATTAGAGTATCTTGAGTTATTTCCTAGGATCAATTTATAATCATAAAGATATCTTAGAATATCTCTCATTATTATTATGATTTGTTCCTAATTTAGGATTTAGTCTATGTTTCTCTATAAATAGAGATTAGTATTGAGTCTTTTGTAAAAAAAATCAGCATTAAGCTATTATCAATAATATTCAAACCCTAATTATTTTCTCTCTTCCTTTTCTCTAAAATCCCACAACTTCAACATGGTATCTAGAGCTTATTTTGATCCTCCTTGAACAATCCCGTCTTTATTCCGCTGCCGAGTTCCCAACAGTTAGGGAATATAATCATAGTTTTTCTTTTCCAACATTCCGACACGTTTCACTCGTTTTCCGTCACCGCCACTGTTTCCGGCAAACAACCCTCTGCCCTCAAAAAAAAAAAAAAAAAAATCAAAAAAGTTTTTCTTTTTCTGTTGCGTTTTCAGATCTCGATCCCCTTTTCTTTTTCCTTTGATTTCACCCTTCGGTAGATCTTGATTCTTTCTTTCTATCGACCCCAATTTTGTCCTTATCGATTCACGTTATCGGTTTTTAGGGTTTCCGTCGCCGATCTTCTCGATCTTTGTTACCAATAGGGATCGTAGATTTTGTTCTTGTTCGATTTGGGTTATTGGTTTTTTATTCATATCGATTTTTTGTCTTCGATTTTGGGAAAATTCAACGCGTATGATTTTGGCTCTTTTGTTCGAAGAATTTGTTTGGGGTTGTTAGATCTTGGTTAGAATCGTTGTGATTGTCATTCAATTAGGCGTCGTTTGTTCATTTTTGTTCAATTTGGAAAATTCTAGGGTTAGGGTTTTCTGAAATTGGGGCTTTTGTTTGTTTTATTGAATTTATTTGGGGAAAGTTCAATTCCTTTGAGTAATCAGGATTCTCCGGTTTTATTACTTCCAAATTCAGCAGTTTGCCCTACAATTTGACAGAGACTGTTTTTAAGGAAACCATGGTGCAGAAACGTCCTTTTGATGCTGAGGAAATACTTGAGGTGTCCTTCAAACATCCAAAACATTCCAGCCCCAACGATCTGCTTGTACCTTTATCAGAAGATCTCTTACTTTTTGCGGCCACTATGGGAAAAACCACCCAAGCCTTTCAATGTCATCCCTCATTACTATAATGACAATGTTACCATGGAGCATCTCTGTAGACTTCATGGTTGGGGAGTTCATGAGTACCCAAGGCGTGTTTATGATGTTGTGTTGTTTAGTAATGAGGTGGAAATACTTCATGTTGTTTATGATACAGGCTTATTGCTAAGATTGCAGCTTTGTGCAGCTCAAGTGGCTCTTCTAAAGAGGGTGTTTAACTGAGGTTGTGATGATTGTCATGTGGCTGTATTATTGACCAGTGAGATATTCTTTGGGAATTCATTGAGTTCTTCAGACAAATTCTTTGATCTAGGGGGAATTCTGTATATATTTTAGAGCTGAACTTCATTCAAGGGGGAGCAGCATCTATTCCGACCGGTGTGATCGAAAGTGCCGATTGCCTTTGTGAATTTCTGACCGGTGTTTAATTGGTGATCTCCAATTTTGATAAACGAAAATATGTGTCATTGTTCAAACAGCCGTTATCTCTCCTGTTTTGGACGCATTTTCTTATTTCGTTGATCGATCATGACTTCATTTCGTTAGAGTCGCGTTGCTTCTTCTTCAGTGTTTGTCATGCAATTTAGTTCTTACTAATAGATTATAACCGTGGCCTCTATTCCCACCAACGATCATTCTGGTGGTGTCCCTTTTCCCACATATGAATCATATTAGTGATGACTTCTTCTTCCGTTAATGGTTATTTTGACGGTGCCTTTTATTTTTATGACTTACTTTATCTTGGCAATTTGTCCCAGATGCGCTGGCCTTGCCTTTCTCTCCTTGAAGCACGCCTCTCTCTCCTTGAAGCAGATTCAAGTTTAAATATTTTGAGTCTCCATTATTATTGGTTTGAAGCTTCCAAATGCAGTTTTTTAGAAGAACGGAGCTTGCTTTGTTCAATTGCCTGCCATGAATTTCTCTCAGGCTGATGATCAATCAGACTATCTGGCTAGGCTATATTTATAGCAATTCTCTCCGACTTCACATGCATCCCTGAGTTGCCTTTCCATCTTTTTTTATGGAGCAAAACATTGTTTTCTTGTAGCAAGCTAAAGCTTAGTAAGCTTTAACTTGAGGGGGAGTGTTAGAATATTAGAAAATATCTTATAATATCTATTATATTATATTAGAGTATCTTGAGTTATTTCTTAGGATCAATTTATATTCATAAAGATATCTTAGAATATCTCTCATTATTATTATGATTTGTTCCTAATTTAGGATTTAGTCTATGTTTCTCTATAAATAGAGATTAGTATTGAGTCTTTTGTAATCAAGTCAGCATTAAACTATTATCAATAATATTCAAACCCTTATTATTTTCTTTCCTCCTTTTCTCTAAAATCCCACAACTTCAACATGAGCAGTTTTCTAAAATCCCACAACGTCAATTAACCTTCCTCATTGTTAAAGCATCACAGTTCATGGGTACATTTTCATTGGGAGCCTTACAATGTATGACATTATATATCCAAATTTGGTTTATAACTTTCTTCTTGGGTACATTTTTTTATTGCAACATGTTCTCGCATGTCCTTGTTTCGTACACATGTCTTAGAATTTGGTATATCACTGATTTGAAATTTTACAATTCTAATGCAGCCTTCAAGGAATTGTTCACATGCGATAAACTATGACGATCATGAGAAAGATTTAGTGAAATATCTTCATGTATGGCAGTATCAATCATCATTTTCTTTATCTTGTCGTTTGTTTGTATGTTTTGTCCAACCCAAAAACAGAACTATGAAATTGTTATAAATTCCTAGTTGATTTGTATGTATACATAGGTTAACTGGATGTAACCCTTTGATGTTCAGCAATTGAGTTGCTTGGAGTGCTTAATGAAACATTGAATTGAGCCTCTGTTTTTTGTACTCACTTGCCAGTTGGGATCCTCTCCATTTCTCAAAAGAAATGGAAAGTTCCATTACTATAGTTGTGTGTATAATGACACACATTTCTAGAACATATGACCTATATTAAGCATTTTTTTGACTGTATTCACAAAACTATAGTAATGGAGATTTTTTCATATGTTGTGGGTGTTCTATATTCTTTAGGGTGAAGTTTTTTTTTTTTTTTTTCAATTTATGCATGCTTTGTACATGACATTCTTATTTTGTAGCCAGTGGATTAGAAACATGTCCTAGGTAAAAAATATATGAAAAAGGTTGTGGCCTTTCTGTGTGCATTTGCAATCTAATCAGTAGCTTTCTTTATGCTAGTACGAGATAGCAATTTGTAGAGCATTGCTGGAGAGGGTTCCCGATGAAAGGGCGTCATTGATCGCCACGGTAAAATATGTTTCTTGCATTTTGTTTTGACACTGTGTGTGTTTGCTTATGATAATATATGCCACTCCAGATGCCGTGTAGCTCTGAAAGTTGTTTTGTTGTTCTTGTGGCATGAAAGGTATTGGTGGTGGTTGGTGCAGGGCGTGGACGTCTTGTATATGCATCGTTAAAGGTGGGATCTTATACCAGAATATGTGGCAAATGTTGATTTGGGTAATGTCTTATTCTTTTGGAATGATATTTTTCAGGCAGCTGAAAGAACTGGGCGGAAGCTAAGAGTTTATGCCGTGGAGAAGAATCCACAAACAGTCATTGCACTTGATGTTAGTTGTTCTATCGTTTATGGTGATTCCATGAACTTATATGTCAATATAATTAAGCGAGTTACATTTACGAAAGTAGCCAAATTCAATTTATTTCTATTTTTTTAAAATGGCCTAATCTTCATTTTGTTTCTAAGAAGCAATATATAGGTGTAATCTTACAACTTGATTTTTTTTAGGGTTAATAAGTTTTTTATATATTTATCACAATAAAATTGGTTGAGTTTGATTTTAGTCTCAGTAAGAAAATTATTCATTCTTAGTCCCTAGATTTAACAAAATTAGTGTGGTTTAGTCCTTGTTAAGTACTTAAAGCACACAAATCTTGTATTCTCTATGTATTAAAAATGAATAAAAACTTTGTAGGGACAAAAATCATATTTTATAAATGTAACATTTTCAGTGGAATATTTTTTGTGATAGGGTAGTCCATATTCACCGAATAGAACTACTGGTACTTTTTAGACATTATATTTAGCTGTTGTTCTGGAGAGTAGGAGAACTACTGGTTACACAAATTATTTAATTTTCTTCCCCCTTGTTGAAAATTTTCTCTGACTAAACAATATTTTTGAAAAAAATAAGGATTCAATCTTTTGAATAATCACTGGCTTAACTATTTTTTATTTGTTGGAACAGGAATTAATTCGGGCAAACAACTGGGGTAATACGGTTTCCATAGTCTTAAGTGACGTGCGTGACTGGAATGCCCCCGAAAGAGCTGACATATTGGTATATTTGTACTGGCTGACTGTTGTTATCACTTGCTTAAAGTTATTCTTTATATTGTCTGACTGTTGTTATCTTGAATTTAGGTTAGTGATTTGTTAGGTTCTTTTGGTGACAATGAGCTGTCTCCCGAAAGCTTAGATGGTGCCCAAAGGTTTCTAGAGAAAGATGGAATTTCAATACCATCTTCGTATGTAAATTCTTTTCAATTCACCAGTTTTTTGTTTATCTCTGTTAACAGGTTTTCTAATTTTTGCTTGGTTTTTTCTTTTATTTTTTAGTATACATACAGACAACCTTTTGTTAGGTCCCCATAATTTAACATGAATGACTAAGGAGTTTGAGTCACATGGTTTAGAGAGTAAATATTATATAAATTTCGGTATACTTTGCTCACCGAGGCATTTTGGGAACTATTTTATCTGAATGTAACAAGAACCACCCAACCTTCTCTCACTAAAATTCTATTATCTCCACATTTATTGATTCTATTGCTCTTAATTTTTCTCGCTTTCTTCAAGTCACTAAGTTTGTATAACCATTTTGAATAATATTGAAGTATCCTTAGATTATTTTCTTTAACTGCATTGACATGAATTTCTGAAGTACACAATTGGCATCAAGAGCATAGAATTTGGATAGATGTCTAACAATTTTTTCCCCTTAACATATCACCTTTGGATAGACTGTGTCAGGATTTTAGAATTTCGCCAAGTAGTTTCACTTCAATTTGCTAGATACAACCTAATGTTTCTAGGAGCCATTGCATCATGTAATTAGAAATAGTTGGATTTATTAGATACTGAGGCTCAGCCAGATGAACGTTAGTGTTTATGTCAATTTAATAGTTTTGGTAAATATTTGGATAGTTATGTTTGTGAATCTGTGATTCGGAAAGGAGAAAAGAAAAAGCTGTAAGTTAGAGAAACTCGAGTTTTATTATTAGGAAGTGTACAAGACAATAAAGATTGACTGACATATTACTCGTTCATTCATGGAAGACTTGTATGCATTGGCATTTATTTTTCTAGTATTTTCTAACTATTACTTGTTCACGCATGTAACTAAACATGATTGGTCATACATGTGCATATAATATCAACCATTGATGTGTATATCAACGGTTGATATTACTCATTTTCTTCTCTGAAGTGAATTGTTCACTGTTTAGAGGAGTCTAATCCTACATTTTGGCAGATGAGCGAATCTCTAGAAAATTCTTTAGGATATTTCTTGCTTGTTGCTTTCTAGATTTTAGAATGGAAGTCAGGCCATGAGCGATGGGATTTAGAATCTGAACATACGTGGGTGCTTGTTCATTTATACTTGTCCAGTAAAGATGACTAAGGTGCAATACAATTGGAAAGGAGTTTGAGTCATTTTAGAGGAGCATCTGAGGAGGCTAAGTATGATATCTCCTCCTAAGAATGTAATATCGGCAAATATGTATAAGCGATTTGTTGGAGCTGAGTAACCATGAAAAACAGCAAACATCTTATCGCAAATTTGAAATTGATCTTAAACAAAGCAAATACAATAGAGAATGAGCTACCCGGTCATCCAAAACAGAAGATATATTACATTTGGTATACCATTATTAGCTTAATAGTTTTGGTAGAAGTTTGAGTAATATTTATGTGGTATAGTTCTGTTTGTAGTCAGTGAAAAACAGAAGATATATTACATTTGGTATACCATTATTAGTTTAATAGTTTTGGTAGAAGTTTGACTAATATTTATGTGGTATAGTTCTGTTTGTAGTCAGTGAAAGGAGAAAAGAAAAGGCTGGAGTTCTATTATGAAATAGTCTACAAGACTAAATAGATCGTCATATTACTTACTGAAAAACTAAACAATATGAATTGATTGTATGAAAAATGGTGAAATCAAGCCAACCACCAAATTATGTTTTGATTTTAATTTGCTTTGACTTTTTTTTCTTTAAGAAAAAAAAACTCTGCCTCTGTGTATTCATGCCAATTTGTGTTTTAAAGTTTTCGTACTATGTAGCAACTCTATTGCTCACCTGTGAGTATGGCCTATTTAAGATTTTTGCTACATCTAGAGAGTTCTTAATTTGGTAGATGAATAAATCATCGAAGAGTTCTACTGGGCATTTCTGCTAGCAGCGTTAAAGATATTTCAATGGAAAAATCTATTTAGCTACCGTGTAGATACTAGAAAAATTTGCAGCATATTTGAGACTTTAATTATGAATAACTTACAGGTACACAAGTTTCCTCCAACCATTGACAGCTCCAAAGTTATATCAAGAAGTATTTCTCTAGTTCTCCGTCTATCAAATTTGCATTGCAAATTTAGTACAGTTAACTAGCTTGTGGTTATATTTCAGGCTAAGGCACGTACAGATATTTTACACTCAGAATCTGCTTGTCTTGTGAATTTACACAATGTGGCACGGCTTACGCCATCGCAGCAGGTTTTCCTTCAACCTACCGACTCTTCTATTTTATATGCTTGTTAGAAGATATAAAATTATCATATAAAACTTGATATAATCTTAGAACATGTTAGATTATTTCTTATGATTAGTTTTCATATTTATTAGTTATTATCCCAATTTCTTTCCCATTTGATCAAAATTAGGAGTCTAGTTCTAGTATAAATAAGGAGTAGTGCTTAATCTTTTGTATCATCAAACATATTAAACCATTATCATAATTCAAAGTCTTCTATCTTTATCTGAGACCCTATATAACTTCAATAATGCTGTGTGATCTTCATGATTTTTTAGTATTTCTGTTAAATTTAAATAGCTTCAAAAAGTTGAGATTAAATTGCTTCTGCTGAATTTGTTTGGGTTTGATTTGACTTGCTTAGGTTTTTACCTTCAGTCATCCAAAATGCTCTGATAATGAAAGCAACCAGCGGTATCAGAAGTTGAATTTTAGAATACCTACTGACACTGGGTCAGCAATGGTTCATGGTATGCAGGTCTTTTTTATTCTACTCTTAAAATCATGCAATTTCTAAACTCCAATCTTTTCTTAATTTGTTTGCACTTTCACAATCAAGTTAAAGAAGGTTGTTGATGCTGTGAGTGAAGCAGAAATTATACATACTGATGTTGTCCATGTTTGAGATTTATGAAGACCTTGGGGTCTATTTGTTTCATGGGAAAGTGAAAACTTTAAACTATGGCAATCTTTTGTTTAAATTTGGATATAAAGGATAAAGTGTGAAGGTAAATTATGCTGTGCACAATACTTTTAAGATAGAGGTACAAGTGGATGGAAATATATTTGAAGTGTTTTGTTCCCTGGAAATATATCTTGTTGAAGTTGTGGGATTTTAGAGAAAAGGAGGAGAGAAAATAATAAGGGTTTGAATATTATTGATAATAGCTTTATGCTGACTTGATTACAAAAGACTCAATACTAATCTCTATTTATAGAGAAACATAGACTAAATCTTAAATTAGAAACAAATCATAATAATAATGACAGATATTTTAAGATATCTCTATGAATATAAATTGATCCTAGGAAATAATTCAAGATACTCTAATATAATATAAAAGATGTTATAAGATATTTTTTAATATTCTAACACTCCCCCTCAAGTTAAAGCTTACTAAGCTTTAGCTTGCTACAAGAAAACAATGTTTTGCTCCACAAAATAATAAAAAAAGATGGAAAGGCAACTCAGGGATGCATGTGAAGTCAGAGAGAATTGCTATAAATATAGTCTAGCCAGATAGTCTGATTGATCATCAGCCTGAGAGAAATTCATGGCAGACAATTGAACAAAGCAAGCTCCGTTCTTCTAAAAAACTGCATTTGGAAGCTTCAAACCAATAATAATGGAGACTTAAAATATTTAAACTTGAATCTGCTTCAAGGAGAGAGAGGCGTGCTTCAAGGAGAGAAAGGCAAGGTCAGTGCATTCTGGACAAATTGCCAAGATAAAGTAAGTCATGAAAATAAAAGACACCGTTAGAATAACCACCAACTGAAAAAGTCATTACTAATATAATTCATATGTGGAAAAAGGGAAACCACTAGAATGATCGTCGGTGGGAATATAAGGCACTATTATAATCTATTAATAATAACTAAATTGCATGACGAACACTGAAGAAGAAGCAGCGCGACTCTAACGAAACGAAGTCATGATCAATCAACGGAATAAGAAAAGGTGTCCAAAACAGGAGAGATAACGGCTGTTTGAACAATGACACATATTTTCGTTGATCAAAATTGGAGAGTAAGAGCAGATCTGAAACCATCGAAGAGAGAATAATCGTGCACCAAGAAGAATCCCATCAATTGAATTGCAAATCTTCCAAACCTGTCAGTTAAGAGCCCACTCATAAGGCTGCAACAGCTGCCACGGCAAAGGCTGGAGAGTTTCCTCCACCAAAAATCTGATCCCACGGTCCACTTCCCATGGACACCACAGTCTATGGGACCACTATTCCCAGAATCAGGACACCCGCTATTCCCAGAATCAGAATCATTTAACTTATCAATTGCATTCTGAGCAGATTCCTCAATGTCATGACTCTGGAGGTTCTCAATTTTCTCCAACCCCTCAGCATCGTCAATCATTTGGGCATACAGATTCACACCATCAGTTTTGCTAACATTTTTATCAGCTTCGCCTACCTTCAAAATGTTTTCAAGCCCTTCCAGACAAACTGTCACAATCCTAGGATCAGGACATATGAGAAGATCACACAAGGGCTTAATACACCCTTGACTTACTAGGTATTTTAATTGTTCATGAGAACCACCTGATGTAGCATTTGAGATGGCCCAGGCAGCTTCCTTCTTGATATCAAACTCAGCATTTTGAAGCAAGTGGACGAAAGGACCAAATATATTAGCATCAATCACAGCATGTTGTTTATTCCCAGCTGTGATGTTCGATATTGTCCAACATGCTTCCTTCTTGATGCTTTTTTTATAATTATTAGTCAAGAGATTCAGAAGACTGGGAAGAACTTGATGGTTGATGATAACCTGTGTCTGCATGTCGTCTCTTGTGACAATATTTCCAACTGTTCGAAGAGCAGGAATAAGAACAGAAGGAGATGGGTGCAGTAGAAGTTCAACAAGCCGGCTACAGACACCAGCATCAATTACACCTTGAATTTTGTCATTAGTACCGTCAGAAAGATATGAAAGTGCCCAACAGGCATCAGTTAAGACTTCATCATTTGAATGGATGAGACTGGCAAGTGCAGGAAGTGTAGGTTTAACCTGTTCAAAAGCAGGCTGTGGCTTCCCCCTGCAGAAGTTTGAAAGTGTCCACGTAGCGTTTCTGAGCATAGAAAGTTTGGCGTGCTCATTCAATTGTGCCAACAGAGGAAGCAAAGCTCCATGACTGAGAACAAGATCACGGCACCTAGGTGAATCTCCAGCAACATTTCCTAATGCCCACACAGCCTGTTCACGGACATCATTGCTAGGAGAAGCAAGGAGCTGTACAAAAATTGGGACAGCACCGTGATCAATAACTACCTTAATGTTTTCAGATGTTCCAGAAGCTATATTTGTCAAAGCCCAAGCAGCCTCAAACTGCAGCTGTGGGAAATCTTCCCTTATCAAAAATTCAACAAAGCGCGGAACGACACTAGCTTGTATAACCTCCTCAATTGGTGGGCTACGTTCGATTGAAAGCAGCTTCCGAAACTGAGTTGTTGCCTTGAACTGCATGTTATTATCATCAGTCCAAATACCTGTAACCAAGGATGGTAGGTATTCCAACTTTTTCTCTATTAGCGTAGATTGAGCTGATGCAGGTATCTGCTGAGCAAGTCCCTCGCGTCTCTTCTTCTGCAAGCTCTCTTCCCTACGGTTCTTTTGGATCTCAACCATAGTATCCTCTCTCTGTCTGCGACCTTCTTCGGCATCAACGGCCACTTTGTACCGATTGCGATGAACCTCGGTCCTCGCGTTTGCGGTTGGTCGATACGACATTGTTTTAGAATCGGAGGAATCAACGGCTAATCGGATTTGAATTGAATCGAACCAACCTGAAGCGGAGGGAATTACAGTTGCAGAGACAAAATTGAGAGTGCGAAGTAAAAAAAAAGAGTGAGAGAGGGTTTTGGTTTGAAGAGTTTTTGTGTTTAAATAGACTAAGGATAAACCTGCCGGTGATCGGAACGGATAAGGGATACGGCGGAGAAACTTAAACTTTTTTTGGATTTTTAGGATTTTTTTTTGTTGTTGCCGGAAACAGTGGCGGTGACGGTGGCAGTTGCGAACTGGACGGAAAACGAGTGAAACCGGTGTTGGAATGTAACACGGTAGTGGTTTGAAAAAGGAATATTCACGTTGAAAAAAGAGAAACTATGATTATATTCCCTAACTGTTGGGAACACGGCAACGGAATAGAGGCGGGATCGTTCAAGGAGGATCGAAATAGGCTCTAGATACCATGTTGAAGTTGTGGGATTTTAGAGAAAAGGAGAAGAGAAAATAATAAGGGTTTGAATATTATTGATAATAGCTTTATGCTGACTTGATTACAAAAAACTCAGTACTAATCTCTATTTATAGAGAAACATAGACTAAATCTTAAATTAGAAACAAATCATAATAATAATGACAGATATTCTAAGATATCTCTATGAATATAAATTGATCCTAAGAAATAATTCAAGATACTCTAATATAATATAAAAGATATTATAAGATATTTTCTAATATTCTAACATATCTTTTGAGTAACCTTTTTTAAGTCAGTAAAACTGGATTGTTTGGGATGGTAGAACTACGAATTCAGCAATATGATGAGGAAGGTTTTTATTTATTATTAGAAGATTAGTATAAAGCATTTTGTGGTTTTCTTGTTGTAGTAAATTAGTTTGGAGTGAATATTGGCACTTCGATGAGATTGGTACTTTCCCTTGAGACGTGATGGCCATGGGTTTTAAAAACAGAAACTGCTCTTGGTCACTTTTGTGGATTGCAATGTAGCCTTTGTTGGTTTAATATTTTGTTCTCTTTCCCTTAATAAACAGTATATGACACAATTTCAATGTGGTTTAAAATGTCAAACTGATAAAACAACGGGAACTCTTTGAATTTGGGTTGGGTCTACCTCTAGAATACAAAAGATCTTCCAACAAGGACAAGTAATAGTGTAGCAGAGATGAAGAGTAGGAGAGAGACGAAGGACAGTGGTTATTGGCTGGTAATGCAAGATGAAGAAGAGTTAGAGGTGCTCTTGCTAGCCACGTTCTAGATGTGTTAGTGCTTAATGTGTAGATCTTTTTCGAGAAGGAGAAAGGTTTTTATGTTTGTTAATTTCAGGTTCTGGTTAATTTTTCATGCTATTGAATTTTTTTTTTGTTAATTCATAGTTCTACCATCTTGACTTTCTTCCAGAGATATCTATATTTTTTTCATGGGAATTGAGTAATAATAAGTAAGAGAAAGTTTAAGGATGACAGTAATGATCCGTACCATTGAGTGCTTTTTTTTAACCTTCCAGATTATATCTATCAGCTTCTCTATGTTGTGTAGTGCTTTTTTTAAGGATGTCATCTGTACATTTAGCCGTTTGTGAGAAATTCTCATCTTGTAAACCATGTTTACGATTTTGATGCTGATCTTTTGTGCACTTTGTAGGGTTTGCTGGATATTTCAATGCGACTCTATATAAGAGTGTGTTTTTTGGAACTGAACCTTCAAACATGACGCCAAATTTGAAAACTTGGTATTGATCATTGTTTACCCTCTTTATTGATTCACTAGTTTGGGTTAAAAGTGGAAATTTTATTAATGTCACAAAAGAGAAAGCACATGATCAGAGGATAAGATATTCTCCTTAAAGAAATCACAACATACAAAATAATAAAATATGATAAACCACATCAAGTTAGCAATGCTTGTCAGTCTTTGTGTATGCACCAACCAAATAAGGCCCTTGCTTCTCAGCCCCGTCAATTGCACCACATGAACATATATCACAAACTTGGGGATGTAGATCTTTGAAAATACACTGCCCTAAGAAACTTGAGTATTGATACTTGTGTTTTAGGGTGCAGCTAGGTTAAAACAGGAGGGAAGGAAAATTTCTTATTATTGTTATTGAAACTGAAACAGTACAAATATATATATATATACAATGCTGCCAGCTATCTAATGAATGCAGAATAAAGTAAAAATAAATTAGGAAATAAATCAAATCAGAGTGATTTGATTATTTCCCAAAATACAAATAAACTTAAATAGAAAATCAACTAATAAAGACAATCATATCAGATCTGATTGCTATATGTCAACACCTCCCCTCAAGTTGGTGCATATATGTCTAGCATGCCCAACTTGCTTACAAGAAATTCAAAACTGAGTCTGAACAGTCCTTTGGTAAGGATATCAGCAACTTGTTGTGAAGTAGGGACAAAAGGCATGCAAATCAGACCTGCATCTACTTTCTCTTTTATAAAATGTCTATCAATTTCAACATGTTTGGTTCGGTCATGTTGAACAGGATTTTGAGAAATACTAATTGCTGCCTTGTTGTCGCAATACAGCTTCATTGGAAGATTTATAGGAAGTTTAAGCTCTTCTAAGATTCTTTGAAGCCATAGGATTTCACAAACACCTTGGGCCATTGCCCTATACTCTGCCTCAGCACTGCTTCTAGCTACTACATTTTGTTTCTTGCTCCTCCAAGTAACTAAGTTTCCCCAAACAAATGTGCAGTAACCAGATGTTGACTTTCTATCCGTGATGGACCCTGCCCAATCTGCGTCAGTAAATACCTCAATGCCTTGTTGATCAGTTTTTTGGAAAAACAGTCCCCTTCCAGGGGAACTTTTGAGATACCTTAGAATACGGTAAACAGCCTCTAAATGTTCTTCGTGAGGTGAATGCATAAACTGACTCACTAAGCTGCAAAGGCTATATCTGGACGAGTATGAGATAGATAAATTAGTCTTCCTACTAATCTTTGATACCGAGATGTATCTACTGGATCACCACTGCCATCACTACCAATTTTCTGATTAGGATCTATTGGAGTATCAGCTGGCCTACAACCTATCATCCCGGTTTCTTTTAGAATGTCTAAAATATATTTCTGTTGTGATACAACAATCCCTTTCTTTGATCTTGCAACTTCCATTCCCAAAAAATATTTTAAAGACCCAAGATCTTTAATTTCAAACTCAGCAGCAAGAGATGCCTTCAAATTTTTTATTTCATTAGAATCATCCCCAGTGATAACAATATCATCTACATAAACGATCAATATAGCGATTTTACCTTCAGAAGAATGTTTCACAAACATGGTGTGATCGCTTTGACATTGAGAATATCCCTGCTTCTTAACAAATTGGGTGAATCTTTCAAACCACGCTCGAGGTGACTGTTTCAAGCCATAAAGAGACTTCTGAAGCTTGCAAACCTTTTGGTTGAATTTAAATTCAAACCCCGGGGGTGAATCCATATAGACTTCCTCCTCTAAATCTCCATTTAAAAACACATTTTTTACGTCTAGCTGCTGTAATGGCCAATCCAAGTTAACCGCTAAAGATAAAAGAACTCTAATGGTGTTAAGTTTTGCAACAGGAGCAAAAGTTTCTGAGTAATCAATACCATAAGTTTGTGTAAAGCCTTTGGCAACTAGCCTGGCCTTATACCTCTCTACTGATCCATCAGCCTTGTGTTTTATGGTAAACACCCATTTGCACCCCACAGTTCTCTTTCCCCTAGGTAGATCCACCTCTTTCCAAGTTTGATTTTTTATAAGAGCACTCATCTCCTCCAAGACAGCTTCTTTCCACTTAGGAACCCTTAGAGCTTGTTGTATATCTCTTGGGATCTTTGTTTTTGTCAGTTCACAAGTAACAGCTCTAAAAGTGGGGGACAATTTGTCATAAGATATAAAGTTACTGATAGGATGTTTTGTACATGCTCTTATCCCTTTTCTAACAGCAATGGGTAGACTAGAATCATCAAAGGTAGGTTCTAAAGGAACAAAATCATTGGGAACAGGTTCAACAAAGACAAGATTATTATGATCAAAATTTTTCAGAATTTTGAAAGGGTACAACAGAATTAGAAAGACTCGTACCTGTTGGATCCTTGGATGTTTGGCAGTGTTGAGGTTCTCTTCTCTGAGGCACTTTTTTTCTTAAGTATACGTGGTCAAATGGTTGGATACCTTTGTTACCAATATCAACTGTCTCATTCTCAACTTCTGGTTCTGCCAAAACATTTTCTTGAATATTATGTTCATGGCTTTCTTGACTAGATTCACCCAAAGATTTTATTTTGTTATTTTCCTCAATTTCTAGTATTTTCAAATAGGATTCTGTTATGTTACTTTTCTCACAATCTGTTTTTTCCAAATTGTTTAGAAAATCCAAATTTGCAATTTTTAAATATTGAACATCATCTTCTTTAATTATCCCCCCTTGAAGATGATTACCAAAAAAGGAGTTTTTTCAAAGAAAGTGGCATCCATAGTCACAAAAATCTTTTTGGAAATAGGTTCAAAACATTTGTATCCTTTTTGATTGGATGCATAGTCAATAAAAACACATTTTCTTGCTCTAGGCTCAAGTTTTCCTTGATTCAGATCATGAATATGAACAAAAACAGTACATCCAAATATCTTTAGGGGTAGAGTGTATGAAAGTTTATTATTAGGAAATAGACATGTGAAAACATCAAAAGGAGTTTTGTAATTTAAAATTTTGGTAGGCATCCTATTTATTAAATATGTTCCAGTGAGAATTGCTTCTCCCCAAAGATACTTTGGAACCTTATTTTGAAACAACAATGCCCTAGCAACTTCAAGGAGATGTTTATTTTTTCGTTCAGCCACTCCATTTTGTTGTGGAGTATCCACACATGAACTTTGATGAATGATACCTTGTTGTAGGAAAAACTCATTTAAGTGTTTATTAAAATATTCCCTTCCATTATCACTACGGAGAATTTTGATTTTTACTTGAAATTGGGTCAAAATCATTTGAAAAAAACTTTTGAAGATACTTTCAACTTCAGATTTTGTTGTCATTAAGTAAACCCAAGTTAATCGAGTGTGATCATCTATGAAGGTAATAAACCATCTTCTTCCATTAGGAGTAGGGTCCCTACAAGGTCCCCAAACATCACTATGAATTAATGTGAATGGACTAGATGGTTTATGCACCTGAGGAGAATAGGAAGAACGATGATGCTTTGCAAATTGGCAAACTTCACAAAAAAACTGATCTGGATTTTTATTCTTAAAATACTCGGGAAATAAGTGCTTCAAATACAAAAAATTTGAGTGTCCTAGCCTATAATGCCATAACATTATTTCCTCATTATTATGAACCAAAACTGAGTTGAGACAATTACTATGAAATTCCTCTTTAAGATCAGCCTCATCATCGAAGAGATAAAGACCATTGACCTCTTTAGCACTGCCAATCATCCTCCCCGATTTCAACTCCTGAAATTGACAATTAACTGGGTTAAAAATAGCCAAACAGTTAAGATCTTGAGTTAATTTGCTTATGGACAGCATGACAAATTTGGAACATGAAGGACATTGTGAAGAGTTAGAGTTTTAGAAATAGGAATAGAACCAACTCCAGCTATGGTGGAAAAAGTACCATCAGCTATCTTTACCTTTTTATGACCTGCATAAGTACTATAAGTGGAAAACAATTTTGAGCAATCTGTCATATGATCAGTGGCTCCAGAATCGATGATCCATGGAGTTTTTGAATTTGGTTTGGAACTCAAAAGAGCAGAAGAGAAAGAGATACCTTTTTGAGCAAGAGAGGATGAAGAAGTAACTCACATAGAGGTAAAGAGCTAATACATGTGCTCTAGTTGTTCCTTAGAGAAAGGAGATGCCTCAGAGTTAACTTTATTGTCCACATTTTCTCCATTTGCAGCTTGGAAGGCCCTACCCTCTCCATTTGCCTTCTTCTTCCAGTTGGGTGGTTTTCCATTAAGTTTCCTTAGTGTGCCATGGTCGTCTACAATGATCACACCAAGGTCGTTTTTTTTCTTTCTCCATCTGCTTCGTATCCCTTTGCAGCCATAGCTGAACTCTCAGTTTCTTGCACTCTTGTACTATCAGAGTTTTGCAGCATAACTTTCCTTCTGAATTCCTCCCTCCTTACTTCAGAAAATACTTCCCTCAATGAAGGCAACGGTTTTCTGCCCAAAATTCGACCACGGACTTCATCAAGTTCTGGATTGAGTCCTGCTAGAAACATATAAACCCTGTCATTCTCTTCTCTTTTCTTAAATCTGTTTGCATCTTTGGAATTCTCCCAATCATCCTGATAACATTGGTCAAGCTCCTGCCAAAGGACAACCATGAGATTAAAGAATGTTGTGACATCTTTATCTCCTTGTTTGGACTGCCACAAACAAGTCTTAAGTTCATAAATCTGTGAGGAGTTCTCCAAGTCGGAATAGCAATCGCGTACAACTTTCCACACCTCTTTTGCAGTGGAAATGAATAGGTAGGGCTTCCCAATGGAAGATTCCATTGAGTGAATCAGCCACCCAATGATTAGGGAATTCTCTGACTTTCAGTTTTGGTAGGCTGGATCGGTCTTCTCTGGTTGAGGAGTATCTCCAGTCAAGTAGCCTAACTTTTCCTTGCCATCCAGAGCTAACTTCACAGTTTGGGCCCATTCAACATAGTTTCTGCCATTCAGCTTTTGGATTAGAAGCTGTAAACTAAAGTTTATGGATAGTGGATCATTTGTGGTAGGGGTTGACACGATTTTAGGGTCACCAGAATTTTTTTCTGGTATTGTAGTAGTGGAGGAACAATTTTTTTCAGTTTCTTGTAAGGACATGGTGAGCTGCCACAGGATCAGAGCCGAAGCTCTGATACCATGTGTTTTAGGGTGCAGCTAAGTTAAAACAGGAGGGAAGGAGAATTTCTTATTATTGTTATTGAAACTGAAACAGTACAAATATATATATATATATACAATGCTGCCAACTATCTAATGAATGCAGAATAAAGTAAAAATAAATTAGGAAATAAATCAAATCAGAGTGATTTGATTATTTCCCAAAATACAAATAAACTTAAATAGAAAATCAACTAATAAAGACAATCATATCAGATCTGATTGCTATATGTCAACAATACTTATTACATTTTAATAAAAATGTTCCCGTTGAATTTGATAGAGGCATTTGTTGTTACTGGGTTATGCAAATCGAATTCAACCATAAATAGAGGCAAAAACATATTCTGATTGTTGGCAATATATTCATATTCAATATATAGTAGATAAAGTTAAATATATTAGAGGATAAAATGGAAGACATATATTAATTAAAAATACATTATGGCCTCTGTATATTATTTTGCAAGACGATGTATTTCAGGATTCTAGATATGTTGGCCTGTTCAATTAAAAACAATTAAATTGTAGAGCAATCGTTTGTCCTCATACTCCCTTTTCATTGTAAATAAATTTCTTTTTAAAATGAAAGTAGAGCAATATATAAATATACGATGTTGAAGTATTTAAATCATAAATTAAGTGGAACTAACTCTGTCACTAGTCAACCCTACAATTTTATCTTTTGGGTTTTATGCAGGCTTCCCATATTTTTCCCGTTACGAACGCCAATTTGTGTGCATCAAGGCTCTATTCTAGAAGTTCATTTCTGGCGCTGTGTTGATTCTAGAAAGGTGGTTTCTTGGGTCTTTCTATTAGGGAATTTTGTTAAGGAATCAAAAATGAGAGTCTTATATTGAAAATATTTAAAATTATAAAAAAATTGAAAACACGACTCAATACATTTTTAATTGAAATTTCTCTATTTGATGATTTTTAACAAGTGGAAGCACTAGTTAGGATTATGTCTTAGTCGTTGGTAATTGTTAGAAAGTTGGTGGGTGGGGATTGCACCGAACACCTTATATCTATCTCCCAACTCTTAAGTCCCTCACCCAATATTGGCAAGCCACCTTATAACTCCTTAGAAAGGTTTGGTTTTTGTATCACATCATTTCCTGCATTTATCTTATATCTCTTCATCGGTGCATTTTTTTTCATTTCATGTTATTGATTTGGATTCCTTCATGAAATCTGAAACAGGTCTGGTATGAGTGGTGTGTTACATCTCCTTCTTCATCTCCAATTCACAATTGTAATGGTCGCTCATGCTGGATGGATCTTTAGTACAACGCAAATGACATTTCAAAAACGAAGCCATTTAGTCCTCATACTAACTACATACTGACTTTTTGGGAAGTCGTGTCTCAGTAGTAAGCTTAATATCAAATCATTGTTAGAAGTCAGTTACAAAAAGATGATTTGTCGGTTTACCATCCTACTGTATCATTGAGTATAGATTCTTGGAATTCTTGTAAATTTGACACATACAATTGGCATTTTCAATCTAGAACGGTTTGTACATTTTTTCAGTGTTCATTGGCTTATTAATTATTTTTTGGACTAAAGACCCAATTTAAGGTCGGGCAGTTCGTTACATGAGAACTTTTCTTGGAAATTTGTTCAATGAGTAAAAAAAAGTTATTGCAAAAATAAAGTTTAAATAAAACATATTAATTGTAATAATATCATGTTGAGCATATTAATTGTCTAGTTGTGTTATCCATTTAGATTAAAACTACTAAAACAAATACCATTCATCGTCAAAATACGCTAGTGAAATATAAATAAAGTTAACACTTTCTAGAATGATATATAAATAAATATCAATAATTTTTCTATTAGTTAATAATAATACTACGTTTAAAACTCATTTATTTTTTCTATTTCCTATGACTCAATTTATTAATTATTAATATTATATTGTTTAAATGCGATGAATTAATTTTAATTAGTCTTCAAATATATATTTTTATATTAATTTAACTTATAAATTTACTAACAATAAAGATAATTGGATTCTATTTGTAATTTTAATACATTTAGAGATTATAAAGACTATAACACCCTAGAGAATTAAAATGACTATTTATTCCAAAAATTAACATTTAAAAAAAAAGCATTTTTTGAAGTTGAAATTAACATTCATACTACAGGTTATGTTGAACAAGACCTCATGTATGCATCTCTCTCTTAAGGTATGTACACACCTTATAGGCATTGTTACGATTTCATCTTAGTCGAAGACTCCACCGTGGAATGCACCAATAAGACCACTAAATGCCTTGGCGGCATTAGTGGTACACAGAAGTCATGGATGATGATTGGTATGATGCTTCGGACGAAACCAATTCCCAGAGTGTGACGAGCATGTGTCCATCAAAAAAATTTCAACTTAAAATAAAATTATAACGAGTATTATGTTCCAAAAATATGCAAGTAGTTTGTTGTACGAGTAACAGAACGACGGTTATTACTTTAAAAGCACACAAGCTCTGAGATACCGAAACAAATCATCATCATGTATAGTAATTCTCTCATTCCCGCTTCATTCACTCACGAGTTCGTTGTGTGTATAAATAGTTTCTCTCATTCGCAATTTCACACTTTCAACACTCTCTTTCCTTTTCTCCGATTCTTTCCCTCTGCTCTCTCCATCTTCCGTTTTCCGTTCAGTTTGTGAAAATGCCTCTCGGATCTAGAGGCGAAGGAGATACTTCCACAGCGCGTTTTTGTGGTGTAGAGACTCCGTTCTACTTCAACATTAAAGAAGCTATTGAGACCTATATCGTTCATGGAAAATTCGATTTCGTTGTTTCTCCTCTGGTTCGTCTTTCCATTTCCTTTTTCTTCATATTCAATTAGTACTTTGCAAGAGGTTTAGGTTTTAGTTGAGATAATCGAATTATGCAGTTTACATTTCAATCTCATAGGATTCTGAGGTGTTTTACTTTAATTTAACTCTAAAACCATAACTATCGAGTTTACTCTGTAGCACACATGTCTTGATGTTCTACACCGTCAGTATTTATTACATTCAATTAATTTTTCAAATTATGACAGTATAAATGTTTCATAGAGTTTAGGTTGAAGACTGAGTTAGGTTTTATTCTTGCGTAGTTAATGTTAAGACTGTACTTATAGTGCTAGCAAATTTAATTGCGGGGGTATTATTTTAATTGCGTAGTTAGGTTTTAATTTTTTGCTTACAACAAAATCTGAAGTTGAAAGTATCTTCAAAAGTTTTTTTCAAATGATTTTGACCCAATTTCAAGTAAAAATCAAAATTCTCCGTAGTGATAATGGAAGAGAATATTTTAATAAACACTTAAATGAGTTTTTCCTACAACAAGGTATCATTCATCAAAGTTCATGTGTGGATACTCCACAACAAAATGGAGTGGCTGAACGAAAAAATAAACATCTCCTTGAAATTGCTAGGGCATTGTTGTTTCAAAATAAGGTTCCAAAGTATCTTTGGGGATAAGCAATTCTCACTGGAACATATTTAATAAATAGGATGCCTACCAAAATTTTAAATTACAAAACTCCTTTTGATGTTTTCACATGTCTATTTCCTAATAATAAACTTTCATACACTCTACCCCTAAAGATATTTGGATGTACTGTTTTTGTTCATATTCATGATCCGAATCAAGGAAAACTTGAGCCTAGAGCAAGAAAATGTGTTTTTATTGGCTATGCATCCAATAAAAAAGGATACAAATGTTTTGAACCTATTTTCAAAAATACATAACAACCAAATCAATGTTTTGAAAGGCAGATCGAGAGCTGTGATACCATCTCAAGAATTAGAGTAAAAATATATTTATTGAAATTGAATTATTTTGGCAATACATCAGATATATATTTATACTAGATTACTAAACAACCAAATCTTATTAGTACTCATATATAACTAAATTCCTATTAGTATTCATATATAACTAAATCCCTACTAGTACTCCTATTCAACTGAATCTCTATAATTGAGGGATATTAAACAGAAACAGATTTTGACAAAAGTAATATATGATATTATGACAATGAATTAAAAGTTAGAAACTTGAAAAACACAAAACGAAATGGTTCTCAAGTTTCCCTCTTTACTTTTCTTTTTTGGCTTATCATGCCTTAAGCCCACTAAAACAGCACCTTCTTTGTTTGATTTGGCTTAGTCAGCGTCCTATCATTACCCTCTCCTTTAATTTCTGCCTTGTTCTCAAGGCTGAAGTCTGGAAATTGGCTCCTAAACAACAATTCATTTTCCCATGTAGCATCCCTAGCATCCATGCCTTTCCACTGAATTAGCGATTCTCTTCTATGCTACCGTTCTTCAAACTTATTATCGCTCCTAGATAATACCTTTTTTGGATGAACTATACCTTCCATTTCAGGACCTAAGCTCATAAGCAACTCATATGTTGGCTGATAATTACGTGCTGCTGCCTTTTACAGCTGAGAAACATGAAATATTGAATTTATCTGAGAGGTTTCAGGGAACTACAGTTTGTAAGCTACTTCTCCTAGTTTCTGTATATCCTTGTATGGTCCAAAGAAGCGAAATGTCAGCTTACGACGAATCCTTAGCACCACCGAATTCTTCCTAAGAGCTTTTAGTACTTAAAAATTCATATTTAATCCATCTTTTGTTAAACAATTCTAAATTTTTGTGAGGGGAATTTGTTGGTTAAGAAACACAAGAAAAGGGGGGTTATATATACTATCATTATGTTCAACAAAGTGCACTCATTATCAATTAAATATATATAGTTCATTATTAATTAAATACATAAAGATCACAGTCAAGATTTCATATTTTAATCTGTAAAAATTTCTCCTTAAGAAGTACAATGATTTATTATATTAATACTACTGGATTAGATTTTACTGCGTTTCTAAATTATTATTTTCAACTCAAAGAAGAAAGGCCAAGTATAGTACACTAGGACATTTATATTGCATTAGAGTTGTGCAATTAATAATTATGTATTGTATTGTTGAATAATATCTCTATATGCACTGAACTTTTTATTGTTAAATAGAATGTGAAATAGGGAAATTAGATCTTAAATACTAAATGTTAATATGCAAGCTATCTTCAAAATTGATTTTGCTATGAAATTTTACCAAAAATATTGTATATCATAGAGTGTGTGATAAACCTATTAAATATTGTTACTTTTATAATTTAAGTCTATTATATTTTCAATAATCCAATAGATTTTCTTTTGGTCTTAACACTGGAGTTCCAAGGAAAAAGGAGTCATAGTAATCCAAATCGAATGATTCGCCTTTCACTGAAGCCCATTAACCACTTGATTCCTCCAACCACTTGGTTTCTTCACCAAGATATTTACAATTCTTAAATGTTAAACATGCAAAAATATACAAAAGCCACGCAAAAATGTCGTCTATAGTAAATCATTTAATAAAGTTTATCAATGTACCTTTAATTTTTTATGTTTCATTGTTAATAAAATTGTATTCATTATAATCTTTATATATTTAAACAATAATAACTTTTATACAGTTTTAAACAATAATAACTTTTATACAGTTTAAAAAAAACATATACAGTTTTAAGGGTTAATTTTACAAGGCATGGCAATATATATCTGTTTTTGACGTACTTGAATTTGGTTTATAACTTTCTTTTTGGATTTTTTGCAACATTTATTGCATATCCTAGTTTCCTACACATGCCTTAGAATTTGGTATATTACTAAATTGTAAATTTTTATGCAGCCTTTCAGAAATTATTCATCTGCTTTGAGCTATGAGGGTCAGGCGACAGATTCGTTGAAATACAAGGAAGTATGGCAATATCAATTATCATTTCTCTATCTTTGTCGTTTGTTTGTATGTTTTGTGTAACCCACAAACCGAATTGTGAAACTGTTTCGAATTCCTAGTTGATTTGTATGAATGTGTAGCCCTTTGTTGAGCAATTGAGTTGCTTGGAGTTCTTATTGAAATTTGAACTGAACATGCGTTTTTATGCGCTCACTTGCGGGTAAGGATCCTTTCTATTTCTCAAAAGAAATGGATAGTTCCATTACTAAACTTTGTGAGTATATACTCACACATTTTTAAAACATATGGCAAATATTAAGCATTTATTTGACTTTATATACACAAAACTATAGAAATGGAGATCTCTATTTCTTTTGAGATATGGAGAGGATCTCAACTCCTCACTTGCTTGGATATAACCTGTGTACCTTGGGTCTATTTTTTCCATCTTTTTCCATATGTATGGGATGATCTAGATTCTTTAGGTGCAGATTTTTTATGGATTTATGCATGCTTTGTACATGACATTCTTATTTTGTAGCCTGTTGGCTGTCGCTTAGAACATGTTCTAGGTAAAAAATATATGAAAAAGGCTGTGGCCCTTTTGTAAGTACTTGAAATCTAATCAGTAGCTTTCTTTATGCTAGTACGAGAGAGCAATTTGTAAAGCATTGCTGGATAGGGTTCCCAATGAAAAGGCTTCCTTCATCACCACGGTAAAATATGTTTCTTGCATTTTGTTTTGACACACTTTGTTTTTCTGGTCATGATAATATGTAGCTCAGAAAGTTATTTTGTTGTTCTTGTGGCATGAAAGGTATTGGTGGTGGTTGGTGCAGGGCGTGGGTCTCTTGTGTTTGCATCATTAAAGGTGGGATTTTATACCACAATATGTGGCAATTGATTTGGGTAATATCCTATTCTTTTGGAATGATATTTTTCAGGCAGCCGAAATAACTGGGCGGAAGCTAAGAGTTTATGCTGTGGAGAAGAATCCCCAAACAGTCATTGCACTTGATGTTAGTTGTTCTATCGTTTACAGTGATTCCATGAACTTCTTTGCCAAAATAATTAAGAGTTACGTATTACAGAAGTAGCCAAATTCAATTTATTTATATTTTTTAAGTGTGGCCTAATCTTCATTTTGTTTATAAGAAGTAACATATAGGTGTAAGGTTACAACTTAAATTTTTTAGGGTTAATAAGGAGAAGATTAAACATCTCTTGGTGTGATTTGAATTAGACCATCTATTTATTCATTCTTAGCACACAAATTTTGTATTATCTATGCACTAAAAATGAATAAAAAATTTGTAGGGACAAAATTAAAATTTGAAAAGATAGGGATTATTGCTACTGTAATGATTTGCTACGTGCTTGCATTGTTAATGAAGACTCCCCCCCCCCC
>JBBPBQ010020324.1:48851563-48872067 GCA_037974755.1 Cicer yamashitae | reverse complement strand
CCCCCCCCCCTCCCCCAACAGGAAGTAATTAAGGCAAACAACTGGGTTAATATTGTTTCCATAGTCACGAGTGACGTGCGTTACTGGAATGCGCCTGAAAGAGCTGACATATTGGTATATATGCACAATCATACTTAATCTTAATCACTCGCTTAACGTTATTCTTTAAATTGTCTGACTTTGTTATCTTGAATTTAGGTTAGTGATTTGTTAGGTTCTTTTGGTGACAATGAGCTGTCTCCTGAAAGTCTTGATGGCGCCCAGAGGTTTCTAGAGAAAGATGGAATTTCAATACCATCTTCGTGTGTAAATTCTTTTCAGTTCACAAGATTTTTTATTTATCTTTGTTTATAGGCTTTATAATTTTTGCTTGGTTTTTTTTTTCATCCTTTGGTATAAATACCTACCAACTTTTGTTAGGTCCCCATAATTTAAGATGAATGACTAAGGAGTTTGAGTCACATGGTTTGGTGAGTATACATATAAATTTCTAATATTTTGCTCACCAAAGCATTTTGGGAATTATTTTATCTGATAGCAACAAGAACCATCAAACCTTTTCTAACTAAAAATTATTTTTTCCCAAACATTTGTTCAATAGGATATTTATAGCTTGTAGCTTTCTAGATATTACAATGGAAGCCAAGCCATGATCAATGTGGAGTCGTCTTATGAATCTAAGCATACATGAGTGCAATACATTTGATAACATGAGCAGATATCTTATTGCCAATCAGAAATAGATCTTGAACAAAACAAATACAATAGAGAATGAAGAAACCCGACTATCCAAAACAGAAGATGTATTACATTTATGGAAGTGACTTAAGATTTGAGGTGATTGGGTAATACATTTATGCCTGCTCTATGATTGAATATACTCCGTATACCATTGTTAGCCTAATAGTTTTGGTTGATGTTTGAGTAATATTTATCTGGTATTCTGTTTGTAGTATGTGAAAGGAGAAAAGAAAAAGCTTGAATTTCAGGGAAAATGGAGTTTTATTATGAAAGTGTACAAGACTTGATAGATCTTTATATTACTCAATGAAAAACTAAACAAAATGAACTTATTGTAGGAAAAATGATGAAATCACGCAAACCATAGAATTATGTTTTGATTTTTATTTTCTTTGATATTTTTATTTATTTTTAAAAAATAAGATCTCTGCCTCCGTATATTCATGCCAATTCGTGCTTTGAAGTTTTGTACTATGTAGCAACCCTATTGCTCGCCTGTTCCCTCACAGGTTATGGCCTATTTACGATTTTTGCTACATCCAGAGAGTTCTCGTTTTGGTAGATGAATATATCATGGGAAAGTTCTAGTGTGCATTTCTGCTAGCAGCTTTAAAGATATTTCAATGGAAAAATCTATTTAGCTACCGTGTGGATACTAGAAAAATTTGCAGCATATTTGAGACTTTAATTATTAGAATATCTAACAGGTACACAACTTTCCTCCAACCATTGACAGTTTCAAAGTCATATCAAGAAGTATATCTCTAGTTCTCCCTCTATCAAATTTAAATTATAAATTCAGTACAGTTAACTGGCTTGTGGTCATATTTCAGGCTAAGACACGTAAATATATTTTACACTCAGAATCTGCTTGTGTTGTGAAACTATACAATGTGGCCCGGCTTGCGCCATCTCAACAGGTGAGGAACTTCTCATTTAGTTTGCTATCCTTGATTTTCCTTCAATCTACCCACTCTTATAATCTATATGCTTGTTAAAAGATATAAAAGTATCATAAAAAACTTGATATAATCTTACAATATGTTAGATTATTTCTTAGGATCAGTTTCCATATTTCTTAGTTATTATCACAATTTCTTTCCCATTTGATCAAAATTAGGAGTTTAGTTCTAGTATAAATAAGTGTTACGATCTGAAAATTATACGCCGTGACCGGCGCACAAGCTATACTCCTAGCCTGACAAGCCTATCAACTAACTTAACAATTTAAACAACTAAATCGTTCTCAATAATCATTTCAAAAAATATATATATAACTTTTCTCGGAATTTCGACAGAGTACCCTCTGTAACTTCAACGTTTCCAAATTTACAAAATCCCTGTTTATACTTCAAATTCAGCCAAATCATATTTCAAAGACCATAATCTAATTGTTTAGTACATTTCTCAAAAGACTATCTAAACTCCAATAGCTGCAAAATACATTATGACTCAACAGACTTTACAAAAAAATGGTCCTCGATCAAAGAGGCCTACCAAAACAAAATACGATCGAGACTTGAGCCTACTATCAGCTTGCTACTCAGCTGCCTGTGAATCTGAAAAAAATAAACAACATGAAGGAGTAAGTCACAAATACTTAGTGAGGAGACAACAATCACTATCAACTAGAAGGGAAACACAAAAAGGCCTTGAGACGATTATGTTATTCACATAATAAAATTATTAAATTTATAGTTTAGCCGCTCAGATAGAAATATTAAAAAAATCTAATTAATAGTGAAGCGAAATCAAAATGAATAACATTAAAATTATCATAGAAAATCAAACAAGTCAAAATACTAATTATTGATAACCAAGAGGCGGTTTCATCTCATTGATATCCCTTTCCTCTTAAGGGTGGCTTTTCCCTTAGGGTGACTCCATCTAACGGATAGCCCTCTCCTCTCAATCCCACAACGCATCATCACACATCAATTAGGGAGCTTACATCTCGTTGATAGCCCTCTCCTCCTACGGATGACATTTCTCATAGAGGCGGCTCCATCTAACAGGTAACTCTCCCTAATCAAAACGAGGTAACTAGGTGCACCTAAAGCCGTTAAAGATTTAATAATTATAACAACGATTTCCCAAAACACATATTTAAAATCATCTCTCATATCATCGTAATTCATGGAAAACATATTCAATCGCATAACAATTTAATATTTAAATACTTTTAACTCATACGTAAATCAAACTAATAACATATTATATAACAAAGATCATTAAAATAAATAAATGACGAAATCCAGATAAATTAAGTAGCTTCTGCTGAATTTGCTTGTCTTTGATTTGACTTACTTAGGTTTTTACCTTTACTCATCCAAAATGGTTTGATAAAGAAAGCAACGAACGGTATAAGAAGTTGCAGTTTGAGATATACCTAAAGACACGGGGTCAGCAATGGTCCACGGTATGCAGGGTCTTTGTACTCCTATCGACTGAATAAGTCTTCATAAAAATGATTAATCCTAGGCTATTTAATTTTACTCTGAATATCATGCAATTTCTAAACTCCAATATTTTCTTAATTTGTGTGCACTGTGCACATTCAAGTTAAAGAAGGTTGCTGGTGCTGTGTACTAACTGATTTTGTCCATGTTTGAGATCTACAAAGGATGAAGTGTGAATCGGGAATTAGTGTTTGAAGCCAAATTTACTGACATGAAGACCGGGGTCTATTTATTTCATGGGAAAGGGAAAACTTTAAAATATTACAATCTCATGTTTAAATTTTATTTGAATATAAAGGATATAGTGAGAAGGTAAATGATGCTGCACACAATAGTCTTGGTATTGTTTGGGACCCGGGGATTCGCATATCATAGTTTCAGGATGTTAGTAATACATCCTTGAGTGATTTTCTTACAACCTTCTAGATTATCTATCAGCTTCCCTATGTTGTGAAGTGCAAGTCATCTGTACAGTTTAGCCGTTTGAATGAAATTCTCATCTCTTAAACCGTGTTTATTATTTTGATACTGATCTTTTGTGCACTTTGTAGGATTTGCTGGCTATTTTAATATGACTCTTTATAAGGATGTGCGTCTTGCAACTGAACCTTCAACTAAGAAGCCAGATTTGTTCTCTTGGTATTGATCATTGTTTACCTTCTTTAGTGATTTACTCGTCTGGGATAAAAGTGGAAATTTTAATTGATGTCACTAAAGAGGAATTTGATAAACATTTAATAAAAATGTTTCCCTTTAATTTGATAGAGAAATTTGTTAGAGATTTATTGGGGGGCAAAGTACCATTACGTTACTGGGTGATGCTGCAAAATCAAATTCAACCATAAATAGAGACAAAGGCATATTCTGATCTGTGTCCCCAGTCACCACTAACCTCTCCATTTCTTTTTCTTTTGAGAAATGGAGGATTCCGTTTATTATGGTTTTTATTGAGTATCTTTATACACCAAACTATAGTAATTGAACTCTTTATTTCTTTTGAGAAATCGGAAGAATACCAACTCGTCATTTGTAGGTTGAATGGTGCCAAATCTAATGCAATGGTCTCCTTCAACTGCATTTTTTCTGCCATCAAAATGCATTATGCATTTTATTTTTGTGGGTTTTCTGCAGGTTTCCCATGTTTTTCCCATTAAGGATGCCAATTCGTGTGGATCGCGGCTCTATTCTTGAAGTTCATTTCTGGCGCTGTGTTGATTCTAGAAAGGTTGGTTTTGTATTATATCATTTCCTGCATTTGTCTTGTATCTCTTCACCGTTGCTTTTTATTTTTATTTTTACATTTCATGTTATTGATTTGGATTGCTTCATGTAATCGGAAACAGGTTTGGTATGAGTGGTGTGTTACATCTCCTTCTTCATCTCCAATTCACAATTGTAATGGCCGCTCATGTTGGATGGATCTTTAATAATAACGCAAATGATATTTCAAAAACAAAGACTGTGTTTACTACAGATAGCAAATACATTAGAGAAGATACTATTGAAAGTTTTTGAAGCATGCATTTAAAAAGTTGATTGAATATTTTTTAAAATTCTAAAAAATTCAAAACATTATCTATTATCTTCTATTCTACTATAATATATTAAAATAGAATCTCAAATTCTATGTGCGACAACTCATCTTCATCTATGTCACATACTTTAATATTGGTCAACTCACAATTCTGATGTGTGTCACAAATTAGGGTTTGATGTCTTTTGTTTTGATATTTCTCAATATAAATAATAGTTACAACATTTACATCTAATAATTATAAATTAAGGGGATCAAATCAAATCCTGATTTGTCTACTTATTTTAGGAAAACTGATAAATATAATTACAAATTAATATTATTTCCTGATTCACATCCCCCCTTAAATTGATGCGGCTGGTCAAGGAGCATCAATTTGCTAACTAGAAACTGATGGCGCGGGTGAGGAACGACTTTGATAAGAATGTCTGCAACTTGAAACTGAGTATTGATGTGTGAGGGATGAATATAACCTGATTATCATAGGCCTCACGGATAGAGTCACAATTTACTTCAATATGTTTGGTGCGCTCATGGAAAACTAGATTTGCAACAATTTGAATAACACTTGTATTGTCAGCATAGAGAGACGTCGGTTGTATTTGAGGCAATCAAACTTCAGCCAAAAGATCACGAAACCAAATTATCTTAGAACAAGCAATAGACATGACACGATACTCTATTCAGTAGATGATTTAGAGACTTTTATTTATTTCTTACTTTTCCATGATATCAATGAAGAACCGAGAAACATGCACCAATCGGTGGCAAATCGTCGAGTGTCGAAACACCCAGCCCAATTAGCATCACTACAGGCAATCAATTTGGGAACTGTGCCACAGGAAAGAAGATACCTAGTTGAGAGGTACCTAGCAAATAGCGAATTATGCGACGAACTGCTGCCAAGTGAAGGTGGCGAGGAGAGTGCATGAACTGACTTACTTGTTGAACAACAAATGATATGTCAGGTCAGGTAATTGTCAAATAATTAAGATTACCCACAAGTTGTCGATACAATAAAGGATCTGTCAATAGGTCACCCTCATCTCGGTGATATTTCACATTAACCTCAAGAGGAGTAAAACGAGAAAACATTTCAGATTTAGAAATTTCTTAAACATAGAAAACACTTTAGATTTATACCGAAGAAAATATATCCAAGTAAAACGACCGTAATCATCAATAAATGTGACAAAATATTTATAGTGAGCAAGAGAAGTTACAGGAGACATTCCCCATACATCACTATGAATCATCTCAAAACAAGTGGAAGCACGATGAACACCAGACAGAAAAAGAAGTATTTTACTTTTAGCCAATTTGCAAACAGAACATGGCACATAGGCATTTGACATAGCATTTTTATTTCCCAACAAACCAACAAACCAGTTTTAACTAAACGAGACAAAACAACAGAGTTTGTATGACCCAATTTTCTATGTCAACCCTCGTAAGAATTCAAAACATTATTACAAGCAAGATATAAATGATTAGAAATAAATTGAAGTAGAAACAATCTTTCCCTTTAGACCCCTTCGCAGTCAGCTTCTCCGACACATGCTCCTCCACAAGACAACCATCATGAAAAAAATTAACATTACAATTGTTGTCCACCAATTGTTCAACAGACAATAAATTGGAAGCAAGTCTAGGTGATACGAGCACATCCCGAAAATCAAAGTTTATATCACCAACATTCTGATTACCATGATAAGAATGTAAATTGTGCAAGCATTTAGAAGAATTCGTCATGTGATTGGATGCACCAAAATCAAGAAACCATGGATTGGAAACATTAGAAGACTTACCCTGAATTCCCAAGGCTGAAAAAGCAGAAAGTACCATTTGTTGAATCATTTCAGGTTGTAGAGCACCACCGTTAGAGGCACTAGAAATGGAATGACCAACTGCGGAGCTCGTAGTGGCATGGAATGCCTGCACGGAATGTTATGTTGGTTGTGGAGGGCGCGTGGGATAATCAGAGATAATATGACCTTGTTGCTTGTAATAATTACAAAACTTCTTATTGCAACTATGAGCGACATGTCTAAACTGTTTACACGAGAAACGTTGGACTTGTCGCATATCAAGACTTTTTACCTCGGCTATTATGCAATATGTTCAGAAGTGACAACATCATGAGACATGGTTCCTTGAGTAAGGAGACATTGTTCCTCTTTGAGAAGTTCACCAACACATGTATCCAAAGAAGAAACATATTTCTATTCAGCAAAGCACCTTTAGCAACTTCAAATTCTGGACGAAGTTTCATGAAAAATTGATCCCGCTTACTAGTGTGTAGACAGCTTGGACATCCGCAAGAGAAGTCTTGGGAACCGCGGCAAATAGAATAGCAGAGTGTTATGTCCACAAATTCAAAAATTCATAATAATATTCTTGAATTGACAAATTACCTTGTTTATAGTTGGCTATCTCTAGCTCCAAATGAAAACGTTTGGTCGTATTGTCTTGGTTGTAGATACGCTTCAAATAATTCTACATTTCTTGAGTAGTTGAAAAGGAGCACAAATTATTGATCATATGAGAATCAATAGTATTGAGAATTTAAGAAATAATCTGAGCATCTTTGATTTCCCACGCATCTAAAGCGGCTTTCTCTGTCGGTGTCTTAGAAACCCCATCAAGGTGACTGCGTAATCCCTTTCCTTTAACATACATTTTGAATTGAAATTCCCAAGCAGCGTAATTCTTGCCGGTAAAACGGACACAAAAGTTGTCTATTTCTTTTTCAGAAGCCATGAGTTTGCACGTGCACAAATAATTTTTTTTTTTGGTAATGTGCTGCAGAAAAAAATTAAGACAAAGATCACCCAAAATCAGGTTCGTAAGCAAAAAAAAAAGAGAAACAGGCCTGTAAGCAAAAAATTACTTTATTCACGGTCAGGCACGAGAATGATGACAACCACGATCAAGCAAGCAAGCAGTAGCGAGAAGCACGAATGACCTAGAAACGCGATCAAAAAAACCAGAATCACAATCGAGCAGCAGCGAGAAACAACTTAGAACTCAACCAAGAAGCACAATCTTAACACCGAAAAATTGTGAAAGACAATCAGGAATCGCGAAGATGAAACCAATAGTCGAACAAGCAACCGCAGGCAACTATGGTTGAGAGTTCGCAACGTAATCTTGAAACAAGCAAGGACCAAGAACGAAAGGAACGATTTCAAGAGCGATCCAGTGGGGTGTCGTTGAATATAGCCAAGATTAACTAAGTGCTCGCAGGTTTGATCGAAGGGTTTAATGCTTTGATATTTCTCATTATAAATAATAGTTCCAACATTTACATCTAATAATTACAAATTAAGGGATCAAATCAAATTCTGATTTGTCTAACTTATTTTAGGAAAATTAATAAATATAATTACAAATTAATATTATTTCTTGATTCACAGTGTGGTACCTTCCAAAGCACATTATTTTTTCTATATTTTATTTCCATTCTATTTTGTTTCACCAAAATGTAATGTAAACCTTTTCACTTCCCCATTCAAGTACAATTATTCCACATGTTATGCAATTTCAGCTTCAATTTATCACTCAATGACTCATCAATACACTTAAAGGTTCTAATTACTCACCAAACCTTTCTTTTCAATAACTCACAAAAAATAACAAATCATCCAATATCTTCAAAATATTACAATGCAAGTTCAACTACTTACACACATAAAGACTCGTCTTATGTTATTCAACCACCCTCTTGTATTTAGTTCTAGCAATGATAAAGATATTATGAAATGCAACAAGCTACACCCAATTGTATGCGTCTCTCATAACATTTTTTTTTCTTTTTATAGTTAAAAAAAACACACAAATGAATAATTTCTAACCATTTCACTATTAATTCGAAACTTTATATGTATTAAACATCCACAATCTTTTCTTGTCTATCATTTTTTGCAACCTACTCTTGAAGTTTCTTGACCATGTCAAATAATTATTTGAAAATTTTATTTCACATTCTAATTATTTAGACGAAACAATAGTTAAAGTAATTGAAATTGTTATTCATCCAAAATACCATAACTATAGATTTTGGTTAGATTTTATATTGAACTTTTATTTGACCTGACAATTTTGTGTAACTAACATTTTTATCATATAAAAAACATTATAATTATTTTAAGGTTTTTGAACCTTAAGAAATTTCTATTTTGTTATGTAGTGTTCCTTCCATATATATCACTTATATTTGGACACGTGTTTCAATATTTTGAATGTTATTATGAACATTATTTTTAATAAACTACCACAAATTACCACTCTTGAATGGATGTTATAATAAATTGCAAGTCACACAATATCATTTAGTGCATGCTTAGATTGACGGTGAAATTGATATAATTACGATGAACATAAATTAAAAATCTAATGTTTCAAAACTTATATAAATCATATAAAATGAAGAACATATTATAGTTAAATGTACAACTTTAACAATAAAGAAATCTATAACTATTTAAGAAATATATTATTGGAAGGAACACTTCAATGAAACCAAAAAGTTTGAATAAACCAATTCCATATTTAAAAGATATTAAAGACAAGAATTGCATCTCTAAAATTTTAAAATAATAGTCTCATATTTCAATATATTTTGCATGGATTCTACTAGTCAACAATGTTTTATCTTTATCTGTGTAATAAAACAGATCTATCTTATATATAATTATTCAAAAATAAATTTACCTTTAGACACATGAACACTTAAATATATTATACTCTAAAATAAAAATAACATTAGTTTTAAATTACATATAATTGTTATTTTATATTTACTAATATATTAAATTCTATTGCGCAATGCCCAAATTAACATCCATAACCTAATATCGATCTATCTATAAAAAAGATAATGTGTTTAAGTTGTCAAATTTGCTAACAATTTTTCCGAATGGTTAATTATTCGATCAACTGCTTTTAAGTGGTGAATTGATAAACGGTCAAATTAACATATATATATATATATATATATATATATATATATATATATATATATATATATATATATATATATATATATATATATATATATATATATATATATATATATATATATATATATATATATATATATATATATGTCAGGTAAACTGAACTTTCTATTAGCCCTTTGGTCTCATCATATTTGCCAAATTTGTTTTCGAGCTTAAAAGTCAGATTGAGAATTTGAGATTCTGACTTTCTAGAATCAGGGTAAAATATATTTTACTGAAGTGTAATATGTCGAGAATAGTAAGAAAAATAAGAAAATATAATAAGTTTTTCTATACAACCAAATTCTTATAATTGAGTGACATTTTCTAATAATAAGACAAGATGTTGACATTAACTACGCTAATATACAATAAATGGAATAGACCGCATTTAGTGTGTTATTTATTCAATCTTAAAATTAGGTCGGATTAATTTTTAGATCTAAATCTGACTCTTAACCCAATCGAAGTCGTGGGATACAGGTTGAGTAAGAACGTCACGATACAAAGTCAAAATTGAGTTGCTCTCAAAATAAATCACCTAATAGTAATACATAAATATTAAAATTAAAATAAAAAAAAGTCAAGAAAATAACTCATAACACATAATATAATTGAAGGTTAAAAAGTTTTAAAGTAGACTACTTACAAACACTTTCAAATGACAAGTGGAACTATGTAGTATTTTTTAAATACTTCACGTGGTGTCCAAATATATCACTAACTGCTTTATTAAATATATGTTCATCCCGTCTTAATAAGAAGATTGGTAGTCAAAAAAATATTTTTCAATATAACTAATATCTTATTTGATATAGTTTGTAAATTTGAAGTAAGATTAGATTTGGGATGGAACAGTTAATATAAAATAATCACTTGCACATAAAATTATTTGGGACGGGATGAGTAATCCGAGTAGTAATCTAATCCCTCCTTTTGTCTTGTCTATGTCTTATCCCTATTTTTGTTATGGATCATGTCAGATCCGACCCAAACGGGCCAGGACTAGTTGATGGATCAAGTCGAGTTTTGTACACGTCTACGCTAATGAATGAACTCTACTCATCAGCGGTAGGTTTCTTAACAAACTCTTAGGCTTTATTTGAGAGTTTGGATGGAGGATAGGTGAGGACTTTGGGGGGAGTAGAGTAGCGAAAAAATAGAATTTTTTTTTTCACATTCTTTAGAGTTATTTTTTTATAGAAAATAATAAATAAATGTTTATGATTAATACATTTTTAATATTAAGGGTATTATATAAGAAAAGAGATATACACCGTCGGTGTAAAATGGTTTTACATTAACATCGAATATGAGGATTCATGTATTTTACCACATCACACCACTTCACATCACTTTTATGGTAAGATGTGGCAAAATGAACAATTTTCATTGGATGTCAATGTAAAATTATTTTTACATGCATATTCATTAAAATCTTATAATAAAATAGATTGAATTTAAAGAATTTATCAAAATCCTCTAAATCCCTCCAAAATTCTCCTCCAATGCAATTTTTTAGTTCTCCAAATTAAGAGAATTTTATATTATGAAGAAAAATAAACCGTCAAAAATCTCCTATTCCAAAGCCCTCAATTCTTACCATTTCATTTTTTTTTTCAAAACTCCCTTCTCTCCTCCTAAAGTCTCAAACACGCCATTGGGGTCCATATAGTTAAAGGGAATGAGATGGGATTTTTGCCTATTTTCCTTTCTCTTTGTGCTCGGTGGTTTAAAGGTGTAGCATCTTTGAGCTAGTGACTATTACTCAGTGAAGATTGGACAAGGATCTCCTAACTTTAAGAAGGGAAAATCACCCTAGGTTTATATTTATCTCTCTCTCTGATCCCTTTCACTTCTCTTTCAACTTTTTCCTCCATTTTCCTCCATATTTCGCCACATTTCTCATCTT
This sequence comes from Cicer yamashitae, assembly GCA_037974755.1. Lineage (NCBI taxonomy): Eukaryota > Viridiplantae > Streptophyta > Magnoliopsida > Fabales > Fabaceae > Cicer > Cicer yamashitae. The sequence continues at coordinate 48,860,421 of JBBPBQ010020324.1, read as the reverse complement.
CTTGCCTAAAAATCACTAATAGTGTTTCAGCAAGTGTAGTGAATCGTTGCAAGTAATAATAAAACGGTAGTACCGAGTGTCGAACTTAAGGATTGCATTATACTATCGAATCACGTTTAATTACTAAAATTGAACAAAATTTTTTTGAATTGATTGAAATAATTTGATCCTAGTACTAGATTCTTTTATTGAACTATTACTAAATTCTCTTTATTATTTTTGCCCTAATTCATTAGCGATAAAACCTTTAATTTCAAAGTAACCCCTGATTCCTTATTGGATTTAAGATTAGAATTAAGCTTTACTGTACAAGAATTCTCTTATTAAACTATTGTCTCTACAAATAATTCAATTGGTTTCATGACCTGCATTTATCTCTAGACTACAATATCACGAATTTCTCATCTCAAGCATTCGTAAAGTCCATTTCTGTTTCAAAGTACGAATCGTAAACAATTTAAAGTTGTCAAGCAATAAAAAGCATTAAGCACATAGATGAGAAAAAATAATTCAATAAACTCATTCATCCCTAATAAATAGGTTTAGTTACTCATGACAAAGATACAAAATATAGAGGTTAAAGAAGAATTACAAGAAATATTCATCAATGATTCTTGATAAAACTTCTTCAATTATGTTAGAACCTGTAACATCCCGGCCCTTACCGTTATCGGCGATGTTAATCACGACCTTCTCGCCCCCCCTTTTCCACCGTTGGAAATAGCGAGTTTTTGCCTTTCGTGGGATTCGAGCCTGGTACCTGGGGGATAAGTACCACTTCATCTCATTCCCACTTCCAACTTTTTTGTAACATCCCGACCCTTACCGTTATGGCGATGTTAATCACGACCTTCTCGCCCCCCCCCATTCCCACCGTTGGAAATAGCGAGTTTTTTGCCTTCCGTGGGATTTGAGCCCGGTACTTGGGGGACAAGTACCACCTCATCTCATTCCCACTACCAATTGAGTCAGCCAAATTGAGTCAGCCCAGTGTTCTTGACAAGGAGAGTTTAAGAATTGGCTTACCACACTGACTGCAAAAGAAATGTCTGAACGGGTGACTGTGAGGTAGTTTAATTTACCAACCAATCTTCTGTATCTCCCTGAATCTGAAAATGGCTCCCCGTGATTAGGTAGAAGTTTGACATTCAGATCCATAGGAGTGTCAACCGGCTTGGCGTTCAATAAACATGTCTCTTCAAGAATATCCATGGCATATTTCCTTTGTGAAATTACTAAGTCGTCCTTAGATTGGGCTACCTCAATACCCAAGAAGTAGCGGAGCTTGCCAAGATCTTTAGTTTGAAACTGATGAGATAAATGTTGTTTCAACTGGAGTATGCCCTGATGATCACTACCAGTTATGACAATATCATCTACATAAACAGTCAAGTAAATGCACCCTTGGGTTGAGTGGCGATAGAAAAGAGAATGATCAGCTTCACTTCGAATCATACCAAATTGTTGCACTACTGTGCTAAATCTGCCAAATCAAGTTCGGGGAGACTGTTTAAGACCATAGAGAGACCTCTGACGTCGACAAACCATGGTAGAAGACTCCCCCTGAGCAACAAACCCAAGTGGTTGCTCCATATACACTTTTTCTTCAAGGTTACCATGCAAGAAAGCATTTTTAATGTCAAGTTGGTGCAGAGACCAATGTCTAATGGCTGCAATAGAGAGGAGTAGTCTAACAAAGGCCATCTTAGCCACAGGGGAGAAAGTATCACTGTAATCAAGGCAAAAAATTTGAGTGTACCCTTTTGCCACCAAACGAGCTTTAAAACGATCAATCTTACCATCATGACCAACTTTCATCGTATAAAGCCAACGACATCCTACTAAAGACTTTCCAGATGGTAAAGGAACCAATTCCCGGGTACCACTACTCTGAAGTGCACACATGTCGTCAATCATTGCTTGTCTCCACTCTGGGTGGGATAAAGCTTCACTTGGAGATTTAGGAATAGAAGCAGAAGATAGGGAAGACAAACAAGTATAATGCAAAGGAGAAAAACGATGGTAACTCAAACCAATGTAATGAGGGGATGGGTTACGAGTAGGACGTATACCTTTACGAATAGCAATAGGAATATCAAGGGTCGAATCCAATAAAGAAGGAGGTGGCGGCGAAGGAGCGTCTGGAATGACCTCGGTGTCAAGAATAGGTGTAGGGACATGTATAACCGATGGTGGTTGACGACGACGGTATGTCTGAAGAGATGGTACAGGTGGAGGATCCATAAGAGGAGTCTCAAGTGGGACAACGGGAGGGGCCACCGGAGGTGTATGAGGTGGGACATACGTAATAGGCTCTAGTGGTAAAAGAAGGTGAAACAGACTCTGGTAGGTCCACAGGAATAGTTGCAAACAAAGGATCAGATAGCGACTCATAGTATGTAACAGACTCAAAAAATGTGACATCAGCCGATATGAGATATCGTCGAAGAGTAGGAGAATAACAACGATAACCTTTTTGGGACCGATGATAACCAAGAAAGACACATTTTAGTGATCGAGCTGAAAGTTTGTCAAGACCAGGAGTGAGATTGTGGACAAAACATGTAGACCCGAAGACATGAGGAGGAAGTGAGTGAAGAGGGGTACGAGGGAAGAGGATCAAGTGAGGTAATTTGTTATCAAGAACAGATGAAGGCATGCGATTTATAAGATAGCACGCCGTTAAAACAGCATTGCCCCAAAAGCGAGATGGTACATTACCATGAAGAAGGAGAGTACAAGTGGTTTCAATAAGATGTCGATTTTTGCGTTCGGCTACCCCATTTTGTTGAGGTGTATAAGCACAAGATGTTTGATGAAGAATGCTGTTAGAGGTCATAAAATTTTGAAATTGATGGGACAAATATTCACGGGCATTATCACTGCGCAAAAGGCGAATGGATACACCAAATTGAGTTTTAATTTCCTTATAAAATTGTTCAAAAATAGAAAATAATTCAGACCTATTTTTCATTAAAAATAACCACGTACAATGGGAAAAATCATCGATAAAGATAACAAAATATCTAGACTCAATAGTGGAAATAGTACGAGAAGGACCCCAAACATCTGAGTGAACTAAAGCAAACGGGGACGAAGCTCGTTTATGAGCTCGATCAGGGAAATGACTACGAGTGTGTTTGCCTAACTAACACGACTCACAATTTAAGCTAGATAATTTGGTTAGATTAGGTACTAACTGTTGAAGTTTGGGAAGACTTGGATGACCTAATTGAGCATGTATAGTAAGAGGAGAATATGTGGTAGGGCATGCCGTTGATGGTTTTGAGAGATAATAAAGGCCATTAGAGTCACATCCGACACCAATTTGTTGTCTTGATATTCGATCTTGCAAAGTAACATTGCAATTAGTAAATGTGACAACACAATCATGAGAACGAGTCAATCGACTGATAGAAATTAAATTAAATGGACATCCAGGCACATAAAGGACAAATGTAACTGATATAGTAGGGAGGATTTGGACAGTGCCAATCCCTTGAGACTGTGTTTGGGAACCATTGGCTGAGACTATTCTAGGTAAATAACCAGAAGTTGTGAGAGAGGAGAAAAGAGCCTTATTACCAGTAATGTGGTCAGATGCACCAGAATCGAGAATCCATGGGCTATGAGAAGGTGAGATGCAAACAGGTGAATTACCACTTTGTGCGGCCGAAACAGCGGAACTCGAGTTTTGACAATACTCTACCCACCGAAGAAAATCTTCATAAGTAGCCATAATCAATAAGCAATTACCTAAAACCAGCAGCGAAACAGTGGCGGAAGTGGCAATTTTTTTTTTTTTTTGCGATGAACAGTGTCGGCGCGATGAACAATGTCGCACGATGAACAATGTTGCGACTGATCTGCCAAAAAATAAACGAAAAGCGACAAAGAAGGGGTAAACCGGAATTAGAACACAGTTTACCGGAAAAAAAAATCTCACCGAATGACAGTGGGTCCTGGGGTAATCACGGTATAGGGTTGTCTTTCTTAATAGGTTCTAGATACCATGTTGAATAAGAGAAAATGAGAGATATATGGTAAAATCGTGTGTCTGAACTACACAACGGAGTCGATTTTATATAGACTCAAAGCAATAAATACAAAAATAAATATAGGAAATATTATCGTTATTTACATGATATGTAATAAATATAAATATATTTTCAACGTAGAAAAAAAAGTTAAAATAAGAGAAGAAAAGAGTGAGTAAAGTTAATGTACTTGTCCGAGACAAATAGTAAGAAAAAGGAAGATCTTACACGTAAATCAATGTGTCTAGTGTTGATTTGTTAGAAAGTACCTAATGACAATTTGTACCACTCATAACAATAATACTCCTCCCGTCTCAAAGATTTACTGTTTAATAAAAAATATTGTCATAAAATCGGACTCCGTTGTATAGTTAAGTAATTACTATATATATAATTTTTAAAATATTATTATATTTTATATTAGTAATAGTAAAAATTTCATCAATAAATAAATAATTTGATAAAATGACTTTTGTTTTTTAATTATTGCATTTTTTAATATATACGCAAAAGACTTATATTCATTATGATATGAAGAGAGTACAATGATAATAATACCATCTCATTTAATTATAAATATAAATATCATTTTATATTTTTAAGTTAATTAGATCAAATAAATTTATGACACGTTAATTAATTTCTCAATTATCAACTATAAAAAGTTTCGAACTAATTTGACCCAATTATGCAACAATAGTGAAAGCTGTAATAAGAAGTTAGAATCCGTAACCGCAACTGAACAGTTTTACAAGACCCATCGCATATTTAAAAACCGCGCTTGGGTTACCGCGTTTAGAGTTCGTTACCATCGTCATGTTGTATAAATTGTTCTACTCTCAATATTTGAATCACATTTTCACACTTAACAACTTTCTCTCTTTCTCATTTTCTCACTCTGTTCTCTGATTCTCTCTCTGATTCTCTCACTCTGTACTTTCTGCGAAAATGCCTCTCGGGGAAAGAGAAGGAGATACTAGCAAATCGCGGTTTATTGGTGTAGAGACGTATTTCAACAAATCCATGACGGTTGTACTTGATAACAATATCTTCCTTGGAAAAAGCTGTGATTTCGTTGTTGCTCCTCTGGTTCGTCTCCTTTTCTTAATCGTTTCCAATTTCTTTTGCATCGTTTAACATTTACAAAATTAGCCGTATAAGAAGCATGCAAGAAGTTTCAGATTTAGTTAAAAGATGATAATTAGGCTTTTATTTGTCACTGCTATTGATTTGAACCGTGCAAAGCAAGTCACGTGTAGCTACAATCTGTGATGATGATCAATGAGGTGAATCGTGAATTTGAATATTTATGTTTAACATTTTCAATTAGTTGATAAGATCAAGTATGCGGTTAATTCTTCACTCATACAGTCTATTTTTGCAACTGGTGAAATTTTTGCAATGCAGTGAATCAATGAAGTGAATCGTGAATTTGGTATTTATGTATAACATTTTCAATTAGTTAATCAGAACAAGTATGCGGTTAATTCTTCACTAATACAGTCTATTTTTGCAGCTGGTGAAAATCTGTAATGCAATTAACATGTAGCTACAATCTGTGATGATATAAGTGGATCGTGAATTTGAATCTCTGTATAATAACTTTATGCATAAGAATCTGTGAAATGTTGATAAATAAAAGAACCTTTCAAGCACAAGTTTGTGCATAATTCTTCACTCATTCAATCTATTTTGCTACCGGTGAAAATCATTGAAACATAACAACTTTCTGTATCGATGTGAATTTGAATCGTGAACTCTTCGCACATGCTGTCTATTTATGAAAATTTTCAATACCTAAATAATTGTTGAATAATGACTGTAAGTTACTAATAAATGGTCCTTGTGTTGAGAAATGATTCTGTTGTACAATTCAGATGTCGCCTACTTATCGCCCAAGCCTCATGCAACAATTTGGCTCATTTTCTTTAGAGCTGCGTCTGCCATTTACTAAGTCAGACTTGAACCCTTCGGCTAGCATATGGAATACTAACGTAATAGGTACGAGTGTTATTCTTATGATCAACAATTTCACTTGGGATAAATGTTTTTATCTCTCTTTACTTATGGCTTTTCTTATGTATATTAAGAAAAGTTGACAGTGAATTTAATATGTTTATAGATATTATTACTAAAATAACTTTTGTTTTTGAATGAGTTTAATTTAGGAGTAATATTATATAAGTGGTATGTTTGGAAAAAAAATACACTTAGTAAAAGAGTGTTCATATTCGGGACAATTTTTTTTTTCTCAAGTATTATTTATGATTGAGGACATAGATAGTAATAAGTGAATAAACTTGCCCCATATCACAATTTAGCGGTATCTGAAACCACGGTGAAGTTTTTTTTTCCCCTTAAACTTTCTAGGACGGTTTCAAACTGTTTATTATCCTTTGATCTTGGAAAAGTTACTTCCTGAACCAACAAGTTTGATCTTGGAATATTCTACTTTCTATTGATTATCTTGCCGTGTTCCCAAGTCACAACTGTGCCAAGCGTCTTCTCATGTAGTAATTTATTATATTTATTCAGGGAAAATTAGCGAGTGGATAGACTTGGATTCCCCAGATCAAACACTAAGGAAGGATTCTGAAACTGTTCTCAAGCAAGAAATAGAAAAGGCCTCTTATCTCTCTTTACAGGTATGAAGTTCTTAGTCTACCTAATGGTTCTACACATATTATTGGGCCTCTCATTTTGCTTGAATTATAAATGCTTGTTCTTTAAAAAGTTTCCTTTCCAGAAATGTATTGAAATTTGTTTGGTTTATAGACCTTGATGTTAGTAGATTTATTTTGGGTACAATGTCCCCACTATCAGATAAACCCGTTGGCAAATATTTTTTACGCCAATTAATTACTAGATATTATTTCAGTTGATAAACAATCTCTATATTGAAATAAAAATGTCGATAAATAATCTCTATATTGAAACATAAAAGCACAATTGATTGATGGAATAGAATGAAACGTGATCGAATGCTTCCACATCCCAATTCATCCAATATACCCCTTTTTCTTCCCCTCAAATTTGGTATTATGGGATGTAATATCCAAACAATATGATTATGGGATGTTTTCTTCCCCTCAAATTTCTTCATATTTGTTACCGATTTGATTTTTCTATTTTATTTTATTGCGCTGAAGGCTTGCCTCCTCCCGACTCCAAAAAGAAACACCTGCGCAAATTATGCTAGATGTGTGAACCAGTACTTACAGTTAAAGGGCCTAGATCAGATGCAGGTGTCACTCTTAAGTTCAAGTATTATGACTTGAACTTCATAAAACTTGTTTGTCTTACATAAATGCCATTTCACCATTCTTATACTTCTTTTTGTATCTGTAACTTCATCATAAAGTTGTGGCTTAGGATTCCATTGGGGAAGCCAGATGATGACTCTAGTGCAATCTTCAGAACTCCGGTGAGTAAAAATGCAAAATTTGGCTGAGGTTGGCATCGGTTCATAAACATGCTATTTTTGTTAAACTCTAGTATCTTAACTCCCACTCCTTTTTGCACTCGTGTGTTTCTTTGCAGACGCAAACTTGCTATTTTTTCCCTAATTATTTTTAGTTCTTCATGAAATTATATGAAATAATCCTTGTTGTTGTAAAGTCAAAAGACTCAAAGCTGAGATGAAAGTAGAGATTCACACGGTGTTTGTTGAGGAGTAGTTGTCCGGTCACAAACAAATGCTTTATATAATTGTTACAGCAAAATATTTAATGTACTCGAGCATTATTATGACGTAGGCATGGAATTTATGACATCATAGTTTTTTTTGTCCTGATTTTCTGCAGGCTGATTGTTGGAAAATATGGAATTCGTTTCGACTGCTGTGTGATCATCATAGTAACTTATTGGTTACACTTGATAATTTGTGAGTACAATCTTTACCTTGATCTTGCATTTGTTCCTTGATTAGTGACTAGTGATGCTCACCGATCTCTATGATTGCTCCAGTTCTTTACTATCTATATTTCCTTAATCATGAACTTGTTATTACAGGATTGCCCTGCCTGCAGACAACTCACTAAATAGTTGGTATGGGGAGCCTGTTTCCGCCTTTATAATACACACAGATGTAAGGATTTCTAGTGATTTATATTTATGATTTATCTAGTATCAAGTATGGGGCTACAGACTGTTGTCTAATGAACATAATCATTTTGATTGAATTTTTGCCAGTGCTTTTTTACTACTAGAGATGATGAGAATGTAAAGCACCTCTCAAAGAATCTTCAAAAGTCAATTACTTATTTCTTGGACCATTCTACTCAGGTAACGTTCTAATTCTTTAAATCACATACATGACTTGGAAATGTTTTTGTTTTGTTTAGGTGACCTTGTCCATGTTAAGTGAAAAGCTTGTGGGAAGCTCTCACTAATTCATTTCTTAATGATTATAATTTTTTTTTAATAATTTAGAAATTATTTATTGAAGACAACAAAAACTTAAACTATTTATTAGAGATTATTTACTATCATAATGAAAATTATTATTTAAAAAAAAATCAATTATCAATAATGGTTTCATGATTTGAAGCAATTTTTAGTTTATTTTCATATGCTGATTTTTTCTTCAAAAACTATATAATAAATGGATGAGAACTCTTAAAAAATCGCCAACTCGTTTTTTTAAAACTTTTTTAAAAATTTGCCAACTTTTTTTATTTATAAATATTCTCACTTCATTTTTATTTTTTAAAAAAGTTGTAAGTATTCTATTTTGTTGGCAATTTTAAAAAAAATTAAAAATTTAAATATAATTTTAATCTTTTATCTTTTACTTAATAATTGTTTTAGTCTTTTATCTTT
>JBBPBQ010020324.1:48812769-48851242 GCA_037974755.1 Cicer yamashitae | reverse complement strand
TTTAAAAAATAAATAAATGAGATGACAATTTAAAAAAAAAAACAAATCAACTATATATTTCACATAATTATAAAAAATACAATGTCACGTCAACATTGACAAAATTAAAATCAAAGAGGGTCAACCATTTATAAAAAAAAAATTAAAATTAAGGACTAAAATTATAATTTTTAAATTAAAAAATCAAAATAGTTAAATTTTAAAACTTAAAAGACTAGAAATACATTTTAACCTTAATTTAAATAGTCATCACATTTTCTTTCTAACGTCTCCGTGAAAGGATCAAATCCACAACTTCTATATCGGTTCACTTACTAAATCTATAGTGCAAAGCTTGTGCAGCAAGATGTCTTTATTAAATTTTTAGATGTACAATTAAACTATCATTACCTCAAATATAATAAAGATTTAAAATTTAATAGATTTAATTTATATACACTTCAATAATGTTAATCAATTATAATTATTAAATCATTACGTATTTAATTTTTTTTTATTCTCATTATTTGAACCAAACCGTACTTTAGTGTACATTTTTTTTGACGAAATTGCTCAGTGCACGTAGTTTTTTGAAACATGTTCCTAGATCATTATATCCGAAGATCGAGTCAATTACAAAGAATTTGAAGAATATAGTTTTGATACTTGTACTGTCGCAGGTATGTTTTATTGTTTTTCTTTAAAAGTGTTTTTTTATGAGGGATCTTTAAAAGTGTTGATACAAAAATTATGTAAGAAAGTTTTACCAATAATTTCAGCACAACTTTATTCTCGGCTTCGTAATAAACTTTTGAAATCGTTGTTAGTCTCTCCGACTTAGAGATATCAATGGAGCAGAGTTGAGGCGGGGGAGTGTTTTCTCGCTCCTCAACATGTCATCCGTCCCACTCCCGTACCCCACCACGGAAAGATTTTCTCCCCGTTTTCATACCCGAAGGGTCCCCGCATGCAACTATAACAGCATAACAGATCAAGAAGTTTTATTGGAAGAATATTATTTGCAAATTTGGAGTATAATAATAGTATCCGATAACACTACGCAATTTGCCAGCACAGCCGTACAAGAATTCTGCAAGAATTGGAGTATCAAGCAACCTTTTACTTCCGTTGAATATCCTCAATCCAATAGACTAGCAGAATCGGCCAATAAATTAATTCTCCAAGGTTTGAAGCAGCTAAAGGTTTTTGGATGGACGAGTTGCCCATGGTCTTATGGTCGTATCACACAACTCTTCATTCCTCCACCCAAGAAACCCCCTTCCGGATGGTGTATGGATCCACTTATTTATGTGTGGAAGAATTGGGTTTGGGTCTTAGAGATAACATTGCTAAAAGAGTACTTTGTGTAGTACTTTGTCACTATCACCTTCATGTATTTGCGAGATTTTTGGCACATTGTTGTTGTTGTGTAACTAGTTAAATGCACTACTACTATTTGTGAAAAGTTATAAAAGTGGTTTTTGTATATAGGGACGGATCCTCGGATACATCGTCTACACCCTTATATGGACTGTGTTAGATCCCTATACCAACAACTAGATCCTCTTTCTGAGCGAGAACGTTCACTGGTATGAACTTTCCGTGAATCGAATTGAAAATCACCGCATTGCCTACTGTTATCTTGACGTTTTCAGTGTTCTACGCCATATTGCCAGTTCGCTTTCAGGGATGATTTACAACCAACCATACAAGTATGTATTCTTTGTGCCACTCAGCAATACTTTGCTTTTGTAGATTTCCAGGGAGGAGACTAAGTTTTCATTTTTTAATATCGGTGAAATTGTGCGATGATTTTGTGTAAGAAGCATAGCAACTTGCTATGTAGCAACAAGTGTACCACTAATTGACCTTTATCCAGCAATAATCAAAATTGGTTAAATCAAGGGGAAAACAGGATAGAACTGCATTAGAGGTTTTAGGAAACAACATTATGTGGGGTTTAGCTTCTCAAGTTTAACAATTAGTTTCAAATATGATCGATGTGTGTGTGTGTTTTTTTTTTTTTTTCATTTTGAAAAGTAAAAACAAACCTAAGAAGCTAATTCCTAAGGATTAACTTTGGAATGTAACAGTTTTGATCTTAGGTTGCGAAAAATTCTTACTTACTGAGAGTAAAATTCTCAACAATTGAGATTTATCAAAAAAGAAAATAGTTAAGATTTGATATAAATTTATCCTTTAATCTAATCCAGCAGCACGTATATTATGCTGCTGTCCATGTGTTAAGTGGACTCAGTCATTCAGTTTAGTAATCCATTCATAGAATGAGAATGTGTAGTTTATTTTGCTGTTGGTTATTATGTTAGAATAAGATATGTTGCGCTCTTTTAACATTCTAAATCGAACGCAATTAAATAATTATTTACTAGTTTAGTGCATGTAAAAAAAATATTTTGGATGAAAACCCATCTTATGTAATTTGCTGCTTCTTTTTTGTGATTGCACTATGTTGCCTTTCCACATGTCATATACACCTTTGATTTTATTCATTTGAAATTTATAATTCATTTGCAGCCTTTTAAGGATACTTTGGAGTCTGTGGTCTATCAGAATTCAGATGATGATAAGAAGAAATTCATGAAGGTATGCCAAACTGCCAACCCACGCAAGGCATTCTCAACTTCATGCATATATGTATGTATAGAGAAATATTATTGATAATTGTTGTGTATTATTCTGACAAATAAGGATTCCTTTTATAAGAGAAAGTATAATTACTCAACTCCTTAAATTTAGGAGTGATATAAAGAAATAAAATAAAATGGAAAGAAGAGGAATAGTTCTAATAATGACAAGATATTTCAACACCCCCCTCAAGTTGGTGCATAGATATCAATCATGCCCAACTTGCTTATCAAATGTTCAAAACTTGTCCTGGTCAAGCTCTTGGTCAATATGTCAGTTGTCTGTTAATTGGAAGGAATGAATGGAAAGCAAAAAATACCAAAACCAATCTTCTCTTTTATGAAGTGACGATCGATCTCAATGTGCTTTGTCCATTCATGTTGTTTCGAGTTGTGGGCTATGCTTATAGCAGCCTTGTTGTCACAATATAATTTCAATGGAAGTTTCACCACTATCCTAATTTCTTTCAAAACTCTAAGAATTCACATATGTGTTTTAGGGTGCAGCTAGGTTAAAACAGAAGGGAAGGAAAATTTCTTATTATTGTTATTGAAACTGAAACAGTACAAATATATATATATATATACAATGCTGTCAGCTATCTAATGAATGCAGAATAAAGTAAAAATAAATTAGGAAATAAATCAAATCAGAGTGATTTGATTATTTCCCAAAATAAAAATAAACTTAAATAGAAAATCAACTAATAAAGACAATCATATCAGATCTGATTGTTATATGTCAACACCCCCCCTCAAGTTGGTGCATATATGTCTAGCATGCCCAACTTGCTTACAAGAAATTCAAAACTGGGTCTGAACAGTCCTTTGGTAAAGATATCAGCAACTTGTTGTGAAGTAGGGACAAAAGGCATGCAAATCAGACCTGCATCTACTTTCTCTTTTATAAAATGTCTATCAATTTCAACATGTTTGGTTCGGTCATGTTGAACAGGATTTTGAGAAATACTAATTGCTGCCTTGTTGTCGCAATACAGCTTCATTGGAAGATTTATAGGAAGTTTAAGCTCTTCTAAGATTCTTTGAAGCCATAGGATTTCACAAACACCTTGGGCCATTGCCCTATACTTTGCCTCAGCACTGCTTCTAGCTACTACATTTTGTTTCTTACTCCTCCAAGTAACTAAGTTTCCCCAAACAAATGTGCAGTAACCAGATGTTGACTTTCTATCCGTGATGGACCCTGCCCAATCTGCGTCAGTAAATACCTCAATGCCTTGTTGATCAGTTTTTTGGAAAAACAGTCCCCTTCCGGGGGAACTTTTGATATACTTTAGAATACGGTAAACAGCCTCTAAATGTTCTTCGTGAGGTGAATGCATAAACTGACTCACTAAGCTAACAGCAAAGGCTATATCTGGACGAGTATGAGATAGATAAATTAGTCTTCCTACTAATCTTTGATACCGAGATGTATCCACTGGATCACCACTGCCATCACTACCAATTTTCTGATTAGGATCTATTGGAGTATCAGCTGGCCTACAACCCATCATCCCAGTTTCTTTTAGAAGGTCTAAAATATATTTCTGTTGTGATACAACAATCCCTTTCTTTGATCTTGCAACTTCCATTCCCAAAAAATATTTTAAAGACCTAAGATCTTTAATTTCAAACTCAGCAGCAAGAGATGCCTTCAAAATTTTTATTTCATTAGAATCATCCCCAGTGATAACAATATCATCTACATAAACGATCAATATAGCCATTTTCCCTTCAGAAGAATGTTTCACAAACATGGTGTGATCGCTTTGACATTGAGAATATCCCTGCTTCTTAACAAATTGGGTGAATCTTTCAAACCACGCTCGAGGTGACTGTTTCAAGCCATAAAGAGACTTCTGAAGCTTGCAGACCTTTTGGTTGAATTTAAATTCAAACCCCGGGGGTGAATCCATATAGACTTCCTCCTCTAAATCTCCATTTAAAAACGCATTTTTTACGTCTAGCTGCTGTAATGGCCAATCCAAGTTAACCGCTAAAGATAAAAGAACTCTAATGGTGTTAAGTTTTGCAACAGGAGCAAAAGTTTCTGAGTAATCAATACCATAAGTTTGTGTAAAGCCTTTGGCAACTAGCCTGGCCTTATACCTCTCTACTGATCCATCAGCCTTGTGTTTTATGGTAAACACCCATTTGCACCCCACAGTTCTCTTTCCCCTAGGTAGATCCACCTCTTTCCAAGTTTGATTTTTTATAAGAGCACTCATCTCCTCCAAGACAGCTTCTTTCCACTTAGGAACCCTTAGAGCTTGTTGTATATCTCTTGGGATCTCTGTTTTTGTCAGTTCACAAGTAAAAGCTCTAACAGTGGGGGACAATTTGTCATAAGATATAAAGTTACTGATAGGATGTTTTGTACATGCTCTTATCCCTTTTCTAACAGCAATGGGTAGACTAGAATCATCAAAGGTAGGTTCTAAAGGAACAAAATCATTGGGAACAGGTTCAGCAAAGACAAGATTATTATGATCAAAATTTTCAGAATTTTGAAAGGGTACAACAGAATTAGAAAGACTCGTACCTGTTGGATCCTTGGATGTTTGGCAGTGTTGAGGTTCTCTTCTCTGAGGCACTTTTTTTCTTAAGTATAGGTGGTCAAATGGTTGGATACCTTTGTTACCAATCTCAACTGTCTCATTCTCAACTTCTGGTTCTGTCAAAACATTTTCTTGAATATTATGTTCATGGCTTTCTTGACTAGATTCACCCAAAGATTTTGTTTTGTTATTTTCCTCAATTTCTAGTATTTTCAAATAGGATTCTGTTATGTTACTTTTCTCACAATCTGTTTTTTCCAAATTGTTTAGAAAATCCAAATTTGCAATTTTTAAATATTGAACATCATCTTCTTTAATTATCCCCCCTTGAAGATGATTACCAAACAAAGGAGTTTTTTCAAAGAAAGTGGCATCCATAGTCACAAAAATCTTTTTGGAAATAGGTTCAAAACATTTGTATCCTTTTTGATTGGATGCATAGCCAATAAAAACACATTTTCTAGCTCTAGGCTCAAGTTTTCCTTGATTCGGATCATGAATATGAACAAAAACAGTACGTCCAAATATCTTTAGGGGTAGAGTGTATGAAAGTTTATTATTAGGAAATAGACATGTGAAAACATCAAAAGGAGTTTTGTAATTTAAAATTTTGGTAGGCATCCTATTTATTAAATATGTTCCAGTGAGAATTGCTTCCCCCCAAAGATACTTTGGAACCTTATTTTGAAACAACAATGCCCTAGCAACTTCAAGGAGATGTTTATTTTTTCGTTCAGCCACTCCATTTTGTTGTGGAGTATCCACACATGAACTTTGATGAATGATACCTTGTTGTAGGAAAAACTCATTTAAGTGTTTATTAAAATATTCCCTTCCATTATCACTACGGAGAATTTTGATTTTTACTTGAAATTGGGTCAAAATCATTTGAAAAAAACTTTTGAAGATACTTTCAACTTCAGATTTTGTTGTCATTAAGTAAACCCAAGTTAATCGAGTGTGATCATCTATGAAGGTAATAAACCATCTTCTTCCATTAGGAGTAGGGTCCCTACAAGGTCCCCAAACATCACTATGAATTAATGTGAATGGACTAGATGGTTTATGCACCTGAGGAGAATAGGAAGAACGATGATGCTTTGCAAATTGGCAAACTTCACAAAAAAACTGATCTGGATTTTTATTCTTAAAATACTCGGGAAATAAGTGCTTCAAATACAAAAAATTTGGGTGTCCTAGCCTATAATGCCATAACATTATTTCTTCATTATTATGAACCAAAACTGAGTTGAGACAATTACTATGAAATTCCTCTTTAAGATCAGCCTCATCATCGAAGAGATAGAGACCATTGACCTCTTTAGCACTGCCAATCATCCTCCCCGATTTCAACTCCTGAAATTGACATTTAACTGGGTTAAAAATAGGCAAACAGTTAAGATCTTGTGTTAATTTGCTTATGGACAGCAAGTTACATGACAAACTTGGAACATGAAGGACATTGTGAAGAGTTAGAGTTTTAGAAATAGGAATAGAACCAACTCCAGTTATGGTGGAAAAAGTACCATCAGCTATCTTTACCTTTTTATGACCTGCACAAGTACTATAAGTGGAAAACAATTTTGAGCAATCTGTCATATGATCAGTGGCTCCAGAATCGATAATCCATGGAGTTTTTGAATTTGGTTTGGAACTCAAAAGAGCAGAAGAGAAAGAGATACCTTTTTGAGCAAGAGAGGATGAAGAAGTAACTGACATAGAGGTAAAGAGCTTATACAGGTGCTCTAGTTGTTCCTTAGAGAAAGGAGATGCCTCAGAGTTAACTTTATTCTCCACATTTTCTCCATTTGCAGCTTGGAAGGCTCTACCCTCTCCATTTGGCTTCTTCTTCCAATTGGGTGGTTTTCCATTAAGTTTCCAACAAGTTTCCTTAATGTGCCATGGTCGTCTACAATGATCACACCAAGGTCGTTTTTTTCTTTCTCCATCTGCTTCGTATCCCTTTGCAGCCATAGCCGAACTCTCAGTTTCTTGCACCCTTGTACTATCAGAGTTTTGCAGCATAACTTTCCTTCTGGATTCCTCCCTCCTTACTTCAGAAAATACTTCCCTCAATGAAGGCAACGGTTTTCTGCCCAAAATTCGACCACGGACTTCATCAAGTTCTGGATTGAGTCCTGCTAGAAACATATAAACCCTATCATTCTCTTCTCTTTTCTTAAATCTGTTTGCATCTTTGGAATTCTCCCAATCATCCTCATAACATTGGTCAAGCTCCTGCCAAAGGACAACCATGAGATTAAAGAATGTTGTGACATCTTTATCTCCTTGTTTGGACTGCCACAAACGAGTCTTAAGTTCATAAATCTGTGAGGAGTTCTCCAAGTCGGAATAGCAATCGCGTACAGCTTCCCACACCTCTTTTGCAGTTGAAATGAATAGGTAGGGCTTCCCAATGGAAGATTCCATTGAGTGAATCAGCCACCCAATGATTAGGGAATTCTCTGACTTCCATTTTTGGTAGGCTGGATCGGTCTTCTCTGGTTGAGGAGTATCTCCAGTCAAGTAGCCTAACTTTCCCTTGCCATCAAGAGCTAACTTCACAGTCTGGGCCCATTCAAACATAGTCTCTGCCATTCAGCTTTTGGATTAGAAGCTGTAAACCAGAGTTTATGGATAGTGGATCATTTGTGGTAGGGGTTGACACGATTTTAGGGTCACCAGAATTTTTTTCTGGTATTGTAGTAGTGGAGGAACAATTTTTTTCAGTTTCTTGTAAGGACATGGTGAGCTGCCACAGGATTAGAGCCGAAGCTCTGATACCATGTGTTTTAGGGTGCAGCTAGGTTAAAAAAGAAGGGAAGGAAAATTTCTTATTATTGTTATTGAAACTGAAACAGTACAAATATATATATATATACAATGCTGCCAGCTATCTAATGAATGCAGAATAAAGTAAAAATAAATTAGGAAATAAATCAAATCAGAGTGATTTGATTATTTCCCAAAATACAAATAAACTTAAATAGAAAATCAACTAATAAAGACAATCATATCAGATCTGATTGCTATATGTCAACAACATACCTTCACAAATTCCTCTTGTCATTGCCCTAAGCACAGCTTCGGTACTACTTCTTGCAACCATTCCTTGCTTTTTACTTCTCTAAGTTACCAAGTTCCCCCACACGTATGTGCAATACCCTGAAGTTGACTTCCTATCTGTATTAGATCCTGCTCAGTCTGCATTGGTAAATATTGCTACATTTTTATCATTGGTCGTTTTGAAGAATAGTCCTTTTCCAGGAGTTACCTTCAAGTATCTCAAGATTTTGTAAACTACTTCGAGATGTTTTTCATATGGGGCATGCATAAATTGGCTGACAACACTAACAAAGAAGCCAATGTCAGGACGTGTCTAATCCAAATATATCAGTTTTCCAACTAACCTCTGATATCTTCCAGTATCAACCGAGGTGTCTCCTTTCTCCCAAAGTTTGGCATTTGGGTCTATAGGAGTGTTAGTTAGCCTACAACCACTTATACATGTTTCTTGTAAGAGCTCTAGAACATATTTTCTTTGAGAGACTACTATCCCCCTTTTTTATCTCGCCACTTCCATGCCAAGAAAGTATTTTAGGGGACACAAGTCTTTGATTTCAAATTATGTAGCTAAAATTTTCTTTAGTTTCCCCATTTCTACCACATCATCACCTGTAAGAACAATGTCATCAACATACACTATCAAAATAGTTATCATTCTGTTTGAGCTAAACTATGTGAACAAGGTATGATCAACATGTCCTTGAGTACATCCCTGTTTCTTTATTGATTGAGTAAGTTTTTCAACTACGCTCTCGGAGACTGTTTTAATCCATACAAATACTTCCTCAGTTTGCATACCTGGGACCCAAATTTGTCTTCAAAACTTGGAGGGCAGTCCATATACACTTGTTCTTCTAAATCGCCATTGAGGAATGCATTTTTAACATCTAACTGGTGGAACGGTCAGTCCAAATTAGCAGCAAGAGATAAGATAATTCTGATTGTGTTAAGCTTAGCAATAGGAGCAAAGGTCTTTGAGTAGTCTATGTCGTATGTCTAAGTAAATCCTTTAGCAACCAACTTAGCTTTGTACCTTTCAATTGATCCATCAGAGTTGTACTTCACTGTAAACACTCACTTACAACCCACAATTCTTTTACCAACTGGTAAAGTCACGACACTCCAAGTTTTATTATTTTCAAGAGTTTTCATCTCCTCAAGAATAACTTCCTTTCACTTTGGAACCTCTAGAGCTTCTTGTACATTGTTTGGAATTTATATGCAAGACAAGTGAGAGGTAAAAGTAGCAAAAGAGGACCACAAGTTTGAATAAGATGTGAAATTAGACATAGGGTGCCTAGTACACGATCTAACAGGTTTCCTAAAGGCTATGGGAACATCTAGATCAATGTATATAGAAGTACGATTACTAAAAAATTTACTTGTTTCGGTTGGTTGACTTTCACTTGGCTCAAATTCTTGGCTGAGTTGAGGAATAGGGTCTTCCACTAATTGATTTTGGTTCCTTCTTACATATACCTTTCCTTTCCAAGTTGGACCACCCTCTTTAAATCTTTTTTCTGTTTCATCACAAGGATTCTTATGTGATGATATTTTTTTTTTTTCTAAATTAAGTTCCAAAAAAGCATTTTCTTGATTTGTTGCCTCAAATTCAGTAAGACCCTTACTCATGGTAGAAGTAGAATCACTTATTGTTTCTAAGGCAATTTCTTTAGGTGCAGCAGTAATAGAATTATGTGATGTATGCACATTTTCTGAAAAAAATCAGATTTTCATAAAATTGAAGGGAATTATTTTCACTTGACTTTGAAAAGGTGTTTGAAATTGTAACACACGCAATGGCATGTGATTAATCAAATGTGCAGCTGTCAAGACAGCCTCACCCCCACAAATATTTTGGGACATTGTAGAGAAGAGTAATGCTCGTGCCACCTCAAGAAGGTGTCAATTTTTCCTCTCTGCAATTTCATTTTGCTGAGGTGAATTAACACATGAGCTTTGATAAACAATTCCATTTTTCATAAAAAAAAAGTTCTCACGACTGTGTTAAAGTATTCAGTTCCATTATCAGTTCCAAACACATGTATTTCAGTTAAATTGTGTCTGCACCAATTTACAAAAAAAATTTATTATCTGAGCTACCTCCAATTTTTCTTTTAATAGTACACCCAACAAAGTTTGGTATGATCTTTTGTAAAGGTGATAAACCATCCTTTGTTGGATATAGAATTTATCCTATTAGACCCCCAAACATCACTATGAATCACCGAAAAAGGTTTTGAAGACTTAAACTCATGTATTTAAAAGGAATTTCGATGATGTTTAGCAAACTCGCAAATTTCACATTGAAATGTGGAAATATCTTGATTAAAAAACAATTTTGGAAATATACTTTAAATATTTAAAACTAGGGTGACCTAACCTTAAATCTCACAACATAATATCATCCTCTTATTATTTGAAACAAAAAATGATTCAACTGAAGAACCTATTGGTCTGGATTGGTGTTTTTTTTCAGGTCCATCTTCAAGATAGTAGAGTCCACCACTTTGCTTAGCAATGCCAATCATCTTCCTCGAGATAAAATCCTTAAAAACACAACGAGTGTCCAAAAAGTGAGCTTCACATTTTTTATTTTGGGTTAATTTACTAACAAATAATAGGTTGCAAGCCAAAAAGGACATGTAAAGCATCTTGAATGGTTAATAAAGGAGATAAAACAATAGAACTTTTTCCTGCCACGGCTAAAAGAGAGCCATCGGCAACCTTAATTTTTAAATTACCTGCACAGGTTATATGAGGAAAATAAACTAGGTTCTCCGGTCATATGGTCAATAGCTCCGGAATCAACAATCCAATTATGGCTAAGGAGGGCACTAAGGTAGGCCGATAAAAAATTACCTTTCTAGGCCATAGAGCTAGAAGGGGTTTGAGATTCAAGAAGTTTGTACAGTTGATCTAGTTGCTCCTTGGTGAACGGAAATGAACTTGAGGAATATTGTATAACTCTTGATCAAAAGTAGCTTGAAGTGTACGACCTTCCCCTTTCTTCTTCGCATTAGGAGGCTTTCCATGTAGCTTCTAACAAGTCTCGCACGGTGCCACTAACGTTAGCAATGGTCACACCATGGTTTCTCTGATTTCTTACTATCTTTCTTGGCTTCCTCACTGAAATTTTTGGTGATTAGTACTAACCCTTCTGTGATTGACTTTCCCATCATCACTTCTTGTCTTGCCTCTTCTCTTCTGACTTCTGAAAAAGTTTCTCGAAGAGATGGTAAAGGGCTTTTTCCAAGGATTCTGTCTCTTACTTCATCAAGTTTTTGTTTAGATCTACAAGAAAAATAAAAACACAATAATTTTCTTGCCTTTTTATGAACTGAACACTATCTTCCACTTCTTGCCATAGGGTCATCAACTCATTGTAGTAGATTGTTGCATTCCTTTCAACTTGCTTCAGGCTCCACAATTTCGATTTTAGACCATAAATTTGAGATGAGTTCTGAATATCAGAGTAAGTATTCTTCACAGCTTCCCATACTTGTTTCGCTGTAGGTATAAACATGAATGGTCTCCCAATTCATGTCTCCATCAAACTAATTAGCTAAGCAATGATTAACAAGTTTTCAGATTTCCAGAACTTGTAAGTTGGATCTGTTTCTGCAGGTTCCGGAATTTTACCATTCAGGAAGCCATATTTTCCTTTGCCGTCCAAAATGAGTCACACTGTTTAGGTCCAATCTGTGTAATCTTTCCCATTCAGTTTATGCACGTTAACTTGTAAGGAATTACTTTAGTTGTTTCCTCCCATACCAAAGCCGCCAGCACCTCCGTATCCAATGCCATAGCCTCCATAATAGCCGTTGTTGTAAAACTCCCTCCTGGACTGCCACTGCGGCCCGTACCACCACTGGCACTGCCGCCTGGTCTGGCTCCATCACCAGGGCAGCTGCCGCAACCAAGGCTTCCATCTACTATGCTTCCAGTTAGGTTTCCATCGCCGGTAGGGTTACTCACAGAGGAGTCAGTTAGGGCTTGTGGCCAACATGGGTGGTCCATCCCTTTTGCCTAGATCAAAAACCTAGGGCTCATGATACCATATAGAGAAATATTATTGATAATTGTTGTGTATTATTCTGACAAATATGGGCTCCTTTTATAGGAGAAAGGACAATTACTCAACTCCTTAAATTTAGGAGTGATATAAAGAAACAAAATAAAACGAAAAAAGAGGAATAGTTCTAATAATGACAAGATATTTCAACCAAATGTTTATTTGTTCACTTACTATTGCCATCCCCTGGCTAACACACTAAATCTGAGTTATGAAACGGTTATAGATTCATTATTGAGCTGTTTGTACCGCTCAATAATTGCTGAAGTCTAGTAATTTGCTCTGTCCTATTTTTTAGTTGCTATTGTCTGATTTCTTTTTCTCATAGATATTTGGGGGATGATCTACTTCGTATTCCATAGGGGTAATTGCAGAAGGTTTTGAAATTTATGGATGCTTTTGTGTATAGAATTTTGTTTGCCTGAGTTGGTTGCCATTGGATTAGAAACATGTTCTTACTCGTTCAAAAATATTTAAAATATGTGGTATTTGTACCTACCATCACATTTGTTTTCTTTCTAGTGCTGAAGGTTCAAAAGCTTGCGGTTTTGGTTTTGTTGGCATGAACTTGTATCTTTTTATGATAGGCAAATGTTTGTAAGTTAGTGGTTTATGTCAGTTTTTAGGTTCAAATCTTGAACTTCCTACTTAAAACTCGATCGGTGTCCCTTACTCAACATGAAGTTCTATCTAATTGGTACCCTTTCTTATACCAGTACAAAAGAGCAATTTGTCAAGCCTTGTTGGACAGGGTTCCTGATGAAAAGGCATCTGAGATTACCACAGTAAGATGTGTTCATTGCTTTTTGTGCTTCACACATTTTTAAACCGCTCTGGATGTTGTGTAGCATATCTTATGTTATTTTTGTTTTTCTTGTGGTTAGGTAGTGGTTGTTATTGGTGCAGGGCGTGGGCCTCTTGTGCGGACATTGTTAAAGGTGTGATATTGTCCTAGACTGTGGCAAATTTGGATTAGGGTAATATAATTACAGGTCTTTGGAGTGACTTTCATCACCTTCGTATGTAGGCTGCTGAAGTAACTGGGAGGAAGCTAAAAATTTATGCTGTGGAAAGGAATCTAAATGCACTCTCTTACCTTTATGTTAGTTGTAGAAATTGCTCTTACATCTTAACGTTCTGCTTATGGTGATTCCTGATTTTATATGATACTATAATGAAGGCTGTTGCATATTTGGAAATCATGTCATGAGAAAATAAGAAAAATAAGGGAAAGTGAAAGAAAATATTAGGAGAGAAATCAGATATCAATCTCTGAGTAAATGCTCAATTTTGAAATGTTTGTGAATCTTCTGAGAGGTTCTAAGTATTTAATCAACAGTCTCTCTTAGCTCTACCTCACGTAGAACTCTCAATTCTTCCTTACTCCTTATTCTGTTATTTCCCTCCCAAATAATCCCTTATCTTCCTCTTCTTTTCCCCATCATGATTCCCGCACCTTCTTTGTCTCTCCTTCACATCAGCAGTTCCTATTTCACGCAAGTCCACATTCCTGGGCCCATCCTGTTGGCCCACTCCTTTTCCAGCGCACTCTAACATTTTATGATAACGCTGAATTCAATTCGTCTTTATTTTAAAAAATTCATGTATTCAATATGAAATAACATGAAGCTTTAACTCCTAAATGGAAATATCCTTCCAAAATTATTTCTAGTTGCTTGGATCTTACTACCAAAAAGCTAACTCAAAGGATGAGGGTTTCCAAGCTCATATATACATTGCACAACCTGAGAAACTTGGCAATATGGGACTCAAATGCAACTTCAATATAGTTGAACATTTTTAACTTGGTTTAATGTGCACCTGTGCCACAAATTCATATATATATATATGACACTTACCAGATCAAGAATAAACCCCAACAGGTCTATGTTTCCTTTTCACCACACCATTTTGGTGATGAGTGTGGGGACAAATAATACGATGGGAGATGCCAAACTTGTGTAAAAAGTCAGTCAAAGGCCTGAACTCTGAGTGATCCCACCATGCATAGGTCAATTGTGGCATGTGTACCTGAACTCTCAGTGATCTCACAGTAATAACAAAGAAGAAAACAAATGGGAAGAATATAAGTAGCTGATAACTTCTAACTTCCTGCCCAAGGCTGATTCCAACAAACCAGATTTCTTGCTATCCGCCGCACTTTTGTTCTGATTACGAATAACTAATCTCTCCTCCTAACATAAAAGAAACTCTCATCCCTAGTAACTTTCTCTACACTCTGCCTTTCCATTTAGCAATTCAGATAATAGACCACCATTTTGGTTCTTTGTTTATGTGGCCAACATCTCAAGTTCTATTGAATCCCCCAAATCTGTCTTCTTATCCGTAGGCTAAGTTGGTTACTTATACTGACATGTCATTAATCAATCTTTCTTGCAAGCCACTAACAATCTGAAACATTTCCTTCTTCACTTGATCCGTAACAACCTTTCAAGCTCCAACATCTTTTTGTGTTCTAGCCAGATGCTTTAGTCAAAAAACCCTCCAGATGTCATGATCTTTTTGCAAAATTTACACTTCAGTTTTAAAGCATTTCCATCAATTGAAACTCCATACTTCCAAGAAACATCACCCCTATTTCTAGGAGAATTCTTAGGCTTCGTTCTATAGCGAGGGACAGGGGAGACAACAGCAGACCCTACCAGTCAGGGAACCCCTGTAGTCAACTCATTGTGGCCCTTTGATTAAAATTCAACAGTCTAGATTTAAAGTACAATTAATAAATAAAAAACATTACAAATTATAGATTAAAAATGGATGGCCAATATCACCCCGCAGTAACTATTTGACTGCAGGGAATCCATTTCCCAGTAGCAGCATGGAAATTTGAAGCCATGTGGTTAACAACAAAGACAGAACAAAACAAAAACTGGCATGAATGAAGAATTGATTCAGCGATATGACAAAGCCTCTGGTCAGCAATACAATGAAAACTGAAAAGAACTTGCACACACAACAAAAGAATATAATTGAATGATCTCCCTTTAGAATTGATACATAAACAATGATGTCATTTGATTCATGTAGCTAACATCACCTAATAAAAAAACTTTGGTTATCATTGATTGTCCATAATTTTATGAATGCAGAAACTAGAGCTTTTCTGGCATTGATCTTAGCTGTCGTTCTTGAGAGAGAGGAATGCACATTACTACTTTATTGTTCATATTCTTGCATTTTCTTGAGACCCTCTCTCGTCTTTAATGTTGCTTCATTGCATATATAAATCAATTTTCTTTCGTCCTTCAGTCCCCATTGTTTTTAGAAAAGTTTGTTGATGACAATATTATTTGTAGTTTTTTGAAGCAATAGAATCTTTGATACAATCATAGGCATAACATTCTATCTGTTGGAACAGAAAGAGTGCAACCTAAATAAATGGAATGATATTGTTACCTTAGTCCATGTCGATGTGCGATACTGGACTGCCCCTGAAGCAGCTGACATATTGGTATATTTTAACAGTCATGATCACTTGCTTAAATTTTATTCTTTATACTAGTGTCTGATTGCAGTTATCTTGAATTTAGGTTAGTGACTTGCTAGGTTCTTTTGGTGACAACGAGCTGGCTCCTGAAAGCCTCGACGGAGCCCAGAGGTTTCTAAAAGAAGATGGAATTTCTATACCGTCTTCGTACGTAAATTCCTTTCACTCCATGTTATTGTTTTGTCTGTGTTTAAAAGATTTCTTAATTTTTTTGTGTGTTTTCTTCAGTCTACACCAGTGTACGTTAAATCCCAGCAATTCAAGAATTAGCTTTCATGTTGTCACTCAATTTGTAAATAACCTAATTTAGGGGTACTGGATGAACCATTTTTGACAATATTCAGGACATTCTTAGACTATTTTGTTTAATACTGAATGGCCATCAACTTTGGATAAACAATATCCTTGTAACGTGCTAGAAGTCAATGGATTTATTATTGGTGGCCAGCCAGATGAACGTTGATGGTTAAAGTAATTTTGATATCTGGTTTTGTTGGTTTAGTTATTACATTAATATCTACTGCCACTTTCAGGTATACAAGTTTCCTCCAACCGGTGACAGCTTGGAAGTTACATAGTGCAGTATATCTCTTGTATTCCACTGTAATTTTTTGCATATAAACATTGTTATACTTCAGTTAATTAATTGCTTGGGGCTTATATTTCAGATTAAAGCAAAAGAAGATATTTTACGCTTTGAAACTGCTTATATGGCGAAGATGCACAATGTTGCTCGCCGTGCACCATCTCAACCTGTTAGTAGCTTCTCATTCAGTTTACTGATCTTGCTTTTACTTCAATCTGTCCTCTGCTCTCATCTTTATGCTATTTAAGCTTTATACTTTGCTTAATATTTTTTCTTAAAATAAATGACTTTATTTCTTTTCTTTTTTTACTGATTTTGTTTGATTTTCATTTGGCTTGTTTAGCTATTTACCTTTACACATCCAAAAAGCTCTCACAAAGAAAGCAACAATCGCTATAGGAATTTGCAATTTGTGATACCTGATGACCCTGAGTCAGCAGTGGTACATGGTATGCAGGGTCAATCTACTCTTATTGAGTCAATATGTCGTCATGGAACTGATTTATCCATAAGATATTTAATTTTATACTCTGAATCACATAATTTATAACTGCAATTTTCTGTTCTCTGTCTGTTGTGTGCCTTGGTCATAAATTAAAGGAGGCATGTCGGTGTTATTAGTGGACAATTATGCTATATACACACTGTTTTGCGTGGTTGAAGAGAGCTCACTGAATTGGAACTTATTTTTCAGCTCAACATTAAAGCTGTTCTGTTCAGTCTAACTGGGATGATGCATTTTGTCCTTTTACTAAGTTTTCCCCTGAATCGGGCATCATGCATTCGTAGATTGAGCTGTTGTCTAAATTGACATTCTAATTAGGATCGGGAGGGGTGAAAGATGGTAAGTCTGCGGATCCTAACATGGATAGTAAGATCCTACCTAAAATGCAAAATCATACTTACTTATACACACATGCATAATAAACTTAGTTAAGGAACATACTATCTAAATCACAACATTAAAACTTAAACAGTAAAGTTCATTACTGTTAGAATATTATAAAATATCTTATAATATCTTTTATATTATTGTTGAAGTTGTGGGATTTTAGATAAAAGGAGGAGAGAAAATAATAAGGGTTTGAATACTATTGATAATAGTTTTATGCTAACTTGATTACAAATGACTCAATACTAATCTCTATTTATAGATAAACATAGACCTAATCCTAAATCAGGAACAAATCATAATAATAATGAGAGATATTCTAAGATATCTCTATGATTATGTTGAAGAATCAAGAGAAATCATATTTGATTCTCTTTTATTTTATATTATTATGTTTATTTTTATTTTATGATTCTGTTATTATTACTCAGTATTACTATTGTAATTTCTTTTCCTATATAAATAGCTTAGGGCTGTAGTAATAAAACATGAAAGTATTTTGTCTTTTACTTTCTTCTTGGTATCAAGAGCTCTGGTTAGGGTTCTGTAAAGCTTTCCACAACCCATCAGGGTTTGCTCTAGCCAACTGAGCTATGGCACACAATACCCCATGGAAGGCCGCCCTTATGGGTAGCAACGGTAGCAGTGACGATGGTTTGGGTAAAAAATCAGAAGTAGTCAACAATGCCAACAGTATCGGTTTAGGTAGCGGCAGTGGCGGCGGCCCAGGCGGCAATGGCGGCTGGAATGGTTTATCTAACAATGGTTTTTTCAACTTTTTTGGCCATGAAGGAACTTCTAATGTCCTCAAGGTTGAAATCCAAAAACTCAATGGAAAAAATTATGTCGAATGGTCCCAAACCACAAGATTGATACTATACGGTAAGGGAAAATATGGTTTCCTAACATGAGAGGTGCAAATGCCTGCCACAACTGATCCGAATTACAGGTTTTGGAAATCTGAGAACTCTGTTATTATTGTTTAGCTGCTTAGTAATATGGAATCAATGATTAGAAAACCTTTTATGTTTTTGCCTACTGCAAAGGAAGTTTGGGAGGCAGTCAAAGAAACATATTCTGACATTCAGAATTCTTCTCAAATTTTCGATCTCAAATCACGATCGTGGCATGCCAAAAAAGGAGATAGAGATGTCACTACCTATTATAATGAGTTGATGACACTATGGCAAGAATTGGATCTCTGTTATGATGATCATTGGAAGTGCTGTGAGGACAGTGTTTTGTTTCTTAAGAGAGAGGAGAACGACCGAGTATTCATGTTCTTGGTTGGGCTTAATAAGCGGCTTGATGAAGTCCGAGGCAGAATATTGGGAAAGATTCCATTGCCATCACTTCGGGAAGCGTTCTCAGAAGTTAGAAGGGAAGAGGCGAGACAAGGTGTTATGATGGGTAAGACACCTTCTATTGGTGAGGTTGAAAGCTCTGCCCTAGTCACTAAGAATGAAGACGGGAAGAGAGATGGCAAGAAACCATGGTGCGAACATTGCAAACGTTCAGGGCACACACGTGATACATGTTGGAAGCTCCATGGAAAACCTCTAAATTGGAAGAAAAAGAAGGAAACGAAAGTCATGCCCTCCAAGCTGGTACCTCTAATCAAGAGAAGCAGTCTCCTTCAAGCCCATCTCCTTTCACCAAGGAACAATTAGATCAATTGTACAAACTCCTTGAGTCTCAAACTCCTTCTTGCTCTATAGCTCAGAGAGGTAATTTTTCAAATACTGCTCTACTTAGTGTCACTCCCAGCCATACATGGATTATCGATTCTGGTGCTACTGATCATATGACTGGGGAGTTGAGTCTGTTTTCTACTTATAGTCCTTGTGCAGGTAACCACAAAATTAAAATTGCATATGGCTCTCTTTCAACCATCGCAGGAAAAGGTTCTGTTATTCTGTCACCTATGTTAACCTTAAAAGATGTCTTACATGTTCCTAATTTATCATGTAATCTGTTATCCATTCCTAAATTAACAAAGGATATAAATTGTCAAGCTAACTTCTTTCATTCTCATTGCACTTTTAAGGATTTGAGCACGGGGAAGATGATTGGCAATGCTAAGGAGAGTGGAGGACTCTATTATCTTGACAATGGACTCGACTTCAAAGACCAACAAAAAACAAGTACCTGCTTTGAATCTATTTTTGTCTCTTCTAATAATGATGATATTATGTTATGGCATTTACGGTTAGGACACCCTAGTTTTTCGTATTTGAAACATTTGTTTCCTAAATTATTTTCTAAGAAGGATCCGTCTTTATTTCATTGTGAAACTTGTGAATTTGCTAAACATCATCATTCTTCTTTTTCTACACAACCATATAAACAATCCAAACCGTTTGCAGTTATTCATAGTGATGTTTGGGGTCCTAATAGAATAAACACCTTTTCTAATAAAAAATGGTTTATAACTTTTATTGATGATCATACTAGAATTTGTTGGGTTTATCTATTGAAAGAAAAGTCTGAAGTTGGACAGGTTGTCAAAAAAATTTTTAGAATGGTGCACACTCAATACCAAACAAATATTCAAGTCTTCAGAAGTGACAATGGTAAAGAATATTTTAATATAATTTTGTCCGATTTTTTTCTTGCAAATGGGGTTGTTCATCAAAGTTCTTGTGTTAATACACCCCAACAAAATGGAATTGCAGAGAGAAAGAATAGGCATCTTCTTGAGGTTGCTAGAGCTTCACTATTTGCAAATAAGGTTCCAAAATATTTGTGGGGTGAAGCTGTTTCAACTGCATCATATTTAATTAATCGAATGCCATCTAAAGTTTTAGATTTTCATACCTTTCTTGATTTTTTCGAAATTATTTTCCTTTGACTAATGTCTCTGCTGATTTGCCATTAAAAGTTTTTGGTTGCACTGCTTTTGTTCATGAACATAAACACCTTGACAAACTCGAGCCACGAGCAATAAAATGTGTGTTTACCGGTTACTTTCCAACTCAAAAGGGGTATCGGTGTTTTGAACCAAAATCAAAAAGAATTTTTGTAACCATGGATGTTACTTTTGTTGAAAATCAACCATTTTTTACTGACATTCATCTTCAGCGGGGAAATTTTAAGGAAGATTTATCTTTTACTTTTGAAAACATCATTACTTTAAGTGATATAGTGTTGTCACAAAATTCTGAGACTTATATTGATGCACCAAAAGAAAATGCCCAAGAATCCATATTGAAACTCAATCCACTTATGAATGAGGTTTCGACAGATTCGGGGGCGACAATTTCAAATCAAAATCACAATGATCAAAATCACAATAATGAAGGACCACTTGAAATGCCACAACATAATGACTCAGATAAAGAGACACAAAGCAGGTTTACTACAATTGACCCTACTTGGAAGGGAAATGTCTTTGAAAGAAGAAACCATAAACAGAGAAATGAAGGACCCATTCTCCGACCCTTCCAAGATTCCGAACCAATAGATAATCCAACACATCATCTTGATACAGGTAAGTCTTGTTCTGTTCTTAAGAGTCATGTCGAGTATCCTGATATAGACCTTCCTGTTACAATTAGAAAACCTGTTAGATCATGCACTAAATATCCTTTGTCTAATTATGTGTCATACTCAAAATTGTCTTCTTCATTTGCTGCATTTACCTCTAAGTTGTCTGTTGTAGAAATTCCAAAAAATATACAGGAGGCTCTAAAAATTCCAAAGTAGAAGGAAGCTATTCTTCAGGAGATAAGAGCTCTTGAGAAGAATCAAACTTGGAGAGTCATGACGTTACCTACAGGAAAGAATACTGTTGGTTGTAAATGGGTATTTACTGTAAAATATAATTATGATAACACAGTTGAAAGATACAAGGCACGTTTGGTTGCTAAAGGGTTTACTCAGACATATGGCATTGATTACTTAGAGACTTTTGCCCCCGTTGCCAAATTGAACACTATTAGAGTTCTCTTGTCCTTGGCAGTGAATTTAGATTGGTCCCTTAACCAACTTGATGTAAAGAATGCTTTTCTAAATGGTGATTTGGAGGAGGAAGTATACATGGATAGTCCACCTGGCTTTGAAGATAAATTTGGTTCAAATGTGTGCAAACTACAAAAATCCCTTTATGGTCTCAAGCAATCCCCAAGGGCTTGGGTTGAAAAATTCACTTGGTCGGTCAAAAGGCAAGGATATATGCAGGGACAATCAGACCATACTTTGTTCATGAAGTTCTCTAATGTTGGTAAAATTGCAATTCTAATTGTATATGTAGATGATATTATTCTCACGGGAGAAGACATTGTTGAGATGGAAAGATTGAAGAAAAATTTGACAAAAGTATTTGAGATCAAAGATTTAGGCGCGCTTAAATATTTTCTTGGTATGGAAGTTGCTCGCTCAAAGAAGGGAATTGTTGTTTCTCAAAGAAAATACATCCTAGATCTCTTGGAAGAAACTGGGATGAGAGGGTGTAGACCAGCAGATACTCCTATGGAATTAAATGCTAAACTTTGGGAGAAAGGCAGTGTTCCTGTTGAGATTGGAAGATACCAGAGGTAAGTCAACAAACTTATTTATCTAGCCCACACTAGACCTGACATCGCTTTCTCTGTGAGTGTTGTAAGCCAATTTATGCATTCTCCCTATGAAGAACACTTGGAGGCAGTTTATCGGATCTTAAGGTACTTCAAATCCAATCCTGGAAAGGGTTTGTGCTTCAAGAAAACTAATGACAGAGAAGTCTCTATATTTACAGATGTTGATTGGGCAGGATCAATTACTGATAGAAAATCCACCACATGATATTGTGCCTATGTTTGGGGAAATTTAGTTACTTGGAGAAGTAAGAAACAAGGGGTTGTTGCTCGAAGCAGTGCAGAAGCTGAATTCAGAGCAATGGCTCAAGGAATCTGTGAATTTTTATGGATTCGTAAACTCTTGGACGAACTGAAAATGAAAGTTGACTCACCCTTAAAATTGTTCTGTGATAGCAAAGCAGCAATAAGTATAGCTCACAACCCTGTACATGATAGAACCAAGCACATTGAGATTGACCGCCATTTCATAAAAGAAAAAATTGATGCTGGAATTATATGCCTGCCATTTGTGACTTCCAATCAGCAAACTGCTGATATCTTGACAAAAAGTTTGGCAAGACCCAATTTTGAGCGACTTATAGCCAAGTTAGGCATGACAGATATCTATGCACCAATTTGAGGGGGGGTGTTGAAGAATCAAGATAAATCATATTTGATTCTCTTTTATTTTATATTATTATGTTTATTTTTATTTTATGATTATGTCACTATTACTCAGTATTACTATTGTAATTTCTTTTTCTATATAAACAGCTTAGGGCTGTAGTAATAAAACATGAAAGCATTTTGTCTTTTACTTTCTTCAGATTATAAATTGATCATAGGAAATAACTCAATATACTCTTATATAATATAAAAAATATTATAAGATATTTTTTAATATTCTAACAATTATATTAGAGTATCTTTAGCTATTTCCTAAAAGATCAATTTATAATCATAGTGATATCTTAGAATATCTCTCATTATTAGTATGATTTGTTCCTGATTTAAGATTGAGTCTATGTATCTCTATAAATAGAGAATACTATTGAGTCTTTTGAATCAAGTTAGCATAAAACTATTATCAAATAATATTCAAACTCTTATTATTTTTTCTCCCTCTTTTCTTTAAAATTCCACGCCTCTATTTTGCTGCCGAGTTCCCAAAAGTTTGGGAATGTAATAGTTTCTCTTTTTTGGTATGATCTCCTTTGTTTCGACATTTTCTGTTCAGTTCGTTATTGCAGCTGCCACTGTTTCCGCCGAACAACCACTCCATCAGCTTTGCATCTTCTAATTTGTCCACACTCCACGGGCCCACACATGTCGTCTCTTCCTCCATGCATTTGATCCATGTGCAGCTGCCTTCCACCGCGTGGGACGGCGTGTCCGACAACCGTTTACAACACGACCTTTCTCGGTTTGTCTTGCCTCGAACTCACGGTTCTAGATCTGTCCTAATTTTTCAATTTTGATCAACAAAAATATGCGTTCTTTCTCAAACAACCATTATCTCTTCTGTTTTGGACGCATTTTCTCACTTTGTTGATCGATCATGGCTTTGTTTCGTTAGAGTCGCACTGCTTCTTCTTCAGTGTTTGTCATGCAATTTAATTCTTATTAATAGATTATAACAGTGACTTCTATTACCACTGACGATCGTTCCGCTTGGCAATTTGTCCTAGATTCACTAGCCCCATCTTTGTCCCAAATGTACTGGTCTCGCCTCTCTCTCTGAAGCACGCCTCTCTCCTTGAATCAGATTCAAGTTTAAATATTTTGCGTTTCTGGTATAGTTAGTTTGAAGCTTCCAAATGCAGTTTTTAGAAGAACAAACCTTACTTGTTCAATTGCTTGCCATGAATTTCTCTCATGCTGATGATCATTCCAGCTGTCTGGCTAGACTGTATTTATAGCAACTCTCTCCGACTTCACTTGCATCCTTGAGTTGTCTTTCCATCTTTTTTTTATTATTTTGCGGAGCAAAACATTGTTTTCTTGTAACAAGCTAAAGCTTAGTAAGCTTTAGTTTGAGGGGGAGTGTTAGAATATTATAAAATATCTTAAAATATGTTTTATATTATATTAGAGTATCTTTAACTATTTCCTAAGATCAATTTATAATCATAGAGATATCTTAGAATATCTCTCATTATTAGTATAATTTGTTCCTGATTTAAGATTGAGTCTATGTATCTCTATAAATAGAGAATACTATTGAGTCTTTTGAATCAAGTTAGCATAAAACTATTATCAAATAATATTCAAGCTCTTATTATTTTATCTCCCTCTTTTCTCTAAAATCCCACAACTTCAACAATTACCATATCCAATACAACTCATAGGCCGGGCCTCATGGACCTTTTCGAACCCTACCTATGTTGGCTTGGCTGGTATGGGAAAGCCGATCCATATTGGCAGCTCTAATCAGGAATGTTCACAAGTGTGAGTCGACCCAACTCAACCCAAAACATTCAGTTAAGTTTTTCTCATAGTTTGGGTCAACCCAAACCCCCCACCCAATTGTGAAGTGATTTGGTCTGGGTAACAAGTTTATGATTTCAAACTCACGAACTCGCCCTTTGAAAGTAAACTATGAATTGTTATTTTTATGGATGTAGTTTTAGACTTTTAAATGTAGAATCTATAAGTTTTTCATTCTAGTTTAAGTATTGAAATTTTCGTGGAGTAGAATGTCATTTAGTTATACTTGTTGGAGAATCCCCATTGAAGGTGATATGACCTTAAAAGTGTTTGTGAATGGAGACATGTAAGGATGTGTTAGCCTCAAAACAAAACCTAAATGGTAATTCCACTTCGGTTACGCTCCAGATATCCAATCTTGTGCATGAGAGGGTTGTGTTGGAGAGTCACACCTTGGATGTGTTGTGAGTGTTTATAAGTAGGAAGCATCCTCATTTTATAAGTTGATTTTGTAAGTATGACCTAAGAATACTTTTTTGGAATATTTAAAATTCAAAATTATCTCAAGTCTCACATTCCAATGACCCATTCCAAATCAACACATTTATTACATGGTTGGGTTTATTCAAGTTCAAAATAAAAACTATGGAAATTTTGACCCAACTCGAACCAAAGAAATTTGATTGTTCCGGGTATTTGGCCAAGCCCAACTCAAGCCAAGTACATCCCTAGCTCATTGTTTTATAGAATGCCTGTAGTAGTTGTTTGTCCTATTATTTTCAGCTGGACTTTAATTTTGACTTCAAATAATTGATATGTAAAAGAGATGTGCCGGGTTGATGAATAAATATAATCAGCTCTAATCACCAAAAAAAAAATATATAATCTGCTGCATTAGTGACTTGGGGCGGTCTTGTAATTTGGTTTTGGATGTTGGTGGTACATAACATTGTGTTTTTTATAGCCTTACCTTACGTATTAATTGTATACCTTGTTGTGGATGTCATCTGTACAATATACTAGTTTTGTTTGTGCAGCTCCCTTATCCCTTGAGACATGTTTATTATTTTTATACAAACCACTTGTACATTTTGATTATAGGATTTGCTGGATACTTTGATGCAACTCTTTACAAGGATGTGCATCTTGGAACTGAACCCTCTAAAGCTACGCCTGGTGTAGTCACTTGGTATTCTCTGTGTCCCCCAGATTTTTAGTTTATTCTTTGGAATTGGTGTGACTTTTTATTCTAATTTCACCTTTCATCTAAACAATTTCATTAACAATTTTATCTTTTTTTATTCAATTAAATAACAATTTTTTAAATATCTATACATCAATACTATTATGTAACAATAACTCCTAATTATGGCCAGACTTTTTTCTCAACAAATTTATACTTAACGGTTCAGTTTTTCAAATTTAAACTTAAATCAAAACAACAATTATAGTGAACTTCTTAACAATACAATCTTTTCAAAATTTAAATTTAAAAACACATAATATGAATGTTGACACTGAAGTTTAGATATAATAAATTTGAAACAAATGAATCAATATAAAACAAATATAATACAGTAAATATAATAAAATATAAATGCAACGAAACACAGTAGCAAAAGTAGATATACATGCACTGCGTTCTATTTATATCTGAAAATCGGAAAAAATAAAGTATTCACATTAATTTAGTGATTATCATTTAATTTTTGGTATATTTTTGCTCCATGTACTTTATATTTTGCTCAGTTGCATATTTGGTATGTTTTATGTTCATTTCATTTGAGGTGGTAATTTGTTCGGTTGAATGGTTGCAAAACTTTTAATATTAAATTCATTTTACTGAATGTTTTAAAGACGAAGTTTTAGTAAATATTGGACACCCAGGTGATTTTATTTTGGTAGAGTTGTCTCATCCTCCGACCTTTTAGCTCTTGGTTTAGATAAGATAACCATTATAGAGGATGTCTTTCCTTCGTTCTGTTCCTTAGCTTTTCTTAATTTTTTTCCTCTTTATATAAAACAAAATAAAGGCGGTGTGTAGTAGGAAATCATAGATGAAAATGAATTGAATACGGTTTTTAATCCTACGTTTTGTTTGGTATTTTCTGCAGGGATGATCATTATTTCCCATTAAGGGAACCTATTTGTGTGCATCGTGGCTCTACCCTAGAAGTAAATTTCTGGCGCTGTTGTGATTACACAAAGGTTGGGTTTCAATCTTGTTGTTTTCCATCGTATTTCTATTTCTATTCATCCTTGGCATATAGTTAACTTTTTTGGTGGAATCTAAACAGGTTTGGTATGAGTGGTGTGTAACATCTCCTTCTCCATCTCTAGTTCACAACTGCAATGCGCGCGCGGACTGTATGTGGCTTAATTGAATTTACCTCAATAATTTGCAGTCTGCGAACAAGTTAGTGCAACCCATAGTGAAATCAAATGATACTTCAAAAACTAGTCGCAGCCTCCTCACAGCTGACAATAAACTGATTCTTGGAACTAGTATCGGTATCAATTCATGTTTCTGATTTTCAGAACTAGCATAGCGTCTCAGTGGTTCTCTTTTCTTATTGTCAATAGTACATTTCATGAAATCATGCCGCATAATAAGATGATTTCTTTGTACGTTTATCACTTTTCTAATAATGTAAATAAATATGGATTTCCAAGAAAAGTTGGTGAGTTTTCTTTTAGTTTGATTGTTTGTTTTTCACGTGAAAAAATTTAACGGATTTAGATATCTTTTTTTTTTCTCTCTTTTTCTCATTCATATTGGAGAAGTTAGACACTTAATTCATTTTTTTATTCATTTTTATTTTTGTGTATAAAATTTATCAAAATTGTTGTTGTGTCTATCTCTCTTTAAACATGAGAGAAAAAATGATTAAAAAAAGTAAGATGATCAAATCTAAATTTAATCATTTTAGGTAATCTGTGAGTGTGTACTTTTATACGCCTTTTGTAACAAAAAAATGATACACATTTTCTCTTTATTTTTTCATAATTAAAATTTTAGATTGGGGAAGCTAGTTAGCTAGCTAGGTACACATTATGCAAGGCCAAGGATGACCATTTGACCAAAAATGTTTGTATAGTTAAGATGTGAACATTGTAAAATGTCTAGACAAAGTATCACTGAAAAAAGTTGACATTTGAAATTTAAAGTGTATTGAAAAGGATTTAAAGCATATGTATGGTTAGAGTAAATTACCTTTATCCAATAAAAAAATCAATATTTTGTCATCTTATTTTACTTTTGCATGAGTGTTCTGAAATTAATTAATATAATATATTACAAAGAAATTATGGTCTTTTATTCCATTTTGGTGTAAAATTAATTATTGTTTTTTGGAGAAAAGGGATTCAATTAACAACAATAGACAAGGGGACTACAAGAAGTTTTGTACTCAGCAAAAAGTTCAACAAAGGACAAGAAATCTAAAAAATAAGGCTTTTATGGCCCAATCTACTTATACTTAATATAAGAAAAAACTATATTGTTTAAACTATAAAACTGCCCTTTATTTAACAAATAAAGCAGAGGCAAATCAGGCAAGTTCATTTTAAAAATGGATGATACTATTTGCTGATTGAATTACAAAACTGTCCTCTGAACAAAAATAAAGATAAGGACATTTCAGCCTTTCATAATATCATTATTAAATTAAATACAACAAATCAAACACAGATCAACTGTTATCAAAAAATATTATATTAAATTAAAAGAAATTTTCGACTATTTATTATCTTCTCTTAATCACTCAAAAAGAAAATTTATCAAAAAAACAACACACAGACGTGATCTTTTTCGAGTGATGACAAAGATTTTGATTGGTGGTTTTTAGCAAACATACTCTGATCAAGAAAATAATTATTGCGTTTTGAAGAGGATGATGAGGTCAACACAGTATTGATCGTGATTTACCAAAAAAACGACTGAAGGTGGTCGGAAAATTCACATGTAAATTTGACTCATTTTCAAGATTGCTCCTTTCAAAAATATATTTTGATAGAAAGATAGAACATAAAGAAAGGATAAAGAATATGTAGTTTTTTTTTGCCAAAGGAGGTCGAAATGAGCGGCGGCGGCTAGGATTTGAGAAGGAGAGAGGAAAGAGAGAAGACTTGTAGAGAGAGACAGAAAAGTTAAAATGAAGAAGAAAATATTAGGATTTTCTTAAATAATCCTTTTTAAAATTATTTACCAATATACTATTTTTTCAACACTATATCAATCACTTTTTTTGGTACGGAAGTCGCTATTTATAAATGAGATTTCTTAAAATAAGTCTACTTTTACAAAAACGATTAGTGTTAGTTTGTTTGTTTTTAAAAATATAAAAGTCCTTTTTTGAGAGAGGAATTTCATACATCCATATTTTTTACAAATTTAATAGAAAAAATATAATTATAGAATTTATTAAAATTCATTCATTAAAAACTCTAATTTATTGAAGTTTTGTATAATCTTTAATTACTTGTTGAGTTGAAGCCTTTAATTGAATAACAGACTCTTGTCAGCAAAACCAATTCACAATTAAGCACAACAAAATCACAAGATTGGTGATTTATGTGAGAATATGAACAAGTCCTTTGTAAATCTCTCAACGGTAATTTAAATAATTTGATCAAATAAAAAAAGATAAGAGTTTAAAGACTATATATATATATATATAGTTTTATACAGTTATATAATTAAATTTTATGAATATTTCAATACATGTATAACTATAAACTAAATTAATTGATGCAAATTAATCTCAAATCTTTTAAAACGGTTTTATATCACACTATTTCTAGGTAAATAAATAAATAAAATCTCACATTTTAAAATATAAATAGGTTCACTCATTTTAATCGGGGGAGTTATTATTTCTTTCCTTCATCACCAAAACCAAAAGTGAGAAGACAAGAGTATCTTTGGGCTAAGCTTATATTTGTTGAGAAGAAAAAGCGCTGCCTATCATTTTTAGGTCATATATCGGAAATTAATCAATGAAAAACAAGAAAACAACTAATGCATGGTAATTATAAAATAACAATCATACATAAGTTCTAAGTAATAATTTTTTTAAAATAACTATCATATATAAAATAAGTTTTCATTGATGATAGTCAACAAAACTTTTAAAATAATTATTTACATAGGCACAAGTTAACTATCACTTATAATATTAAATATTTAATAAATTTTGTCGCTGTAAATTTAATTAAGCTTTCTCTACTTCACCTATGTTTAAATATTTTTCACCTTTGTATAATTATTTTCCTTTGATGACATATTCTTAAGTTATATAAGTTGATTTATTATTTTTTAAACCAGATAGAGAAATAAACTTTTATTTTTCAAAATCATTTTTAGATATGTTTCCCTGTGTACCTTGAAACAAGGTTATTTGTTTTTTAATTTGAGACGTCACAATGGGGAATAAAGACGGCACGAGTTTACAAGACACCGAAGGGAAGCAAAAACTTCAGACAAATATTGTTTCTCGCGACTCTTACCTTCACTCCCATTATCATTGAAGACATACGTATTGACGAGACTTGACCTGGTCTTTGCAACTACAAGATTTCACTCCTCTAATTATTGGAATATGTTTGTGATGACTTCAAGGTCAAAATCAACATAATTGATAATTGTTTTTTATTGATTTATTTATTATTTTTAGTGTTTATTAGTTGCGGTTGAAATTAAAATTCTAACGCATTTTGGTAGGTACCAAATTGAAGTTTCAATAACACAAAATTGGGGGTTTAAATTGTGTTATGGTTTGTTAAAAGAGTTTTTAAATTTTAATCATAACTGGGTAATTAAGGCATTTTAAAAAATAAAAAGCAAAAAGAAAAAATAAGAACACGAAAGGAATTTTATACTGATTTACCACCAACCTAGCTGGTTATGTCTAGCACCTTCACCTGAAGTATTTATTATGGTAATTCAACTTGAATTACGAAAACCACTTAACCTCACCCCAGTTAAATCTACTCAACTTTCTGATTGCAACTATAACACGTTAAGGCAAATACAACAGCCATAAATAGGTCAAATTACAAGTGTCTGTTTGGTTTGTGATTCACTCTGATTTAGAAAATTGAAGTACACCAATATTTTTTATTTAAAAAATGTACCAAATGGAAAGCAATAAGATACATAATATTCTTTTATAATTTTTAAAAATATAAAGGATAGATGTAGTTACAATTAAATGAGATTTTAGACGTAATTTTGTCTTATTGTAATTATTATTAACTGATGAAATATTGATACAACGTAGAAATTTAAATTTAAGAGTGAGTGTTGTTTAGACAAATTTATTAAAAAGATGTCCAACTAAAATTGACACCTAATTAGGTTTGAAGCTTCCGCTAATTATAATGTAAATTTCAATTTTAGTTAATATAAAAAGAGTTTAGATTTTTGTAGGTAATTATGTATATAAAAATAAAAAATTATTCTTTAATTTATATTTTAACTGATAAAATATCGATATGGTTAGGTTTGACGTCTTGTCTAAAGTTCGAATTCATTAATTCGCAGTTGTGTGTAAGTTTATGATAATATTTATCATCTTTTTTATGGATCAAAATTAAAAAATTATCAAATTTTATAATTATTAATAATTAATTTTAGAGTTGCATTTTACTACAAATTAGTGATTGCCTAACACTTATTGAAACCAATTAAGTTTAATTATAAGTTTGATCTTCATTTTCTAATCATGTAACACTTATTTATACTAATTAATTTGGATCAGTTATTTCTACGGATTTATTTATACCAATTTTGTTCAGCTATATAGTTGGATTTTCTATTATAGATTCTTAAGACTTATTTATATTAATTAAATTGAATTATACAGTTTGATCTTTGATTATTGAATTTTTAAGACTTATTTATAGTAATTAAGTTGAACAATAAAGTTTTATATTTGATTAGTGATTTCATGGTACTTATTTATATTAATTAAGCTAAACTATACTGGAATCTTCGAATATTAATGATTTCTTAAGTTATTCAAACTAATTAAGTGTAATTAGGGTTTTGATATTTGATTAGCGATTTCCAAAGACTTATTTAAATTAATAAAGTTGAACTGTATGTTTGATCTTCAATAAGTAATTCGTAAAACTTATTTACACCAATTAAGTTGAACTATAAGGTTTAATATTCGACTAGTGATTTCGTAATACTATTAATATTTATACTAATTAAGTCAAATTTTACTGTTTGATATTTAATTAGTGATTTCTAGCTATTAATATTATTGAATAAGTTGAACTATGCGGTTTGGATCTTCAATTTGTGGTTTCCTAAGTCATAGTTAGTCTTATTAGATTAAATCAAACAATTAAATAATTGAAATTATTATTTATAAATTAATCTAATTAGTTAAAATTGAACCATTGGAAAATTAAAATTATAATTCTTATATTATATTTATCTAATTAGGATAGATTGAATGTTGGATTATCGAAATTAGAATTTATAAGTCGTAGTTAGTCTAACTAGTTAATATTCGTATGTTAATCATCGAATTTAGGATTTATAAGTTGTAATTAGTCTAATTAGTTAATATCCGTATGTTAAATCATCGAAATTAAGATTTAAAAATCATAGCTAGTCGATATTGGTTTAATTGAACGGTTGGATTATCAAAATTATAATTTTAAGTCATAATTGGTTAAATATGTTAGATTAAACCGTTTGATTATCAAAATAAGAATTTACAAGTCATAGTTTGTCTAATTAAGTTAGATTAAACTACATACCATTGCAATAAGAATTTTTAGGTCATAATTAGTTTAATTAGATAAGATTGAACCCTATAATTATTAAAATTGAAAATTATAAGTCATAATTAGTATAATTATATAAAACTGAACTGTATAACCATCCAAATTATAATTTATAAGTCATAGTTAGTCTAATTAAGTTTAATTGAACCGTTAAAACATAGTTAGTTTAATTATGTTAGATTGAACATTTAATCATTTAAATTACAATTTTTCAGTAATTGTCTATCTAATTAGTTAAAGTTGAATCATCAAATCATCAATATTATAATTTTTTAAGTCATAGCTTGTCTCATTACGTTATATAAATCGCTAGATCGTCAAAATTATTATTTATAAGTCATAGTTAGTGTAATAAGTTAAGATTGAAGCATTGTATCGTCAGAATTATAACTCTTAAATCATAGTTAGTCTAACTGCTATAGATTTAATCGTTGGATCATCAAAATTAGGATTTTTAGATCGTAGTTAGTCTATTTAATTAAAATTGAACAACTGGATAATTGAAATTAAAGTTTTTAAGTTATAGTTTGTCTAATTATATTGGATTAAACCGTTTGATAATCAAAATTAGAATTTCTAAGTAATAGTCTGTCTAATTAACTGGAATTATACTATTAGGTCGAAATTGAAATTTTATGTC
This sequence comes from Cicer yamashitae, assembly GCA_037974755.1. NCBI lineage: Eukaryota > Viridiplantae > Streptophyta > Magnoliopsida > Fabales > Fabaceae > Cicer > Cicer yamashitae. Next base: position 48,818,504 of record JBBPBQ010020324.1, on the reverse strand, counting down.
ATAATCAGTCCCATTAAATAAGATTGAATAGTAAAATCATCGAAATTATAATTTTTAATTTCAATGGTCATTAAGGAGTATATCAAATTGTTATATTACACTTTATCTCTCTTAAAATGAGTTGTTCAATGAAAATTCATATTATCATCGACACAACACCTTTTAATCTTAATGATATCTCATTCTCAATTTATACACGTTTTTCATGATAGGATATTGATTGGACGTTTCTTCCAACACCTGATATGCTTCTATCACTTAAGGAAAAGACAAATATGTGCTTGCCTTGATATGTTGGGCATTTATTTAGTAATGGATTTAATTTATATACACGGTTAGTGTAAAGTATTTTTATACTATTAGTCAATCACAATTATTAGATTATTTGAGATATTTGACTTTAACAAAAATTATCTCTAAAGTTATCTCTTTGAATGATTGTGATACGACAACAATGTAAAACTTTTTACATTGTCTGTATATAGCAATTAAACTCTTCTATAATACCCTAATCACTGATTATATTTGAAGTTATATATAATTATATTTAAGTATTTTTCTCTTACTCATTCTGTAATAACCTTGAACATGTGCATTTTTAAATATGAATTATACTTAGAAAAAATACATTGCACTATGTGGTTGTGGAATTCCAGTACCTAATTAAATTTTTTGAACATGTGTTTATATTTTGCAATGAGCATGAGTTTTAGAACTACCAAACTGTCACAACTCGTGTCCTAACAATTAAAAAAAAATGTCACATCTAATTAATCCTTAAATATTTGATTTTATATATATATATATATATATATATATATATATATATATATTTGCTTTCTTTTTAAGAATTAAAATTTGATGTTAAATATTAAACAAGTTTAGATTATTCTATGAAATAAAACAAGCAACAAAGACAAAGGAGTAGTTCAGAGACAACAGTTCAAGCCCAGAGGCAGCAACATGTAGGCAACAGTTTCAGCTCAGAGGTAGCTTTCCAGAGACAACAGTTCCAACCAAGAGGTAAAAGTCCGGAGGCAACAGTTCCAACCCAGAGGCAACAATCCCAACCTAGAGGTAGCAGTCCAAAGGCAACAGTTCCAGCCCAGAGGTATCAGTCTAGAGGTGGTAAAAAAATATATGGGCCTAGAGCCCGATGTGGCCGCCTGTGGTCGGTAACTGCACAACGGTTAAGGCATTTCCCAATATTCATTCTCACACATAATTTTTGCTTGTTATTCAATGTTCATTCTCACAGAGTTTTTGCAAATCCGTTGAGGTAGTATTCTATAACCCCACTGGACTCGTTTCCCTGAATACCTTGAAACAAGGTTGTTTGTTTTCGAGTTTGAGGCGGCACAATGAGGAATAAAGACGACACGATTTACAAGACACTAAAGGGAAACAAAAATTTCAGACAAAGATTGCTTCTCACGACTCTTACCTCCACTCCTATTATCATCATAGACATACGTACCGACGAGACTTGACTTGGTCTTCGAAACTATGAGATTTCACTCCTCTCATTATTCGAATATGTTTATGATGACTTCAAAGTCAAAATCAACCAAACTGATAATTGTTTATTTATTTAGTATTTTGAATGTTTATTAGTTGTGGTTGAAATTAAAAATCTGACGCATTTTGGTAGCTACCAAATTGAAGTACAAACTAGGAACCGTTATGGGTGGTAGACAACATCGTCCGCATGATTGTCATGTTTCTAGATCCATTGGTTATTATCTTGAGTCGCTCATTGTCTTGTGTTTGTTTGCCAAGGATCCCCTCACCATTAGGCTCAAAGGCTCTTCACTTTTGTTTTGTTTTGTTTTTTTTCTTTTTTTCATTATTGTTGTTGTTATTATCTATGATTTTGAATATTAAAGATATGTCTAATGTCTAATACTAACATGATACCAACCCATGTAATTATCATTAATTACTTCTATTTTTTGAATACATTATATTACACACGTTTATGTGTTTAATGTTGGAGTTATATGTCGTTAGGTGTAGGTGTTCGTGCTTAATATCACATGTTATTATTCTTTTAGTTGTTTTGATAGTTAGGTAATGATTAACATGAACCCAAACATTATTTATCACGATGACGAAACGAATGTGAATCTTTGATTTAATACTAAATAAATTCAATGGTTAAGATTATGAATAGGTCACCTATTGGTCAAGTAAATCTATATTTTTTTAGTTAGATCCCAAAATATAATTTTAATTAGACTCCAGTATATATGAAAAATTACCATAATTATAATTAAAATAGATTTTAGATATATGAATTAAAATAGATATCTATTAAGTTTTATTTTGTAATAAATAATTAATTCAGTCAACAAATATGAAAATAATTTATATAATAGTTATGTATTTTTTTATCTAAATTAATATTTACATATTTTTTTCTAGGTTCTTAGCTGTTCTTATTACATTTAAAACTAAAAAATGCCACCCACTCCTGACAAAAATTATTAGAGATAACTTTAATCTATCAGGACAACAATAACGACTTTTCATAAATATTTGGTTATATTTTTATTTTTTTAAGAATTAAAATTTGATGTTAAATATTGAATAAGTTTAGATGATTTATGATTTAAAACAAGCAAGAAAGACAAAGACAAAAGAGTAGTCTAGATGTAGCATCACATAGGCAACATTTCCAACCTAGAGATAGAGTCCAAATGATTCCAGTCAATAGATTGTAGTCCAGAGGCAAGAGTTTCAGCTCAAATGTCGACTTCTTTTATACCAAAAAAACATGGTAGATTTATAGATAGATTTTGGTAAATAATTTTTAAAAGAGATATTTAAAAAAAAATTCAAAATTTTACAAATGTCGAAGGTTGGATAAAATTTTACTGTTAAGATGACTGCCTTAACAACATCTAGTTGCATCATCCTATAGTTAGAAGATTCTACAAGTGGATGATGCAACTTGAAGATGCTAAGAAAAGTTTTTTTTTTAAAAGTGTTAGAAAACACATGAATGAGTTTGAATTATGTTTTGCCATTTTTTAAGTATACTTTGATTGTTTTGCACAAATATTTTTTTTATCAAAACATTCAATTCATTCTTGTAAATTAGATTTAATGAAAATAAAATGGAATCGTAAAGAATTAAAATAAGAAAAACCTAATAATCACCTTAAATAGTGTCTCTAATAATTACATCAAATACAAGTTCGTCTTTCTCTAATAATCATAAATTCCAACATCTACAATCAAGTGTAATTTATTTTTGAAATACCATTTATTTATTTTTATTTTATTTTTGTAAATACCATTTAAATTTTAATAATAAAAAATGTGTTAGAAAATGTAATCCAAAAAAAATTGAATATCAGATATATTCTTCTACCGTTTCTACGGTAATTTTTAGATCTGTTAAATTTCCGTCGTTTAAATTAGGGTTTATGATATTTTTCCTTTTGTTTTCTTTTCGGGTTTTATTTACAACAAATTTGGTGTTCAACGATGGGTTATTTTTAAGGAGACCGAAGTTAAGGGTTTTTCGACCCGCTAATATAAAATATAGGGTTTTTCGACCCGCTAATATAAAATATAGGGTTTTTCGAAGTCCTCTCTTTTCTCCTTTTTTGCAACTCTGTTGAGGTAGTATTCTAAAACCCTTACTTGACCCGTTTCCCAGTATTCATTCTCCCACGGAGTTTCTGCGTATTCATTCTCAGAGTTTTTAGTATTCTATAACCCCACCGAACCCGTTTCCCTGTATACCTTGAAACAGGGTTGTTTGTTTTTGAGTTTGAGGCGGCACAATGGGGAAGAAAGACGGCGCGTTTTACAAGACACTGAAGGGAAGCAAAAACTTCAGACAAAGATTGCTTCTCGCGACTCTTACCTCCACTCCCATTATCATTGAAGACATACGTACTGATGAGACTTGGCCTGGTCTTCGCAACCACGAGATTTCACTCCTCCGATTATTCGAATCTGTTTGTGATGACTTCAAGGTCAAAATCAACCAAACTGGTAATTGCTTTTTATTTATTTATTTATTTATTTATTTAGTATTTTTAGTGTTTATTAGTTGTGGTTGAACTTAAAATTCTGTCGCGTTTTGGTAGGTACCAAATTGAAGTACAAACCAGGAACTATTATGGGTGGTAGACAACGTCATCCACATGATTGTCATGTTTCTAGATCCATTGGTTATTATCTTGAGCCGCTCATTGTCTTGTGTTTGTTTGCCAAGGAACCCCTCACCGTTAGGCTCAAAGGTTCTTCACTTTTGTTTCTTTTTCTTTTTTTATCATTATTGTTGCTGTTATTGTCTATGATTCTGAACATTAAAGGTGTGTCTGGTGTCCAACACTGACACGGCACCAACATTACCATCAATCACTTTCCATTTTCTGAATATATCATATTACACATGTTTGTGTTTAATGTTGGTGTTAGGTGTATGTGTTAGTGCTTCATATCACATGTTAGGGACTTGTATGTTTGAGACTCTGATATCTAGTTGTATTGATAGTTATACTACTCTTTTTGATTAAATTTCTTGTTCCACCAAAGAAACTGAAATAAAAGTATATAGAAGCTTCCAAACTAGAGCATAACGGCCATTTAGAAAATATCCTATCCTTATGAATGATGTTGATTGAACTTTGAAACTGTTGAATAAATTGTTATCAGGAATTACAAATGATTCTAAAGATCCATCAGTTGATACCATCAAGTCTGCTGCATTTCCCATATTAAAGCGCTTTGGAGTCGACTCTGAAGCCTTGGGTCTTAAAATAGAGAGCCGTGGGCTACCTCCTAATGGTGGTGGCGAAGTTGTTTTGTCGCTTCCTGTTGTTCAGACTCTAACGGTAGGTTTCTCAACTTTTTTTTATGCTTCATTTCAATTTATTTTTGGTATCTTATATATTGTTCCTAGCAGGCTGTTAATTGGATCGATGAGGGTTTTGTTAAGAAGATTAGAGGAGTTACATTTTCAACCAAAGTATCTTCTCAGTTTGAAAATAGCATGATTAGAGCTGCGCGTGGAATCATCAATCCGCTAGTTTCCGATGTGCACATTTTTACTGATCACAGATCAGGTCCACCGGCTGGAAAGTATAATTCCTTTCCTTTGGTAGATATTTTGGAATATTTCACTTAAATATTTGAATGTATATTTGGTAGAAATTAAAAAAAATCATATTGCATAAAGCCATAATTCCTTTTTATTTAATTGGTCATTTGTTGGCACAGCTCTCCTGGATATGGAATTTCGCTAGTTGCAGAGACTACTTCTGGTTGCTACATCTCAGTCGATACTGCTGCTTCTCATGCCAGGGATGAAGATACTGCTGGCCTTGCAGATGATGTGAAAAAGGATCTTATGCCTCCGGAAGATATTGGTGAGGGGATGGCTAAAGTTTTACTAGGAGAGATAGCTCAATCTGGAGTGGTTGATTCAACATATCAGGTTAGCAAGTTAATAATTTCAGCCCACTTTAATCTTTCTTTACCAAATGATAGATACTGGTATCAAACAAGTAGAAATATGAAGGGAAATTCTTTGTACTTTTAGTAGAGAAGGTCGTGATTAACAGTGCCGATAACGGTAAGGGTTGGGCTGTTACAATAGATGCTGGTGCTAGACAATGAAAGTATAAAATAATGGATTATAGATAATTAGACTCCTTACAATGAGAGAAGAAGGCATTGCATAATGATAGATAGGAAGAAACGGAAAAGACCCACCC
>JBBPBQ010020324.1:48709498-48812594 GCA_037974755.1 Cicer yamashitae | reverse complement strand
CCCCCCCCCCCCCCCCCCCCCCAGGAACTAGGAAGCGTCCCAAACTCTGACACCACTCCTTTCTCTAAGCAATTTCCAGCCAGTGTTATTAATAGTGGATTGCGTAAAATAGCAAAACACCAAAAATCTATTATGAGAAATATTGGATAGCATAGTGGGAAAATAGCAGAAGTTGTAAACGATAATTATATATAAAATAAAGCATGTTGCATAAATAGAAATTTTAAAAATATCTGACATTAAATTCAAAATCTCAATAAATTAAAACAATTAATAAAGCATGTCTTGGCCTACAACTCTAAATAAATATGTAAAAAGTGCATACTGTCCACAATCCTAAGTCCTAACTAGTGATAAATGAAAACAATAAAAAAGGATTTGACATAAAAGATAAAAAGGAAATATCCTTTAACATAATCATTATCCTCATTTTCATATAGTGAGGCATATCCTTCAACTTTTCAATTGAATCCTCATAATTGATGTCTTCAAATTTTTTTTTGATTCTTATAAGATTGGATCGTCTTGCACTTCAACAACTTGCCGCTTTCCCTTTTTGGATGAGGAACCACCAGCCATGCTATTATTTGTTTTAGATGTAGTGCCAACAACACTAGGGCCAAAGACTTATTTTCTCTTTTTAGTTGCCTGTCCAGTATATCTTGTAGGTTCTCCAACTCTCGAAGACCAATGAATAGCTTCCTAGTTAAGGGAAGCATCAACTTCATTGCCATCCACCATCCCATCCTTCCACACAGTACATACTCATCTATGTCACCAAGTGGAATTTGGTCAATTTCATCCATATAGTTGTATCTTTGGAACAAACTGAAGCGTTTTTGAGCAAGTAAATATTGCATTTCTATTAATAGTTATTAATAATTTACTAGTTTCTACGGCTAGTATAATTATTAAACGTTAATGTTGCAGATTCATTATAAGAAAAGGAATAGACTAGAGCATAAGAGACTTCACAACTTGGTCTATGCCAAATATAATCAAGCATTGCTCTGAAGATACAACTATAGGGATGAAATTGACCCAATTTCACTTGGTTACACATGTGACACTCGTATACTGAGTGGAAGGTTGGGATGATAGATGGCGATGAAGTTGATGTTGGTAATGAAAGGGAGTTTGAGGATGAGGATACCCTTAACTAGGAATCTATTTATTGGTCTTCGGGAGTTGGAGAACCTACAAGATATACTAGGAAACAAGTTGTTGAAGTGCAAGATTATCCAATCTTTGAAGATATTGATTCTGAGGATTCAATAGAAGAAGTTGCAGGAAATGCTTCACTATCTCAAAATGCAGATAATGGTTATGTTGGGGAAGAGGAGGAGAACGAATATATTTTTTAATCTTAATGTTCACTTTTTATTAAAAGATTCGCTTTTTATTGTTTTTTGTTATCACTGGTTAGAACTCATAACTATGAATTATTAGTTGTTTTGAATTAAGATTTAGGGTCAGTAGGCAACAGTATTGCACTTTTTAATTTTCTATTTAGGGATGTAGGCAATATGTAACATTGTTTTGAATTATTGAGTTTTGAACAATTACAAGATTCTTGTCATTCCCGAACAAATCTTGGAGTTGGTAGGCACAAATACTATTACTTGTTGCTGTACTTCAATTTTATTTTGTCACATCTCTGTTTGGAGGGTTGTGCACTTGATGGAATTTGTTTCTATTTTCCACAATGGAGATATCTAATTTTTTATTTTTTAAACATTTCTGGTTTCTACAGGGTTTGCTATTTCTTCTTTGTGCTCTATGTCCTCAAGATGTTTCTAAGGTTCGCGTTGGAAAACTTTCTCGACATGGGATTGAAACTCTTAGGAGCATAAAGGATTTTCTTGATCTGAAGTTTGTTATCAAACCAGATCCGGATACACAGTCAGTTATACTAAAATGTATTGGGTGTGGCATGAAGAACCTTTCTCGAAAGGTCTCATAAAGATGGTGTAGTCTAGAATTAAGTTTGTTCGCCAATTTTATCATTGATATATATTTTGTGCATTATTTCAACATTTTGATTGATTTATTTGAGTTTATTTACTAGCAAAAACACTTGCGAAACTATTTAGTTGAAGTTATAGAAACAACTTATTTGGGAGAAGTTATAGAAACAACTTATGACATGTTTATAAGTTGTTTTCAACTTGTTTCGTTAAACTTTTTGTAGTTTATGTAAACAACTTATATGTAATATGAAAATAATTTGACTTTATTTTATCTTTTGTTGTAGAAATAATTTATAAATAAGCACTTGCAAGATGAAGCTGATTATTAAACTATTTATCCAAATAGATAAGTCAACTTATCAATCTGTTTTGTGCAATTTATATTACAACTAATGTTTATCACCAATTTTAGGTAATGTCAAGGGGAGCAATTATAATAAGTCCTTATGCTTCTTTTGTTCTATTTATTTACTATGCATTTGACAGTTTCCTTGAATGGGTTTTCCAATTGGAAGCTTTAAAAGTTGAATGCATGGTGCTTTTTAATATAAGAGCAAATTAAATTGGCTACATTTTTTAATAACTCATTAATATCATTTAGACTTTGATTCCATTGTCTAGCCTCTGTCATTCAATTGAAGTTTTGCATAATCTTTAATTACTTGTTGAGTTGAAGCCTTTAATTGAATAACAAACTGTTGCAAGGGAAACAAATTCACAATTAAGCACAACAAAATCACAAGGTTGATGGTTTATGTGAGAAGATGAACAAGTACTTTTTAAATCTCTCAACTGTTGTTCTCAAGAATAATTTAAATAATTTACACAGTTGTCTAATTAAATTTTATGAATATCTCAATAGATGTGTAACTATAAAACTAAACTAATTGATGCAAATTAATCTCAAGTCTTTCAAGATGGTTTCATATCACACTATTTTTGGATAAAAAGTAAATAAAATTTCACATTTTAAAATATAAATAGGGACTCATTTTAATTGGGGGAGCTATTATTTCTTTCCTTCATCACTAAAAGCAAAAGTGAGAGGACATCAGTATCTTTGGGTTAAGCTTGTGTTTTTTGAAAAGAAAAAGTGTTAACTATCATTTTTAGGTCATATACCGGCAATTAATGGGTGAAAGACAAGAAAACAAAAGGATGTGTAAGGATGGTGTCAAGTTGACTGCAATATTCTCTATTCTTTATGAGAATACGATGTTTGTTTCCTTGAAAGAATTCAGCCATTCGACAATAAATTTGGATAAAGTTCAAATTTTAATATCTATATTGTAATTCTATCTCACTACAATAAAAATATCTTTAGAGACAGGTCCTAAGATTGGAGTAGTCACCATTCACCATTGTGATATAGAAATAATGAGGAAAAGATAGGTTATTTGATAACAAAAGAATAGATAGGTTATTTGATAAAAAAAAATGTTATTTGATAACAAAAGAATAGATAGGTCCGTAGAATTACCCCTAAAAACGAATAAATACTTAATTTAATCTAGTTCCTCACTTTGTCAAAATTCTAAAATAGTCCCTAATTTCTTTCAACGTCAATCATTCAAAAAATTTCACTAATAGTGTTACAAACTGATGAGGTGTCACGTTAACTCTAGCAAATCTTAAGGATGTTTTTTATATTTTTTATTTTTGAACGTTGTTAGTGTTTTCTAACGTTGGAGACTAAATCAACATATTTTAAAAAAAAAAATCACAGAATCAAACCATGATCTTCTTGTACCATTTTCGCGTTTGTCTCGATCGTCAAGGTCAGTTGCAAAGTTTTCTTCCCCAATTTTATTTTTTGTTGATGTATTCTTTCACTTTTGGTCCTTTTTAAAAAAAGAACAATATTTGCGAAAAACTATATAAATAGGTTGGATGGTGACTCAATTTACTTCATCTATGAAAGGGAAAAACTATATTGGTAATTTAAGATGTGAAGAATCATGTATTGAGAAAAACTGCTAAGTTCCTTTTTGTTGGCTAGCTATATAAATAAATTAAAATATGTCAATTTAATTCCCAACATTGTTGAGAACACGTGGCAACTTTCAAAAATAAAATCATAAAAAACGTGCCTAAGATTTGCTTATGTGACGTGCCACCTCATCAGTTTGTAAAACTATTAATGAAAATATTGGAATTAACGTTGAAAAAAGGTTAGACACTATTTTGTAATTTTGATGAATTGAGAGTCTAGATTGATAAAACTTAACAAAGTCAGAGACCAAATTGGGTATTTACTCTCTTAAAAACCTTGCAAGCGTTATTATAACTCAAGTGACTAGAACAATAACATGTGATTATCTTTTTATACACTTTGGTTAGTAGGGTCTACATGGGTGCGGGTTGACCCGTCATTCCGATAATCCAATCCAACCCAACCCGATTTTTACCTATACTCGGCCACTTTCGAGTTCGAGCCGACCCAAGCAGTTGAAAACCGCTTATATTTGGTTCGTATAATGGGTTCAACAATTTAAACCCGTCGACTCGACCCGGTGACTATTTATGTTTTTTTTTTTTTAAATTTGTTTGGCAGCCCAATAGTCCAGCAGTCTAATAGGGTTTCATTATTTTTCTTCTCCTTAAGATTTTCACCAGCTGCCATCCACCTTCTTCTTCTCTTCTACATCTGCGCCACTTTCTTCAACTTTCTAAAGTCGCGTCGTCCCACACTTTTTGTTCCAGATTTTCTGTAGTCGCACTGCCACTCACCTTTTTCTTCTGTTCCAGACTTCCTACAGTCGCGCCGCGCCGCTGCCTACCTTCTTCTTCTCCTCTAGATAGTTTTTATTTTTATTTTTATCAAAGTAAGGTGTGTAGAGTATTTTTCCCTAGATGATTTATGTCATTCGGGTAGGATACATTTTTCTAAAAAAAAATTATCAAGTATATTGATTTTTATGATAAATTGAATTTTATGTAATAAAATATTGGGTAAATTAAAATATAGTTGTGAAGAAACTTTATAAAAAAAATTGTCGCTAAGAAAACTTCATTTGAGTTAAATACTATTTATTTAAATGTTATGTTTTGTTATAGTCTTTTTTTATTTAGATAAAATGATAAATAAATTTATGGCATATTCGAATATGAAATATAATAGTCAGATTAATCAATAATTGTCATAGATTTTACAAACATTTCATCATAGTATATAATATCAATCGATTAATATTTCTAAAAAATTACTATTAAATATGATGAATCTAGTTTAAATTTGTTTACATTTAAATTTATTAAACACTTTTTTTTAGTATTTTATTTGAAAATAGTAAGTACTCTAAAAATAAACAAATGAAACACTAGTATTAAAAAATTGTGGTAGCTTAGTAAACTAAAATATGGTGAATGATGTGATTGAAATTTTATGGTTTTTGAGACATTCAAGTATTAAATATATTTTCATTCAATTAAATTGTTATTGTTGTTACGTTTCTCCCGTAAAATAAAAAACAAGTTACTACTTATGTGTAACCCGTCAACCCAACCCAACTCAACTCAACCCGTTCTTGATTGGATCGGTTCGGGTTAAATAAAAAAATACGAATTTATAATTCAACCCAACCTAAAGATAATCGATCGGTTCGAGTATCAAATTTTGTCAAAACCGGCTCAACCCAACCCGCGTATACCCCTGTTGGTTAGAGTCGCTCGAACACTCGTGGGAGTCTAAAATGAGTTTTAAAACATTAATTTATTTAAAAATTTAGATTTTTTAATGGAAATAATAAATAAGTTTAATTGCAATTTTAGTTTTCTTATTTTCACCAATTAACTAAATTGGTCTCTTTATTTTTAAAACCTAATAGTTTTTGTATTTTTCTCATATTTTTTAACTTAGAAAGTAGTGAAGCGACATTTTAAATGACATGACATATAATACATCAATATTGAATGATTAATACCTATGAAATTACAATAAACTTTAAAAATTTCCGTTTTAACTTATAAAATTATTTATTTTTGTAATTTAATTAATAATATTTAAATAATTAATGTATTTAAATAATTTTATATCATGATATGATAAACTATATAATTTAAAATAATGTAGCTAGATCAATTTTTAGGAGGAATTTAAGAAATGAGCAAACTATATAGACGTGCTACAACCTTTAACCATCTTTTCCTTAAAAGCACACAATTGTCAACTATATAAACAAATGAAATTTTAGTAATTTAGAGTTTGTTGGAGAGATAAGTAAAAGTCCGATTAAAAATTATTTCAGTCAAGATTTGAACTTAAATTTTTTCGAATAATTCGTCTTTAGTTGCGGTTCATTAACCACTTAATCTAAATCTCAAACTTAATTTTAATTTTTTATTATATGATTTTAACAATTATTTAATATTAAAAAGTAAATTATAAAACAAAACACCGTAAACTTTTGTTAGAAAAAAAAAAGAAAAAGAAATTGATCCCAGTCTAGTGAAATTATGAATCCCTCCATGCAGCAAAAACATTTGAAAAGTAAAAGAAGTCTATTTTTACTACTTTTGCAATGGCTATTTAGCGTTTTTTTTTTTTAAATATAAAAGTTATCTTTTTGAAAAAAGAAACTTCATACATCCATAAACTAATCCATAAACTAAACGAAAGAAATATATAATTATATATTTTATTAAACCTCATTCATAAAAAATAAAAACACAAATTTTACGATAAAATTAATACAGGAGGTGACCTCTAATATCATATTGTCGAAGTTTTGTCACAGGATTTTGACGACGTCTATGGTTATATATTTTATGCTATATAATTGAATGTATATTTAAATATATCTTAACATCCTCTAGTTGTATCATCCTAAAGTGATAACTACCTTAGTTGACATTCACTAGAGGATGCTACAACAATAATTACCAAAGTATAATTCAAGTTAAAACTTAATTACCAAAGTATAATTCAAGTTAAAACTTTATTAATCAAAATTCACTAGTCCCACCGATCCTGAAACTTATTTTTAAAATACCATTTATTTTTATTTTTATTTTTGGAAATATTATTTAAATTTTAATAATGAAAAGTGGGTTAGAAAATATAATAAAAAAAATATTAAATGTGGTGTATTAACAAACACAGCGGTGTGAATAGTATTCCCAAATAATATCAGGTAATAATCAATTATATTATATATTCGATATCATATATAAGGTACTACTATTCTAGGTTTTCTCGTCATTTTCTTTTCTTACCACCACAACAAACTTTGCGTATTCACTCTGTTCCCTTCACAAATACATATTTCGGTTTTCAATTTGTTACCTGTATCAGATCAAACATCAGATATATTCTTCTACCGTTTATACGGTAATTGTTAGATCTGTTAATTTCCGTCGTTTAAATTAGGGTTTATGATATTTTTCCTTTTGTTTTCTTTTCGGGTTTTATTTACAACAAATTTGGTGTTCAATTTGTTAATTGCATCATCTATGTATTTAAGATCTGTAAATTGCTATCGAAGTTAGGGTTTCTAATATTTTTTTTGGGGTTTCAATTGCAGTTGTTGTTTTTAGCGAACGATATGTATAACGGAATAGGGTTACAGACCCCAAGAGGGTCAGGTACCAATGGATACATTCAGAGCAACAAGTTCTTCGTGAAGCCAAGGACTTCGAAGGTTGCTGAGAACATGAAGGGTTATGAGGCCGATCAGGGTACTGCTGGTGTTACCAGAAAGGCCAACAAAGAAATTCTTGAGCATGACCGTAAGCGTCAGATTCAGCTCAAGCTTGTTATTCTTGAAGACAAGCTGATTGATCAAGGTTATACTGAGTCCGAGATTGCTGAGAAACTTGAGGAGGCTCGAATTAATTTGGAGGCTGCTGCTGATGAAAACGATGGATCCTCCAATTTGGAGAAGTGAGTGTTTTGGATTTTGATATTTGTGTTAGGCTGTTTTTACTGATTACTGATTGTTTTAGTTGATGTTTGTCTGATGATTTGATCTTAACACTGTTTGTTGAATTGTCCCTATTCTATGTTAATTGTTTGTTAGCATGGCATTGTTATTGTTTGTGAGTCTGAATCTAGTGGTTAGTGACTTAGTGTTCATGTATTGGTTGGTTTATGAATTGCATAAATGAATTGATTATCTGGAGTCTGGACGACACTGTTGATAAATAAAAGGTTTGCATGTAGGGTTATGGCTATTTCAATTTGTATTTTTGCGATTAGTTATTGTGGGCAATTTAGAGGCTGTATGCATTTAGACATTGGTTCAGGATACTGTTAACGGCTCATTTGTTTGCTTGAAAAAAGTGATTAGAAGGTTGTTTAAAAACAGGATTTGTGTTTTATAGATTTTTGTAAACCATAACTTTTTCTTTTTGTAACTTACTACCCATTTTTTAATAAGAAACTACTCAAAGTAGTTTCCCAAAATAATCATAAAGTTTTTTTTTTCTTTTTAAGATTTTGATATATTCTAAATACTTATAAAAATATGCTAAAAAAATTATAACGACTTTTTTAACGAAAAAGCTGAAATATACAGAGTCCCATTGTTGCATGTAAATGCAGTAACAGAGTGGCATACACTCATCAGAGTCATCATTATTTTTGTGTATTGTGTTTCTGAAGTTGATACCTAGGTATCACTAACAATAATTCTTATAAATTTTCCAGGGTTTCTGATACACAGACTCACCAAATTGCGGCTAGAAAGGAAAAGCAGATGGAAGCATTGAAAGCTGCTCTTGGTATAGTTTCATCTGAAGTTGATGAATTAAATACAGATGGGAATGATGATGGGTTTGGAAATGAAGGGAAAGATGTTTCTATTGCGGATGCAAAACATATTTTGAAAAGTGAACACACCTTTTTGGATAGAGATTTCAGTCGGAAGAAACAACTGGAGGAAGTTCAAAAAGAAGAAAATACTAAGAAAAAAGGTGTTAAAGACACAAAGCATCACAAGAAGGGTGGAAGTCTCAAGAGAAAGTACAAGGATGATTCATCTGATTCAGACAGCAGTACGGATGATGAGAAGACAGGTAGAAGGAAGCATGGTAGAGATAATACGCACAGTAGTGATGAATCTGATACTGATAGTGATGCTAAGAGGAAGGTCAAGGCTAAAAAAAAGCGGAAGACGTCTAAGCACCACAAGAAAGGCAAGGTGGAGGACAGTGATGATACTGATTCTACTTCTGTTACTGATGACAGTAGCGGTGCAAGAAAAAGTAATAAAAAGCCAGAAAGGGCTAGTAAGAAGCATGTTTCAGATGATGATTCTGATCATGAAAGCTTCCCCGGGCATAGGATTAAAGAAGTGAAGGGACGTACAAAGATGAGCAAACGTCGTGATTCCAAAAAGGAATCTGATGCTGATAGTGAAGAAGAGAAACATGGTAGACATGAGAAGGAGAATATGCAGAGGTACAGTTCTATTAATGAGGACTCTGATAGAGTTGGTGTTAGGCATGCTTCAGGACAAGGTAAACGTGTGAAAAAGGCATCATACTCATCCTCTGATGAGAGTAGCAGTGATAGTGATTCAGGCAGTGATGATAGTGATCATAGGTATGAAAGAATTAGAAAAAGTGGGTTTGTAGCAAAGAGAGATGGGCCAAAGGAAGAGGTAAGTGACAGAGGTAATGCTGCAGAAAAAGGGAGAAATAGTGCTAATGTTGATGGTTTGAATTCTTTAAGAAAATCATATGGCAGAGATTATAAAACGGGTTCAAATTCTAGAAGTCAAGCAGTGTCAAAGGGTGACAAGAAGATTGATGAAGATAGAGATAGGGAGACTGCCAAATTTTCTAAGCATGATGGAGAGGATAGGAAGTTTGGTAAAACGGAGTCTGAATTGAAATCTCGAATTTACCAAAATGAAAATCAAGAAAGGGATGGATATTCTAAGTTAGCTAGGCTCAGAGGGAATGACAATGAGGCTTCTGAGTCAAGAGGCATAAATTATAACAGGGATGTTGAATCACAATCCGTTGGACGTATTGATCGGACTAGGGAAGATTATGAAACAAGAAGAAAGGGAAGACACGATAATGATTATAAAAGGGATCAGGATGACCATGGAGAAAGAAAACATGGAAGGAATGAAGATGACCGCACAGGAAGAAAAAACTTATGGGATGAGGATGATTCTAGAGAAGGAAAACATAAAAGGTACGGGGAAGACCATAGAGAGAGAAAGAGCTTAAGGGACGAGGAAGATCGTGGAGATAGAAAGCATGGAAAGGTTGAAGATTATCCTATAGGAAGAAAGCAGTTCAGGGATGAGGATGATCTCAAAGAAAGGAAGATCAGAAGGATTGAAGATGATGGTACAGGAAGAAAGACCTTGAGGGATGAGGATGATTATGGAGAAAGAAAGAACTCAAGGGATGAGAGTCATCTTAGAGAAGCACAAAACAAAAAGGATGAGGATGGTAGTGGAGAAAGAAAGAATTCAAAGAATGAGGATGGACGGGGAGAGAAAAAGAGCTCAAGGGACGAGGATGATCACAGAGAAAGAAAGATTAGAAGGGTTGAGGATGATCGTACCGGGAGAAAGACCTTGAGGGATGAAGATGATTTTGGAGAAAAAAAGCACTTAAGGGATGAGGGTCGTCACAGAGAAGCACAAAATAAAAAGGATGAGGATGGCAGTGCAGAGAGAAAGAACTCGAGGGATGTGGATAGCTGGATAGAGAAAAAGAGGTCAAGGGATGAGGATGATCACGTAGAGAGAAAAGGTTCAAGGGATGAGGAAGATCACAGAGAAAGAAAACACTTGAAGGATGAGGATGTTTATGGGGAAAGAAAGCACAGAAGGGATGATGATGATCGTGGAGAAAGAAAGCGCAGAAGGGACGATGATGGTCATGGGCATGGAGAAAGAAGGCACTACAGAAGGGATGACGAAGATCGTGGAGAAAGGAAGCACAGAAGGGAGTAGGAAGATTGGGAAAATAAAGGTTATAAGATGGGGATTACTCCCAGAAAATCAAATACTGTGGACGCGAGTATTATTTATTGTCTTCTTATGTTTCTGCTGTTTAAAGCATGTAATTTTTGTGTTTGAACTGCTTACTTCATGTTTTTGCTTAAATTTAATGTTTACTTCATGTTTGCTTAAATTTGTGTTCCGACTGTTTACTTCATGTTTAGCTTCTCCTTTTTGCCCTTGATCATTTTTATGTAGTCTGTGGGAACAGATAATAGGTTGGTTTTCACTGTTGTACTTTTATTGATCCTTGTGGTATTATATATGATTGTATGCAACTTATTTATTCAGATATTATATTATAATGTATAGAAGTGTGGCTATGTGCAGAATGATGCAAGCTTTAGTAGACAAGCTAGTGCCACTTCTACTTCAGCAGATGCTAAAAGATTATGATGAATGGGTTCAAAAGCAATTATATTCTCTAAATCAATCTTCTAGTTAGGGAAAAAAATGTTTTAAGGTGTTTTTTTAGTAGAGACAACAAGTGAGGGTAACTTTTTTATGTTAAGGAAAGAAGGGAGAGAGTGAAATGAATAGTGAGCATTTGGTTTCTTGGAAGTCTGTGTTTAGAGTTAAGACTATCCATGTAACATATTTGTATTCCCTGCATTAAAAAATGCTTATATTTACACGCATTAATTGATTACGACTAATGAATTGAGATCAATTGATTCAGATTACACTTTTATCTGATTAATCTGCGCGTTACGTCAAGATATATAGACTTTAACATATTAATATTATTTTGAATAAAATTTTAAATTTTAAAAATAATATATCTTATTGTTTTTGTTTGTAGAGTATTTTTTTCTTTCTAAGTGAGTATATATGAATAATTATTATATATGACTATACATAAAATGTTTTGGAGAACGTAAATGGAACTAATTCATATATTAAATTTTACTCATTGAATTACTACGTTAAAATTTTAGTTATATTTTAGTGAATGAATAAGATTTAAAACTGTTAAAAAAATATTTAAAGGTTTGATCAACCGATTTATAATTTAATATCTTATATCACATTTCACTCACTAAAGATTATGAGAAAATAAAACAAAAAAAAGTATTATGTAAAAAATATTTACACGTTAAAATGTAGTAATAAGTATAAAGTTAATAGTATATTATAATCATTAATGGTCTATATGATAAACCAAATAATCTATTAAAATTAATATGTTAATCAATAATCTATTAAAATTTACATCTTTTTAATCTATTATAATATATTAAAATAGACTCCCACATACTATTGTGACATATCATTCAATATTGTGCTATTTCATTCAAATATTGCAACCTCAACAAAAATCTCGTGTGACACATTTAAAAAGTCCTCCCCCTTCCATGCTCTTTATTATTCCACTTCCAATTTGCTTTAACACACATTTTACTACTATTATTATTATTACTATTTAGCATATAATATTATATATAACTATTAATGTGCTATGAGTTTCAAATTAAAGTATAATCAATATGTATAACTATTCATCTGTCATGTGTGGTTAGGATGTATAACTATTTTATTTAAAACAGGCCGCACAAAATAGGATGCTAACATCTCAATATTAATTTTGCTTTATAATTTATTTTTGACATATCTATGTCATTTTACTCATTCAAACAACCTCTTGGGTGCTCTCTACAATTAGTGTTATTAAAAACAAAATTGAAACTCCAATATTTACTTTGTTGTTATATTTTGTTAGTGGTCAATAATTTTTTTTTCTTGTAATCATTTTCACACACCTTATGCAATTAACTTTTGGATCGCTAGTCCGGCATGAGAAAATCTCTTTGCAGCCTAATTATTTAGAAATTTTTTCCAAAATATAGAAAATTTTGGCGTACCTAAAAAAAATTTATTTTATTTTTTGAAAAATAATCGAAATTTTTTTTTGAAAATTTTTTATATCTATTTTTCTCAAAAAAGTTTTCTTGAGAAAAATCGAGATATTGTTGTTAAAAGAATTTTGAAATTATTTTTCCAAAATTTATTTTCAAAAAATAATCAAAACTTTTTATCTCGAAAAATTTTTTTATTGGAAAATCTTTTATATCTATTTTTCTCGAAAAAGTTTTCTTGAGAAAAATCGAGATATTTTTGTCAAAAGAATTTTGAAATTATTTTTCCAAAATTTATTTTCAAAAAATAATCGAAACTTTTTATCTCGAAAAGTTTTTTTATCGGGAAATCTTTTATATCTATTTTTCTCGAAAAAAATTTTCTTAAAAAAAATAAAATAAAATATTCATGTAAAAAATCGAAATTTTTTTGTCAAAAGAATTTATGAATTCTTTTCCTGAAGAACTTGTTCGAAATCGATTTTAACTTAAAACTTATTCAAAATATTAAACTGATTTATATTTATAAAACAGTTTCAAACCAGTTCAGTTGATTTGAAAGTGGTGTTTAAAAACTGTACCACACCATTAATGTGGTCCAATCCAATGCAATTTTTGCACCATGAACACCCCTATGTATAAGTCAGTTGTGTTGAAATTATTTTATATAATGCACCAATGATTCTAATCATCATTTTTAAAAGAAAAAAAAATTACAATTAAATATTTTATTCTGATTTAAATTAAAGAGCGATTATGAATTTTTATCCAAAAGTGTTTAGTTGCTTACAAAAAAAAATATACTCTCGCTGTTAAAAATTGGAGTGGGTGTTATAGTTATCATTTTTTGTATGTGAAACAGTATTGTAGAATGATACAAATATTGAGTTGGATTACAAACTATTGTAATTTTATTTAAGATGATGAATTAATTATGTTGAGATGTTTTCGTAGATCTAGGTAAGAGGTGCCGAACCACATAAATCTTTATGTATTCTCTATTACTTTCTTTGTGATTTGCTCTTATTTATGCATCAAAAATTTATGAATGTATAGATTAATAGTTAGCTTGTGCGGATTTAGCTCAGGAAATTGATAGAATTAAAAAATAACATTTGATTTTAGAAAGTAATGTAAATATATTTTTTTTCAATATTCTACCGTACCTTTGACTTGTTCAAATTAGGTGAACTTGAAGTATATATTCAATGAGTTGAAGTTATTGAGGCACAAATTTGAGTGTTACCTACTATTTTCATGTGAATATTTGAATAGAAAATGTGGTTGATGAATATTGTATTTATTTAAACACTTAAAAATTATGTATATATTTAAATATAATTTAAATTTTAATAGATATATTATATATTTTTTAACACATAAAAATTGTAATTAATGAGATTCAACTGTATGGTTAATGTTCAATAAATAATTAAAGAATGATTTATAACATGATTAATTATTGCGTTAATCATTTAAATTATTATTGAATTAATATCAAAATATCATTTATGATAAATTCAATTAGGACGGGCGACCTTTAAAATAAAATTTCATTTTTCAACCCTACGAAATTTTTAAAACTATTTTATTGATTATACTTTTCTATGAATTGCTCCCGCATTAAGCTATCAACAAAGTTTGTTTTTATTTTATAAGATTTAAATCTTGTGAAGACTTATAAGAATCAAAGTAGGTCATAAAGCTCAAAGAGCACTTATAACACTCTATTTGATAAAGTCAAAGTGTTAATTTGTAGTAAATAACTTACAACATATGAACTCATAATTAAAGGAGATTTGTTGAGTATTATTCTTCTCTCTCAAGCTTACAAGTCGATACTCCAACCGTCCGTCATTTTGATAATTTCATATGAATTAAAAAATATAATTAATGTTGTATAAAAAAGATAAATTATATACTACTTTATAAAAATATCTTCTATTAATTGTATGAAAAACACAAATTAAAAGAAATAAAATAGGATAGAATAATAAATAATAAATGATATAAAATATAAAAAGAAATATTTATGATTTATTGGCATTATAAAATGACTTATAATTTAAGACAAACATATTTTATTATAATGACTTATAATTTAGGACGGAGGAGTAGTATACTTTGAAAGAGAAGTTGTAGTAACACTCACTCTAACTTTTAGTTTCAATATTTACTCTCCGGTAAATTTTTTATAAATTCTAACACTTTATGTGAGACTTATTATTAAATAGTGTAACTTATTTAAATTTTACTCAATAGGAGTAAGTAGAAAAGAGTATCAGAGCAAGTGTTGTTAGCACTTTTTTTATAAAAAAAATTATTTCATATAATGTTTTAATTTATAGCTTCTTTCTTGTATATAATTTTTTTCTTTTCTTGTTTCTTCCTTTTGTATCATTTTACATTTTTCCATTTAGTTTAATCACTAGTTTTATCAAATTCGCTATTTGTTATATTGTAAAGACTTTCATTATTAACTAGCTTATGAAATACTTTTTGTCAATCAGAAGATTCAAAACCTTAATTTATAATAATGTCATTCCTTACCAAACTAAATAAAATGTATTGAGGCCACAAAAAAGAAAGAAAAAATAAGTTACAAATTCTGATTTCATGCATTAAGTCCATAACACAACAATTAACCTATATTATTCAATCTCAAATTAATTGTGTAGGTTATTTAAAAATAATTAGATAAAAGTGTAATGTGAATCGATTGATTTCAAATCATTAATCGGAATCAATTAATGCGTGTAAATATAGGTATTTTTTAATGCAGGGAATCCAAATCCTTAATGTTACATGGATAGTCTTAACTCTAAACACAGACTTCCAAGAAACCAAATGCTCACTATTCATTTCACTCTCTCCCTTCTTTCCTTAACATAAAAAAGTTATCCCTCACTTCTTGTCTCTACTAAAAAAAAAAGAAAATCTTAAACATTTTTTCCCTAACTAGAAGATTGATTTAGAGAATATAATTGCTTTTGAACCCATTCATCATAATCTTTTAGCATCTGCTGAAGTAGAAGTGGCACTAGCTTGTCCACTAAAGCTTGCATCATTCTGCACATAGCCACACTTCTATACATTATAATATCATATCTGAATAAATAAGTTGCATACAATCATATACAATACCACAAGGATAAATAAAAGTACAACAATGAAAACCAACCTATTATCTGTTCCCACAGACTACATAAAAATGATCAAGGGCAAAAAGGAGAAGCTAAAATAAAGGCTAAAGATTTTTCTCAAAATTAACTCCACAATAAATAACTCATTTTATCTCAGTTCTAAAGTGGGAATCTACTTGTAATGATTTATGTAGCAATAAATCATTAGAAAACTTGACAATGTGAAATGTGTATAGTAAGTAAACTAGAAGGATAAAAGTAAGATTATGAATTAAATAACTCACATGTTTCCAGGATGCTCAACAGCTGAAATAGGCATCATGGTAAACGGGCGAGTGTAGATCTGCAAAACAGAATACTTTTTAAGATGAAAGGTAATATTCTTTGATAAAAAAATGTTTAAATTCTATGCAGATAATAACTTGAAATAGCAAGGATTAAGGATGAATCAACCAACTTAACTTCAAAGTTTCTTAGAAAAGAAACAAACTGGAAATTGAATTTCAACAACAATAAAAATCAACTGAATTTAAATAAGGGTGGTATTGGCATGTAAGGCAGTTCATGGATATATATATATATATATAGAGAGAGAGAGAGAGAGATGGTATGATTCTTTTTTAGTATATGACCGACCTCAAGTGTGAGATTCAACTTGACATCAACTTCCAAAAATGATTCAGCATCAGCATCACCCCATGTCATGTGATTTATCATGAATGCTGCAAATCCATAGAAATGATTAATTAACATTACTGTGACACAGTTCTAAAAAACATAGATAGCAAAAAATAAAGAGTCGCAACAATGCATTCTCTTCAGCATAAAACTCTGTTAAAGACTAAAAGCTATTAGAAAGAACATAATTTCAAAGGTTTTTGAATAAATTTCTTCAGATATCTAGAGAAAATCCATTTTTAGCCTCTATTAGTTTTTCTTTTTATAAATTGGGGAAGGAAAAATTATTATTAATAACAGTGCCACTATGAAATTTGAACTCCGTCCCTTGAATTTACAAGATCAATCTCTTACCACTAAGTTGACACCTCGGGGACAAAAAACCAATAGAAGACAATAGTTCTTTTCAATTAAGATGCCAACTAAATGGTTTTGCATATGGTCAACTACATAAAGTTTTCTTTCTTTGATCCAATCTAAAATTGATGTCCTTTTCATTATCCCTCCCGTCATATTTCCAAATCCTTTTAATAGGTTGAATGAAACATATTTTTTTTCTCTTAGGGGAGACTTATCAATTTCCATGTATAAGGAAAAAAGGGAAGAATTTACATCCCATAAACAATCTATGAATGAGATCCCATACTATCACTATGGACACAATATAGATATACCTGAAAAGTGGTTGTTTTGCTCTTCCACAAGTTCTGAACCTTCAAACTGTGAAAATATAGTGAAGTATCGAAAAATGAAATAGGATAAGTGACTAAGAGTGTTGCAAAGATGGATATTCAATAAAAGTAATGCTTATATCATGTTTATCGAATCTTAGGACAATGATTAAATTAATATGCATGTTTTAATGTAAAACTTATTAAGCGTGACATGCTCGAGAATACTTTTAATCTGCTATTGGGAGGTTCTCAATAGTCAAAACAATCATTCCAAACAAAGAAATTTATTATGCATTGGAGTTACTCTCTTGAATCTATTCAGGGAAAAGGATAATCTGGTATTACAAACCTCAGGCCACAGTAGGGTCATCAAACATTTTTAGTACTTTTGGTTTGGGGTTGGAGGGCACACCTTACAAGAAATCATTTCAACCAAGCAATCTTCATCTGTTGATGTAACCCGCAGATCTATGAAAGGAGAAGCTTCAAAGCTCAAAAGTCGAAGTTTAGGAAGTTCACACCTATACATACAAGAAATAACTATTTTATTTCTGATTCACTCTTCTTCCACAGCACAAGTGCAATAACATAGTTACTTCTTTTTTTTAAACAACCAATGTTAGTATTGTTCGTAATTTATTAGTATTATGCTGAGGGTGGTGATCGAACTCTTGACCTCCCTGTCAGTTTGTCACTCCACTCCACTCCAGTCACCAAACCAACTTTATATCCCTTATGTGATAATATCATTCCTAATTGCTAGAGTTCATAAAAGTATTCAGAAAAAGAAGTGTTTGTTGCCTAAACTCTAAAAGCCAAAGCTTTAGACTATTCATTCGACAATCACGCAGACCAAATAGAAATAGTATTTTCAACATATTTTGATTATGGTTCAACTGAGTTTATCAGCTGAACTATTTCATTTTTAGTATATACCATAAATAAAATGAGAAATACTTTGGAACCAAAAATCTAAAAAACAAAATTTATCCAAATTCAGCACAAGGCTTGTTATGTTCATATATGTATTGCCAGTGCCAAATATAGCAAGAGAATTAGGTATGCATTGTCAATTGTAAACTGGTCCTGAACTTGGCTCTAATTCAACTTCAATATTCAGATGAGTGAAATTATTTGCACTCTCCAAAACCAAACCATTGAAAGAATAATTTAAGCCACCAGAAAATAATTGACAATGTGGCAAACCTGTATGTGTTAGCATCAAGAGATTGAAATGACTGCAAGGCTTTTGTGTTCAACACTGCTGCAATTCCACTAGGCTGGCTTAGAAATTCACTGATTTGGCATTTCTTTCCTCCAAGAACATCATCATCATATGTTGGCAGTTTAATTCTCTCCTTTTTGGTAGCAAACATATTTGCTTTCTTCGCATTTGAATCCGAGGAAGTCGTCGCCTTCACCTTGATGTCCATTTTATTCCTAAAATTTCAAATTTATGAACAAAAGTAACAACTCTAGAAAAGATTAAAACAAAAAATCACTAGATTTGACCTCCTACAATCAAGCAGAATAAAAATGGACAGAATAGAGAAATAAACTTAAAGGTGGATGCTCAACGAACCCCCCAAAAACACGGCATTTTACCAGAAGTTAGTTGTCGGTAGTGTATTTAACATCATGTGAGTAAAAATGAGGGACGGATGAGCGATCACCAAATTTAAATATTCTTAGATAGAATAGAAACAAAGGCGCAACAATTAGTTCTCAACTTCTCAACATTGGAGAAACATTCATTTTGTTTCAGACTAGGCCGAGACCCAATCCAGACGAACCCCGGCAAAGGACCAATTCCTGGGTTAACTCAAACTGATGGTGTACTCACTTGAAACTACAAACAACTGCGCCTATAAATAGGAATCTACCCCACGAGAAAAGGTACAACTACCTCTCACTCTCCTCAATCACGCACTGACTTAAGCGTTGAAGTGCTTGCAAGTACCGGTACCCCCATCACCATGGTCGTACTCTGTCGAAGCTCCACTGTTAACACCCTACTCCAACCATCACTGAGGTCCATTTCAGATCACATTTCATAGCAAGTAAATCATGAATGTGCAAGCAAAAATGCCTTTGAAAAAGCACAAAAAAGAGTGGTACAAGAAGTTCTCATCATAGGCAAAATAATCATGTATACAAATATCTGAAAACACGAAACAAAGTGAAAAGAATGTGACATTTTTGTAAAAAAAGGTGAATACAATCATGCCTTAATATATACTATATAAAGAAAGTACATGCAGCTCAGCTCATACTGGCGAAGGTGAAAAATAGTACATAGCATAGGCAAATTCTACTGCGGTGGTCCACCATGGACCAATATTTAAAATTAACCTGAAACTCTAACAAAAATCAACAACACTCTTTAGATGTATAAGTTAACTATCTTTATGGTTGAGACATTGACTCGATTGTTATAGGTTCGACAAGTTGAGTTTCGAGGGTCACATCATTTTCCCTTATTTTTATCAAACTTACATCCATCGAATTATTGTCTCAGCAGTAAAAATCAGGATAACGGTTAACTTATACTTCGAAAGAGTGTCATCGTCAATAATGCAACATTTGTTTCTACAATAATTGTTGACATATAGCAATCAGATCTGATATGATTGTGTTTATTAGTTGATTTTCTATTTAAGTTTATTTATATTTTGGGAAATAATCAAATCACTCTGATTTGATTTATTTCCTAATTTATTTTTACTTTATTCTGCATTCATTAGATAGCTGGCAGCATTGTATATATATATATTTGTACTGTTTCTGTTTCAATAATAATAATAAGAAATTTTCCTTCCCTCCTGTTTTAACCTAGCTGCACCCTAAAACACATGGTATCAGAGCTTCGGCTCTGATCCTGTGGCAGCTCACCATGTCCTTACAAACTGAAAAAAATTGTTCCTCCACTACTACAATACCAGAAAAAAATTCTGGTGACCCTAAAATCGTGTCAACCCCTACCACAAATGATCCACTATCCATAAACTCTGGTTTACAGCTTCTAATCCAAAAGCTGAATGGCAGAAACTATGTTGAATGGGCCCAGACTGTGAAGTTAGCTCTTGATGGCAAGGGAAAGTTAGGCTACTTGACTGGAGATACTCCTCAACCAGAGAAGACCGATCCAGCCTACCAAAAATGGAAGTCAGAGAACTCCCTAATCATTGGGTGGCTGATTCACTCAATGGAATCTTCCATTGGGAAGCCCTACCTATTCATTTCCACTGCAAAAGAGATGTGGGAAGCTGTACGCGATTGCTATTCCGACTTGGAGAACTCCTCACAGATTTATGAACTTAAAACTCGTTTGTGGCAGTCCAAACAAGGAGATAAAGATGTCACAACATTCTTTAATCTCATGGTTGTCCTTTGGCAGGAGCTTGACCAATGTTATGAGGATGATTGGGAGAATTCCAAAGATGCAAACAGATTTAAGAAAAGAGAAGAGAATGATAGGGTTTATATGTTTCTAGCAGGACTCAATCCAGAACTTGATGAAGTCCGTGGTCGAATTTTGGGCAGAAAACCGTTGCCTTCATTGAGGGAAGTATTTTCTGAAGTAAGGAGGGAGGAATCCAGAAGGAAAGTTATGCTGCAAAACTCTGATAGTACAAGGGTGCAAGAAACTGAGAGTTCGGCTATGGCTGCAAAGGGATACGAAGCAGATGGAGAAAGAAAAAAACGACCTTGGTGTGATCATTGTAGACGACCATGGCACACTAAGGAAACTTGTTGGAAACTTAATGGAAAACCACCCAACTGGAAGAAGAAGCCAAATGGAGAGGGTAAGGCCTTCCAAGCTGCAAATGGAGAAAATGTGGAGAATAAAGTTAACTCTGAGACATCTCCTTTCTCTAAGGAACAACTAGAGCACCTGTATAAGCTCTTTACCTCTATGTCAGTTACTTCTTCATCCTCTCTTGCTCAAAAAGGTATCTCTTTCTCTTCTTCTCTTTTGAGTTCCAAACCAAATTCAAAAACTCCATGGATCATCGATTCTGGAGCCACTGATCATATGACAGATTGCTCAAAATTGTTTTCCACTTATAGTACTTGTGCAGGTCATAAAAAGGTAAAGATAGCTGATGGTACTTTTTCCACCATAGCTGGAGTTGGTTCTATTCCTATTTCTAAAACTCTAACTCTTCACAATGTCCTTCATGTTCCAAATTTGTCATGTAACTTGCTGTCCATAAGCAAATTAACACAAGATCTTAACTGTTTGGCTATTTTTAACCCAGTTAATTGTCAATTTCAGGAGTTGAAATCGGGGAGGATGATTGGCAGTGCTAAAGAGGTCAATGGTCTCTATCTCTTCGATGATGAGGCTGATCTTAAAGAGGAATTTCATAGTAATTGTCTCAACTCAGTTTTGGTTCATAATAATGAGGAAATAATGTTATGGCATTATAGGCTAGGACACCCAAATTTTTTGTATTTGAAGCACTTATTTTCCGAGTATTTTAAGAATAAAAATCCAGATAAGTTTTTTTGTGAAGTTTGCCAATTTGCAAAGCATCATCGTTCTTCCTATTCTCCTCAGGTGCATAAACCATCTAGTCCATTCACATTAATTCATAGTGATGTTTGGGGACCTTGTAGGGACCCTACTCCTAATGGAAGAAGATGGTTTATTACCTTCATAGATGATCACACTCGATTAACTTGGGTTTACTTAATGACAACAAAATCTGAAGTTGAAAGTATCTTCAAAAGTTTTTTTCAAATGATTTTGACCCAATTTCAAGTAAAAATCAAAATTCTCCGTAGTGATAATGGAAGGGAATATTTTAATAAACACTTAAATGAGTTTTTCCTACAACAAGGTATCATTCATCAAAGTTCATGTGTGGATACTCCACAACAAAATGAAGTGGCTGAACGAAAAAATAAACATCTCCTTGAAGTTGCTAGGGCATTGTTGTTTCAAAATAAGGTTCCAAAGTATCTTTGGGGAGAAGCAATTCTCACTGGAACATATTTAATAAATAGGATGCCTACCAAAATTTTAAATTACAAAACTCCTTTTGATGTTTTCACATGTCTATTTCCTAATAATAAACTTTCATACACTCTACCCCTAAAGATATTTGGATGTACTGTTTTTGTTCATATTCATGATCTGAATCAAGGAAAACTTGAGCCTAGAGCAAGAAAATGTGTTTTTATTGGCTATGCATCCAATCAAAAAGGATACAAATGTTTTGAACCTATTTCCAAAAAGATTTTTGTGACTATGGATGCCACTTTCTTTGAAAAAACTCCTTTTTTTGGTAATCATCTTCAAGGGGGGATAATTAAAGAAGATGATGTTCAATATTTAAAAATTGCAAATTTGGATTTTCTAAACAATTTGGAAAAAACAGATTGTGAGAAAAGTAACATAACAGAATCCTATTTGAAAATACTAGAAATTGAGGAAAATAACAAAACAAAATCTTTGGGTGAATCTAGTCAAGAAAGCCATGAACATAATATTCAAGAAAATGTTTTGACAGAACCAGAAGTTGAGAAAGAGACAGTTGAGATTGGTAACGAAGGTATCCAACCATTTGACCACGTATACTTAAGAAAAAAAGTGCCTCAGAGAAGAGAACCTCAACACTGCCAAACATCCAAGGATCCAACAGGTACGAGTCTTTCTAATTCTGTTGTACCCTTTCAAAATTCTGAAAATTTTGATCATAATAATCTTGTCTTTGCTGAACCTGTTCCCAATGATTTTGTTCCTTTAGAACCTACCTTTGATGATTCTAGTCTACCCATTGCTGTTAGAAAAGGGATAAGAGCATGTACAAAACATCCTATCAGTAACTTTATATCTTATGACAAATTGTCCCCCACATTTAGAGCTTTTACTTGTGAACTGACAAAAACAGAGATCCCAAGAGATATACAACAAGCTCTAAGGGTTCCTAAGTGGAAAGAAGTTGTCTTGGAGGAGATGAGTGCTCTTATAAAAAATCAAACTTGGAAAGAGGTGGATCTACCTAGGGGAAAGAGAACTGTGGGGTGCAAATGGGTGTTTACCATAAAACACAAGGCTGATGGATCAGTAGAGAGGTATAAGGCCAGGCTAGTTGCCAAAGGCTTTACACAAACTTATGGTATTGATTACTCAGAAACTTTTGCTCCTGTTGCAAAACTTAACACCATTAGAGTTCTTTTATCTTTAGCGGTTAACTTGGATTGGCCATTACAGCAGCTAGACGTAAAAAATGCGTTTTTAAATGGAGATTTAGAGGAGGAAGTCTATATGGATTCACCCCCGGGGTTTGAATTTAAATTCAACCAAAAGGTCTGCAAGTTTCAGAAGTCTCTTTATGGCTTGAAACAGTCACCTCGAGCGTGGTTTGAAAGATTCACCCAATTTGTTAAGAAGCAGGGATATTCTCAATGTCAAAGCGATCACACCATGTTTGTGAAACATTCTTCTGAAGGTAAAATGGCTATATTGATCGTTTATGTAGATGATATTGTTATCACTGGGGATGATTCTAATGAAATAAAAAATTTGAAGGCATCTCTTGCTGCTGAGTTTGAAATTAAAGATCTTGGGTCTTTAAAATATTTTTTGGGAATGGAAGTTGCAAGATCAAAGAAAGGGATTGTTGTATCACAACAGAAATATATTTTAGACCTTCTAAAAGAAACCGGGATGATGGGTTGTAGGCCAGCTGATACTCCAATAGATCCTAATCAGAAAATTGGTAGTGATGGCAGTAGTGATCCAGTGGATACATCTCGGTATCAAAGATTAGTAGGAAGACTAATTTATCTATCTCATACTCGTCCAGATA
Source organism: Cicer yamashitae (assembly GCA_037974755.1). NCBI lineage: Eukaryota > Viridiplantae > Streptophyta > Magnoliopsida > Fabales > Fabaceae > Cicer > Cicer yamashitae. The sequence continues at coordinate 48,788,486 of JBBPBQ010020324.1, read as the reverse complement.
TAGCCTTTGCTGTTAGCTTAGTGAGTCAGTTTATGCATTCACCTCATGAAGAACATTTAGAGGCTGTTTACCGTATTCTAAGGTATCTCAAAAGTTCCCCCGGAAGGGGACTGTTTTTCCAAAAAACTGATCAACAAGGCATTGAGGTATTTACTGACGCAGATTGGGCAGGGTCCATCACGGATAGAAAGTCAACATCTGGTTACTGCACATTTGTTTGGGGAAACTTAGTTACTTGGAGGAGTAAGAAACAAAATGTAGTAGCTAGAAGCAGTGCTGAGGCAGAGTATAGGGCAATGGCCCAAGGTGTTTGTGAAATCCTATGGCTTCAAAGAATCTTAGAAGAGCTTAAACTTCCTATAAATTTTCCAATGAAGCTGTATTGCGACAACAAGGCAGCAATTAGTATTTCTCAAAATCCTGTTCAACATGACCGAACCAAACATGTTGAAATTGATAGACATTTTATAAAAGAGAAAGTAGATGCAGGTCTGATTTGCATGCCTTTTGTCCCTACTTCACAACAAGTTGCTGATATCCTTACCAAAGGACTGTTCAGACCCAGTTTTGAATTTCTTGTAAGCAAGTTGGGCATGCTAGACATATATGCACCAACTTGAGGGGGGGTGTTGACATATAGCAATCAGATCTGATATGATTGTGTTTATTAGTTGATTTTCTATTTAAGTTTATTTATATTTTGGGAAATAATCAAATCACTCTGATTTGATTTATTTCCTAATTTATTTTTACTTTATTCTGCATTCATTAGATAGCTGGCAGCATTGTATATATATATATTTGTACTGTTTCTGTTTCAATAATAATAATAAGAAATTTTCCTTCCCTCCTGTTTTAATCTAGCTGCACCCTAAAACACATGGTATCAGAGCTTCGGCTCTGATCCTGTGGCAGCTCACCATGTCCTTACAAACTGAAAAAAATTGTTCCTCCACTACTACAATACCAGAAAAAAATTCTGGTGACCCTAAAATCGTGTCAACCCCTACCACAAATGATCCACTATCCATAAACTCTGGTTTACAGCTTCTAATCCAAAAGCTGAATGGCAGAAACTAGGTTGAATGGGCCCAGACTGTGAAGTTAGCTCTTGATGGCAAGGGAAAGTTAGGCTACTTGACTGGAGATACTCCTCAACCAGAGAAGACCGATCCAGCCTACCAAAAATGGAAGTCAGAGAACTCCCTAATCATTGGGTGGCTGATTCACTCAATGGAATCTACCATTGGGAAGCCCTACCTATTCATTTCCACTGCAAAAGAGGTGTGGGAAGCTGTACGCGATTGCTATTCCGACTTGGAGAACTCCTCACAGATTTATGAACTTAAAACTCGTTTGTGGCAGTCCAAACAAGGAGATAAAGATGTCACAACATTCTTTAATCTCATGGTTGTCCTTTGGCAGGAGCTTGACCAATGTTATGAGGATGATTGGGAGAATTCCAAAGATGCAAACAGATTTAAGAAAAGAGAAGAGAATGATAGGGTTTATATGTTTCTAGCAGGACTCAATCCAGAACTTGATGAAGTCCGTGGTCGAATTTTGGGCAGAAAACCGTTGCCTTCATTGAGGGAAGTATTTTCTGAAGTAAGGAGGGAGGAATCCAGAAGGAAAGTTATGCTGCAAAACTCTGATAGTACAAGGGTGCAAGAAACTGAGAGTTCGGCTATGGCTGCAAAGGGATACGAAGCAGATGGAAAAAGAAAAAAACGACCTTGGTGTGATCATTGTAGACGACCATGGCACACTAAGGAAACTTGTTGGAAACTTAATGGAAAACCACCCAACTGGAAGAAGAAGCCAAATGGAGAGGGTAAGGCCTTCCAAGCTGCAAATGGAGAAAATGTGGAGAATAAAGTTAACTCTGAGACATCTCCTTTCTCTAAGGAACAACTAGAGCACCTGTATAAGCTCTTTACCTCTATGTCAGTTACTTCTTCATCCTCTCTTGCTCAAAAAGGTATCTCTTTCTCTTCTGCTCTTTTGAGTTCCAAACCAAATTCAAAAACTCCATGGATCATCGATTCTGGAGCCACTGATCATATGACAGATTACTCAAAATTGTTTTCCACTTATAGTACTTGTGCAGGTCATAAAAAGGTAAAGATAGCTGATGGTACTTTTTCCACCATAGCTGGAGTTGGTTCTATTCCTATTTCTAAAACTCTAACTCTTCACAATGTCCTTCATGTTCCAAATTTGTCATGTAACTTGCTGTCCATAAGCAAATTAACACAAGATCTTAACTGTTTGGCTATTTTTAACCCAGTTAATTGTCAATTTCAGGAGTTGAAATCGGGGAGGATGATTGGCAGTGCTAAAGAGGTCAATGGTCTCTATCCCTTCGATGATGAGGCTGATCTTAAAGAGGAATTTCATAGTAATTGTCTCAACTCAGTTTTGGTTCATAATAATGAGGAAATAATGTTATGGCATTATAGGCTAGGACACCCAAATTTTTTGTATTTGAAGCACTTATTTCCCGAGTATTTTAAGAATAAAAATCCAGATCAGTTTTTTTGTGAAGTTTGCCAATTTGCAAAGCATCATCGTTCTTCCTATTCTCCTCAGGTGCATAAACCATCTAGTCCATTCACATTAATTCATAGTGATGTTTGGGGACCTTGTAGGGACCCTACTCCTAATGGAAGAAGATGGTTTATTACCTTCATAGATGATTACACTCGATTAACTTGGGTTTACTTAATGACAACAAAATCTGAAGTTGAAAGTATCTTCAAAAGTTTTTTTCAAATGATTTTGACCCAATTTCAAGTAAAAATCAAAATTCTCCGTAGTGATAATGGAAGGGAATATTTTAATAAACACTTAAATGAGTTTTTCCTACAACAAGGTATCATTCATCAAAGTTCATGTGTGGATACTCCACAACAAAATGGAGTGGCTGAACGAAAAAATAAACATCTCCTTGAAGTTGCTAGGGCATTGTTGTTTCAAAATAAGGTTCCAAAGTATCTTTGGGGAGAAGCAATTCTCACTGGAACATATTTAATAAATAGGATGCCTACCAAAATTTTAAATTACAAAACTCCTTTTGATGTTTTCACATGTCTATTTCCTAATAATAAACTTTCATACACTCTACCCCTAAAGATATTTGGATGTACTGTTTTTGTTCATATTCATGATCTGAATCAAGGAAAACTTGAGCCTAGAGCAAGAAAATGTGTTTTTATTGGCTATGCATCCAATCAAAAAGGATACAAATGTTTTGAACCTATTTCCAAAAAGATTTTTGTGACTATGGATGCCACTTTCTTTGAAAAAACTCCTTTTTTTGGTAATCATCTTCAAGGGGGGATAATTAAAGAAGATGATGTTCAATATTTAAAAATTGCAAATTTGGATTTTCTAAACAATTTGGAAAAAACAGATTGTGAGAAAAGTAACATAACAGAATCCTATTTGAAAATACTAGAAATTGAGGAAAATAACAAAACAAAATCTTTGGGTGAATCTAATCAAGAAAGCCATGAACATAATATTCAAGAAAATGTTTTGATAGAACAAGAAGTTGAGAATGAGACAGTTGAGATTGGTAACGAAGGTATCCAACCATTTGACCACGTATACTTAAGAAAAAAAGTGCCTCAGAGAAGAGAACCTCAACACTGCCAAACATCCAAGGATCCAACAGGTACGAGTCTTTCTAATTCTGTTGTACCCTTTCAAAATTCTGAAAATTTTGATCATAATAATCTTGTCTTTGCTGAACCTGTTCCCAATGATTTTGTTCCTTTAGAACCTACCTTTGATGATTCTAGTCTACCCATTGTTGTTAGAAAAGGGATAAGAGCATGTACAAAACATCCTATCAGTAACTTTATATCTTATGACAAATTGTCCCCCACATTTAGAGCTTTTACTTGTGAACTGACAAAAATAGAGATCCCAAGAGATATACAACAAGCTCTAAGGGTTCCTAAGTGGAAAGAAGCTGTCTTGGAGGAGATGAGTGCTCTTATAAAAAATCAAACTTGGAAAGAGGTGGATCTACCTAGGGGAAAGAGAACTGTGGGGTGCAAATGGGTGTTTACCATAAAACACAAGGCTGATGGATCAGTAGAGAGGTATAAGGCCAGGCTAGTTGCCAAAGGCTTTACACAAACTTATGGTATTGATTACTCAGAAACTTTTGCTCCTGTTGCAAAACTTAACACCATTAGAGTTCTTTTATCTTTAGCGGTTAACTTGGATTGGCCATTACAGCAGCTAGACGTAAAAAATGCGTTTTTAAATGGAGATTTAGAGGAGGAAGTCTATATGGATTCACCCCCAGGGTTTGAATTTAAATTCAACCAAAAGGTCTGCAAGCTTCAGAAGTCTCTTTATGGCTTGAAACAGTCACCTCGAGCGTGGTTTGAAAGATTCACCCAATTTGTTAAGAAGCAGGGATATTCTCAATGTCAAAGCGATCACACCATGTTTGTGAAACATTCTTCTGAAGGTAAAATGGCTATATTGATCGTTTATGTAGATGATATTGTTATCACTGGAGATGATTCTAATGAAATAAAAAATTTGAAGACATCTCTTGCTGCTGAGTTTGAAATTAAAGATCTTGGGTCTTTAAAATATTTTTTGGGAATGGAAGTTGCAAGATCAAAGAAAGGGATTGTTGTATCACAACAGAAATATATTTTAGACCTTCTCAAAGAAACCGGGATGATGGGTTGTAGGCCAGCTGATACTCCAATAGATCCTAATCAGAAAATTGGTAGTGATGGCAGTGGTGATCCAGTGGATACATCTCGGTATCAAAGATTAGTAGGAAGACTAATTTATCTATCTCATACTCGTCCAGATATAGCATTTGCTGTTAGCTTAGTGAGTCAGTTTATGCATTCACCTCACGAAGAACATTTAGAGGCTGTTTACCGTATTCTAAGGTATCTCAAAAGTTCCCCCGGAAGGGGACTGTTTTTCCAAAAAACTGATCAACAAGACATTGAGGTATTTACTGACGCAGATTGGGCAGGGTCCATCACGGATAGAAAGTCAACATCTAGTTACTGCACATTTGTTTGGGGAAACTTAGTTACTTGGAGGAGCAAGAAACAAAATGTAGTAGCTAGAAGCAGTGCTGAGGCAGAGTATAGGGCAATGGCCCAAGGTGTTTGTGAAATCCTATGGCTTCAAAGAATCTTAGAAGAGCTTAAACTTCCTATAAATCTTCCAATGAAGCTGTATTGCGACAACAAGGCAGCAATTAGTATTTCTCAAAATCCTGTTCAACATGACCGAACCAAACATGTTGAAATTGATAGACATTTTATAAAAGAGAAAGTAGATGCAGGTCTGATTTGCATGCCTTTTGTCCCTACTTCACAACAAGTTGCTGATATCCTTACCAAAGGACTGTTCAGACCCAGTTTTGAATTTCTTGTAAGCAAGTTGGGCATGCTAGACATATATGCACCAACTTGAGGGGGGGTGTTGACATATAGCAATCAGATCTGATATGATTGTGTTTATTAGTTGATTTTCTATTTAAGTTTATTTATATTTTGGGAAATAATCAAATCACTCTGATTTGATTTATTTCCTAATTTATTTTTACTTTATTCTGCATTCATTAGATAGCTGGCAGCATTGTATATATATATATTTGTACTGTTTCTGTTTCAATAATAATAATAAGAAATTTTCCTTCCCTCCTGTTTTAACCTAGCTGCACCCTAAAACACAATAATGAATGTAATGTAAGCAAGTAAAGTAAACAAACCGGTGGGTGAAATTTTGAAAGGATGTGTGTGTAACCAAGTGACAGTGTTGTCCATGTCCGTACCACCATTTGTTACACAAAAGAATAGCTTTTGCTGCAAAAAAAGGAAAGCACCGGCAACAGCGATTAATGGAAATAAGAATTTGAGAGAGAGAAAAATGAGCAGCTCCCATAACCAAGAATGGGAAAAATATTGAGATTTTGGTTACCACAATGACCCATCAATCTGATTGGTAAGGAAGTTGGGAGTTAGATTAGATTCTGAGGAACAGGACTCACAACTCTCCAATTGTCACGGAAAGTGTGTTTTCCTTTACTGGAATATAAATATATACACAGAGAGGTTATATTTTACCACAATAGTATGGTTGTTATTCGCATGGTGCTAACATGTTGAAAAGGATGTTCTAGTATCTTTTATTTCCTTTATCTAATTAAACTAGATAAATAAATGATAGAGATGTGCTTCATTCATTTTTAATCATGAGAATTGCTGAATTTTTAGTATATAATAATATTATATGATTCTTTAACAGTTTATTATTGAAAAAATACAGAATTTAATGCTTGAAAAGTATTACTTATTTTAATTTTGAAAATTTACATTTATACATTTTTCATAAAAAGTTAAACATTAGTCAATTGAAAACGTGAAGAAAAAAAAAAAAAATCATCAGTGCCTTGTTAATTTTTGTACCGATTTATACAGACAGAAACTTTCAAAAATTAAATGAATACAAATTACATTTTTCATAAATTGGTAGGTGTCCAAAGTTTAACCTGAAGAATCATTAAATTTAGTTTCCAGATGATAATTTACAAGAACTCCAAGTTAAAAAAAAGTATTTTGCTATTTTTTGAAAATTTGCAAACGTGTAGTCATTCAAAAGTATTGAACCTTTTTTCTAGTAACAAAAAGTTGTGAATAATATAATATGAATATCTAAAGATGCTTATGTAGAAAAACAAAAGTACAGACTGGTTTATGAATACAGATATTTCTAAGAGCTCTACAGTACACCAAACAACAATCTCAAGTTTTATCTTCAAATCTTCTGAAGAACCCTGAGCTTTGCACTTCTACTTCTGCGGTTCAATTTCTCTTCTTCTTCTGACGGCGTGATCGGTCTTTTTGTGAGAATTATTCCATTTGATCCATGTAATACTTGTCTTATCCATGCTTCTTTTTCTTTGATTCCATCAATCATTTTCCTCATATCACTATCTTCCATGTCTTCATTCCCTTTAATTATATTAAGAAAAGTTTGCTTCACAATTCTGTCCTCCAAACTGTGAAAGGATATGACAGCAAGCCTGCCCCCAGGTGCAAGGCAGTCATAACATGAATAGAGAGAATCCTCGAGAGTCTTCAGTTCATCATTGACCGCGATTCTCAATGCTTGAAATACCCGGGTTGCTGTCTTTATCCAACCTTGCCTTCCACCTGTTGCAGTGTAATCAAAATTTGTGTTAATAATTACAGTTCACGACTTTCCATGAAAAAAAATGTGGTCTGACTCAAAACTCAAGTTATGAATCCTTCAAATGCCGGAAAACATGTAGTTCAAGAATGACATTGAAGAGAAAATAACATGTTATATCATGCAAGGAGACCTATCTCTAACATCTCACCAAACATCCGATACATTATCAATCCATACAATGCTTGTTGCAATTGATTTAATATGGAGTGATTCGATCAAGAAAGAATAGTTGTATTGCATTACTTCCATGCACGGCAAGAAGAGTGTCTTCCTCCAAAGGTTTCTTGATCAAACCATCTATGAAATCAAATTTGTTGTTCATATATAAAGTCATAGTCATAGCACAAGCCCAACTATGGTAGTTACAGTCTTCGAGAATTGGTTCATTAGGATGAAATGTAATAAACATTTGAGTAGGATTGAATGTGAAGTGGAAGTCACGGTGAGGGGAAAAATTTACCATCTGATACCATAATTTGAAAAATGTAGTTCGATCAGAAATGGCATATGCATGAGAAATGATGCTTATAGTCATAGAAAAACAAAACAGAGCTGCAATAGAAAACTGGAGAAGGAGCTACCTTTCATTGCAGGAGTCACACGCCGAATAAGATCCAGCAAGTCGCTAGTGGAATGTAATCCACCTTGTAATCGGGCTTGTATAATTTTCTTTTGAAGAGCACGCCAATTACTTTCTTCCCCATAATCCCTTAGGATACGGCCCACTTCATCATCTGGCCAAGAATTTAATATATCTTCTGCTTTAAGGCTTGCCTGTCATAGGCCTGTCCATCAGTTTAATAGGAAAGAAAAATCATGTATTACTTGCAGTAAACAGTCGAAAAAACATGATTCCACAACACAAGTAACTCATTTACTTCTATAATTGATCACTCAAAAAATATTTCAATGAGGTGAAAAACAAAATAGGCACGTTTCACTGGCGAGAAAGATTGAGGCATAGAATTTACATAGATACGCGAGTCATGCCAAATGTCCACAAAACGGTATTATAGAAATATCAATGCATGTTTTGGGTTGGAGTTAAACCATCCAAATTAAGGAAAGAGACTACAAAGTAAAGTACCATACAACAGTAAACAACATTCACATGATGCCAACACTTTTCACTCCAACTAATTGATCAACAAACTGCACCTATTCTACAAATTAACAATTTACAATCACATCTATTCTTTCTCCAAAGAGCATAAATGTTGCATTGAACTCTGAAATGCATTAAACTATACCTGAGGATCCATACGCATATCAAGGGGTCCATCACCAAGCACACTGAATCCTCTTTGAGGATCGTCCACCTAAAACAAAAAATACATATAAGGAACAAATAATAAGAAAACTTATCTTCATATGATGAAAGTTTCAAAACATTCAACCACAAATTTCAGCACCATAAGACTAGACATAATCATGGTTTTGAACTACACACTCTACAACCACAATACATAGCAGCAGTTCGATACGTGTTCAAGCCATAAACATAACTGCAATTTAAAACCATGAATGCGACACAATACAGAAAAGCAAATCAATGTATCCTATATAAAACTGGGAAACAAACCTGCATAGATGACATTCCCAGGTCCATCAAGATGCCATCAACAGACGCAGTCCCTAAGTGTTTCTCGCCTGTTTCTCTAAGCACAGATTTGATGTATCTAAAATTCCTTAACACAGTAAACACTTTCAAACTAGACACACTATCGTCCAAAACGGAACTGATGCGGGATTGAGCCGAGTCATGTGCCACAGGGTCCACATCCATCCCAACAAAATACTTCAACTCCGGATGACCTCTAATCACCTATTGCATTCATTCAATAACAAAAGCAATAAAAGATAAAAATGTGTTTCTGCACATAAGCACAACTAATTAAATAATCAACATATATTAAAATGAAGATTTTTACTTCAACTACTTGATTATACAATGTAATTTAAGTTTAAGGATAATGTAACGTTTTATAATAAAATATCATCTCACTATAATGTCACTTTGTTATACTCTCTACGATCCTAATTTGAGAAAATGAATTAATGGAATAAAAACAATATGTCAAACACTAAGACGCGCCTTCTTCGATGAGAAGTTTGAGTGTTACAGAGTTTTTGAATATACAAATTTGTTAATTGCGCAGAAATTGAATTGAAGGAAGTAATGAAAGAAATTAACATTGGTGGAGTGGCCAGCAGCACCAAGGGTACAATCGACGAAAGAGGTTAACTCAAAATTTGAGAAGACATCCAAAACTTGAGGAAGCATGACAGGAATATGAAGATGAGAGTTGTTATTGTAAAGTTCAATTATTGTATCCTTATCGAGTTCTCTATCCGAACGCGTTCTTCTCTTTTCCTTCGCAAGCGCTGCTTCTGTCTTCTTTGGCATTCTCATGGCGTTGCTGCTAACGGTTCTAAGATTTGAAGCAGAGAGGTGAAAGGAATTGGTGTGATGAATCAGTTTTTTAGGTTTCGATGCTATTGCTAGTGATACTGATGATAACAGTTTCAAAACCGTTGCCATCTTTTCTCAATGCTTGTTTCTGACCTAAACTCGCAGTGGTCACAAACACTCTTTCATTTCTCCAAATTCAACTTACCTTCACTCTTTCCTAACACAAAATTCATTAATCCTATTCCTACCCCATATGGGATCCTCGTTTTTTATATACACTTTGTTCTTAATTTAACTTTAATTATATTTTCATTAAATATAATTTTCATCATTTATCTTTTACTTAATATTTATTTTGATTCATTTTGATCATTAATCTTTTATAAGTAGTATATTTTAATCTTTGTCACCATCACAACTAAAATTATAACAACATTTGGTCATTTAAATCCCTTATAATGATTATCAATGGGTATAAAATATAATATTCTTTCAACAAAAAAATTCATTTAACCCAATAATAAGTTGAAAAAATTATTTTTGTATGTTTTGAAATATGTAAAATTTTAAACGAACGACATTTATCTAAATTTACTATATTTTTATTTCATTCTTATTAAAATTACACACTTAACTTTATAACTGTTTCAATATTTGATTTTAATAATTTATCACAATAATAATTTATCACAATAATTATACACTTGTTTGAAAAAGTTGTGTGAAAATGACTACAATACACCACTTAAAAAATATAAATGACCAAAATGAATAAAAAAAATATAAATGACCAAAACGAATGTTAAGTATAAAATAATAGAACAAATTTATATTTAAACCTTACATTTTTTATCCTTTATCATTTTTCTATTTTTAAATTTTGTCATTTATCATTTGAAAATAAGTAAAATACACTACTTATAAAATATAAAGGACCAAAATAAATATTAAGTATAAAATAAATGACCAAAATTATATTTAAACCTTACATTTTTCATCATTTAATTTTTCTCTATTTTTAAATTTTATCATTTATAATTTTAAGTGCGTTATGTTCGTTTTTTGTCAATAAATTAACAAAAACCGAAGAGATAACATTAATAACGTCAAATATTGTCATATGTGATTGAGAAAACAAAAACAACATTGTTTAATGAAATTCAAATTCGTCTTTCATTTTTTTAATGAAACTCAATTTAATCCTTTATTTTTAATACGAACTCTAAATTAGCCTTGAAGATAATAATTGTCATAAACACATAATTGAACATAATAACAATCATGAACACTTAATTCATCATTGATTCCAACCAATATAACAGTTCATCTTGCAACCAACATATTACATTCATAAAGTACATCTACCATCTTATCACAACCTCTTGTTAGTTCAAATACATCTTAGTGATCCCTAATGTAACTACCTAATACATAATAAATATCATTACTATAATGATCAATAACACCAACAAACTAACAAATACACTGACAGATAACATTGAACATCAATGATGCCATCAATGTTGGTATCAACAGTAGATATACATTGTCTAGCATATGCTTCATCACACCAATCAAATAATCTTCAATGAACCCATTTTTGTAAAAGATACACACATCAAAAAGAAAAATAGCAATTTAAGATGATTGTAAAATAGCGCTTTAAAAGACGTTCTTATTTTATTTTTTTTAAATCCTATTACAGCGTTTTTTCAAAAGAGCGCTATAATAGAGTTTTATATATAAAATGCCTTTGTTTTATTATATCCAAGGGCTGTGTGACTTCATTATTTTGGGATGATCAGTTAAGTTCAAGAAAAATTCCAAATAATTTTGTTTTCTTCCAAATAATAATTTTTTTCTTCCAAATTAGTTAAATTATTTTTTCTTCCAAATTGTGTTTAATTATTATTTTTTCTTCCAAATAATAATTTTTTCTTCCAAATAATACCTATATATATATCAATGCTAAATTACATGATCAACTCATATTGGGATGATCAGTTCAAGTTCAAGAAAAATTCCCAGTATAAGCAGAAAATCAGTATACAATTACATACAGTATAAGCAGAAAATTACATACAGTTCAAGCTAAATACCAAAATGCTCAATTCTGGCAGATCAAACAATTAAATTACATGAACTCAGTTCAGATTACATGGCTTAAAAACAATTAAACACATTAAGATGTCCTTCTTCTTTTCTTGGTGGGATTCACATTTGTTTGTCCATTAATGATACGAAACGATGGATTAATCCAAATTCCCTCATCATGATCATCTCTAAGATATAAATCATCATCAGTTGAATCAATTTTATGTGGTTGTGATGTTGCAAAGAAAAGATCATTACCAACATCTTCATCATTATTGTTATCATCACTTATTTTATTGGTCGATAGGACAACGGACCATTTATCATCAACAGGATCAGTGACATAAAACACTTGTTAAGCTTGCGACGCTAAAATAAAAGGCTCATCTTTGTATCCCACCCTATTAAAATCGACAAGCAAGAACCCTGACTCATCAATCCGAACGCCATTATTATTATCGACCCACTTGCAACCAAATATGGGAACACGAAACATTGTGTAGTCTAGCTCCCATATGCGCTCAATAACCCCAAAATATGATAGGTTTGCATATATTGGGTTCTTGTCTTTTGCACTTGAGATATGCATCGCTTCAGCTACGAGAGTGACTCCGCTATTTTGCATAGTGGTTTGATCATCTTGTTCTTTGGTATAAAATGTGTAGCCGTTAATTACATAACCGGTGTAAGAAAAGACATGTAAACTCGGACCATTTGCTAGCCACCTCAATCTCTGTGAAATTGATCTGGGGTCTACATCAAACTTTGACTTTATGTGATTTTTTAACCATGTTATGAAACTTCGATTGTGCTCTCGAGTTATCCAATTTTGATTCCTATTCATGTTCAAACTAGATAGCTAATCCATGTGCATTGTAACATACGGTTGAACCTCATCATCATTGTGCAGAACATACAATTGTGCCTGCTCCCACTCTGTCCTTGATATAGTCATTAGTCTCTTTCCAATTATCTTTTCTCCTGATAATCTTCCCGAATGACGAGACATAGGAAGCCCTATGGATTCAACATTGGACAGATATTCAGTACAAAATTCAACAGCTTCTTCGACAATGTACTGTTCAGCAATCAAACCTTCTGGTCGACTTCTACTTTTTACGTGCCCTTTTAATATTTTCATATATCGTTATATCGGGTACATCCATCTCATATAAGCTGGTCCACAAAGTTGTGTCTCCTTAACAAGATGAACAGTAAGGTGAACCATTATATCGAAAAACGAGGGTGGGAAATACATTTCAAGCTCACGCAAAGTAACAACAATTTCCCTCTGCAATGTCGGTAATTTCTGAGGATTGATCACTTTACTACAAATTTCTCTGAAGAAGAAACATAATTTAGTTATGGCTCGACGAACTTTTTCAGGTAAAATTGAACGTATACCTATTGGTAGCAAATGCTCCATTAGAATATGACAATCATGAGTCTTCAAACCTTTTAACTTGAGGTATTTCATACAAAATAAAGTTTTAATGTTTGAAGAGTATCCTTCTGGAACTTTAACTTCGTGTAGAAATTTACACAAAACAATTTTTTCTTTTCTAGATAGAGTATGAGGGGCTGGAGGTAGATATGTGCAGCTGGAGGTAGACTTTCCTAGAACATTGAGTAACGTACCAATAACACTGTCAAATACATTTTTCTCAATATGCATCACATCGAGAAAATGTCTTACATACAATGACTTCCAATATGGCAATTCAAAGAAAATTGACTTTTTCTTCCACCTAGTTTTGACCAGCTCTTCCGCAAAAGGTTTGCCAAATTTATTGGTCAAACCTTGCACTTTTTCAAGTATTTGATATCCAGTCGGTGCTACAGGAGCTCTATCTTCCTCTGATTTTCCATTGAATGCATTTCTCCACCCACGATACTGATGACTATAAGGTAAAATTCTATGATGTCCAAGAAATACATTATTCTTACAATGTTTCAACCGCATCCAATTTGTACTCTCTTCATATATAGGACATGCACACTGACCTTTAATGCTATATCCTGATAAATTATCATATGCTGGAAAATCATTAATTGTGCCGAACAACATAGCCCTCAAATTGAAACATTCTTTCTTATACCCGTCATAAACTTCCACACGTGTCTCCCACATAATTTTTAAATGTTCAATTAAATGAGCCAAGTATACGTCGATATCATTCCCCGGTTGTTTGGGTCCAGAAATTAACAGAGACAACATCATAAACTTATGCTTCATACATAACCATGGAGGTAGGTTATAAATCAACAAAATCACAGGCCACGTGCTGTGTGAGATGCTTTGAAGACCATGTGGATTCATTCCATCAGTAGAAAGTGCAAATCGTAGATTTCTTGACTCTATCCCGAATTCAGGATACTCGTGATCCATTTTTGCCCATTGTGGAGAATCTGCAGGGTGTCAAAACTTTCCATCTCTAATTCTTTCATCTGCATGCCATGTCAAGTGTTTTGAATCTTCTTCACTGCGATACATGGGCCTAAATCTTGGTATTATAGGAAAATACCACACGACTTTTGCTGGAGTAGATTTTTTCTTCTTATATCGAGAGACATTGCATTTCGGACATGCCTTTAGTAATTCATACTCATTTCGAAATAAAATGCAATCGTTAGGACACGCATGAATCCTTTCGTAACTCATACCAATAGAGCACAAAATTCGTTTAGCCTCGTAGGTTCGACTAGGAAGTTCATTATCATCTGGCAACATATCTTTTAAGAGTGTTAGTAATTCTGTGAAGCTTTTATCAGACCATCCATTACTCGCTTTTAAGTTGTACAACTTTAATATCGCCGACAGTCTTGTGAATTTAGTACAACCATTATATAATGGTTTCTCTGCATCACTCAACAAGCTCTCAAACATTTTAGGACAATCATGAAGATCTTCTTCAACTGCTTTTGCAATCTCCTCAACTCGGTCCGGCTCATATGTATCTGTGTCGAAATCAGTTGAAGCATATGTATCTGTGCGGGTGTTTCCATTTATTTTCTCACCATGTCTTATCCAACATGTATAGCTTTGATCAATTCCATACCATACTAAATGTCCTTCCAATTCATCTGCTCTAACGCGTTTTCCAAAACAACATTTTAAACAAGGACAAACGACTTTATTTGGATCTTTTGCATTCATCACTGCAAACTCAACAAACTCCTTCACTCCATTTTCATACTATTTTGTCAATCGATTGGCAGACATCCATTTTGGGTCCATTTTATATGACCTATATATATAAATGCAGTTACACAAATAATAAGCATGATTTCAAATCTGATATATATGACCTATATATAGTACACATATCTAATATTGGTCCAAGATTGATTTCAAAATAGAACATATCTAATATCATGTAACAATTTCAAAACAGAACATATCTAATATGTAACAATTTATCAGTTTTAATTATTGACAACAACAAATAAATAAATACAGTACATGAGACAACGTTGATCAATTTGTTTTAAAGGAGGAGCAACGTAGATCAATTTGTAGATGGGCGCACAGTAGAGGAGAGGAGGGTTCGCAAAGTAGAGGAGATGAGAGTTCGTAGGGTTAGGACAACGTATTAAATTTGTTTTAAATTTGTTTTTATTTATTTAAAGTGAATGATTTTTATTTAAAATGAATGATTTTACAACGCTTGTACACAAAGCGCTCTAATAGGTCCTTTAATAATGTGAAAGCGCAAGCCTTTTACAGCGCTTGTATGAAAAGCGCTGTAATAGGTCATTTTATTATGTGAAAGCGCAAGGCTTTTACAGCGCTTTAACAAAAAGCGCTTTAAAAGCTATGTAACATAAGGTGGGAGCGCTACATTTTACAGCGCTTGTGTTTAAAGCGCTCAAAAAGCGTTGTAAAAGGCTATGTGAGAGCGCTTCAATTTACAGAGCTTTTTAAAAAAGCACTGTAAAAGAGTTGTAAACATTATGTGCAAGCGTATGTGACCCTATATGACCCTACAACAGCGCTTGTCAAAAAAGCGTTGTTGTATCATCCGTAATTTTTTAAAAATTATACAACAGCGCTTGTATTTAACAAGCGCTGTAAAAGACGCGCTATAAAATGTCATTTTTGGCGTAACGTGTAGCAATTAAAACTTACCACAATTTCTACAGCCCCAAAATTCTTGTGTTGGTATTGACCATATAACAACACTCATTTCACAAAAACAATTGGGTCACTTAAACCCACTAGAAGAAGATTTACTTTTGTTTTGCATGGAAAATGAAGGATTTCTGATACTTACACCTATAGTTCATATTTTTGAATGAAAGATTGCATGTTTATCGACTCATGAACTAAATTGTGACCTAAATTTAAAGAATTTATACAAGTTTAATTTAGGGATGAACTAGAATTCAAACTCTACTTATTTAATCTGAGGATTTCAATTTTACATCATAAGAATCCATTTTATAAATGAGTAACGGTTATATCCTACATGACAACCACATATATCCTCACTTATGTCAAATATGATTTTGTTCAGCTCAGGTTAACATTTGGGGAACGGTAGGACGAACATGACTCATTTAAAAATAATAAATGACAAAATTGAACCAAAAATAGGTAAATGACGAAATTTAAAAATGAACAAAAGATAAAAGAATAAAAATGTAATTAAACCTTTAATTTAATTTGATACTAATTTCTTTATGTTAATTAAAACATTTAAAATAGAAAAAATAGTTATGAAAGTCAATTGATAGACTCAATGGTTTGGTGAGAGGTAAAAAAATAGGTATTGGACTTGTAGGTTGCGAGCTCGATCCCGGCTTGTGTCATCGAAGAAAGAGAAATATAAATTAATTTACAAGTGTTCATTAAGTTCTAAAGTTTTTCCTAGCTTGAACTAATTGAAAAGATGAATTGATTGGATTTAATATGATCCGATAGTGTTAATTAAAATGCTAAGAGGGTAAAATTAGAAAAATATGAAGTTGATAGTATTTTTTCTCTATAAATAGGAGAAGCAAGACACAATACTTCTTTAGGTCAAATAAAAGGCGGTCAAGCTTTCTCTCCTTTATTGTTAGTACTATTGTTTATTCATGTTCATTGGACACCGTAGAGGCACTAGTTTATCTCACACTTAGGTGATCAAAATTAAAGTACGTTTTAAGAGGTATTTCTTAAATCATTTAAAATGTTTAACTTGATAATAGATTTGTGATTACAGATATAATTAAGATCTATTTATCGAGATTGTTTTGCTGGGAGGATAAAATTTTGAAAATTCCTATTAAATCCCCAATACTTGATACCACATAATGAGTTCGGGACCATTAATTTGCTCCGGAACAACCTTGTTTTTTTGGGTAGAAAATCATCCTATTTAGTGTGTTTGGTACCATAATGACTCCACGTAGTATCTCACAAATTCTATCTCTATAAAGTTCAAGTAGTTAAGTTGGAGTTTGAAGTTATTTGTCCCTCTTCAGGAATGTGTCGTGTGGGGATCGAACTTCAATCATTTTTCTACAAATTCAGTCATCATCTATATTTACAATAGCTTATCACAGTTAACCAATTCAGTCGTCAACCATGTTTACTATAACTTATCACAATTTGTAACACGTTTGGTGAGGTTTTATACAATATTCTCTTTTTGGTAGTAATATTAATATAAAATTCGAGTATAAAGATACAGATGCATTATATTATTATATTATTATGGTGAGATCCAAATGATTCTAATTCAATTCTCTTTGTGGAATTGTGGTAGTAATATTAATATAAAGTTCGAGTATGTAAAGATAAAGATGCATTATTATTATGGTGAGATCCACATAATTTTAACTCAATATATAAGAAAGTGAGTGTTATTAGTAAAAAATAAAAAAGAGAATGAGTATTATTAATAAGAGAGAGTGAGTATTATTGGTCAAAATGAAAAGAAAAAAAAAATAACTGAGTATTATTAAAAAGAGAATGTTAGAATAAGTATAAATATCACCACTAACATATTTAATACTCTCTAAAATTGTTATATATATCCTAAAAAATATAATAAATAGAAAAAAAAAATTATTTTATCAAACTACTTATCTTAATTATTATCAAGGCAAAATATAATAATCATTTGAAAGTTATATATATAATAATGAAGGATAAAAAGAAAAAAATAATAATAATTAAAATTACATTAAAAATTATTAATAATATTCATTGAGAGAATTTTTTAAAAAAAGTAATACTCATTGGGATAAATGTCTTGACAACCCTACTTTTTTTGGACCCACTAATCCTATTGAATATAATTATAATTCTCTCATACATAAAGTACATTAGCTAATTCTCACAACAATGAAACCCCTATGTCACACCCTTGTCCCCCTACCCTCCACCTCTTTTTTCTATGATTTAGTTAATTAATAGTATCTTTTGGTCCACTCTCACTAGAAGCCATGTTCCACCCTCCTTTTTTGACCATTATTATTAACCCTTTTCTCAATTGCTTTATGAGTTTGATTGTAGAATCAACCTTCTTTGATAATTATTATTACTTAGTGGTGACATAGGTGGTGCCATGGATAGACAGCAATCAATAGAAGTATCATCAGATGCAGAAAATGGAAGAGAATCTGCAGAGGAATACATAGAAACAAAACAAAAGGGTACTCCTCATCCCTTTACACAAGTTGGAACTAGTTCTTACCCTGGCTTCTATGGGAAACATAGGTTGCAAGCTGCCATTTCTAACCTCAATAACCAAATCAATATTATGCAGGTCAACCCTCATCTCATTTCTCTTTTTTATATTTAGTAATATATATGCTCTATGTTTTTTTAATTTGCATAATTATTTGTATATCTTCTTGGTATTTCTCCTTTTCACATGATAAATATGCATATATAATTTTTTTTTATAGATTAAAAATATATTATTAACCAACTAATTAAATTTAAGTGGTTAATGAATATCAATTAAAATAAAATCATCTTTAATTAGACTTTATATGCATCTCAGCTGAACTTTGAATTACTAGTGTCCAATTTTTCTTGAAAACCATGTGTTTAAAACGAAAATTTTCACTATATAATTAACTAGATGAGTTTAAATTTAGCAATACCAATATGCTCAATTTTGTTTAATTTGCATAAATATATATCTTCTTGGCATATCTCCTATTTCATATTATATATATGTATAATTATCTAGAAGAAATTGATATATTAAATAACTTGAATCTATGATGATGCAGGAAGAGTTGGAAAAACTTGAAACAGTAGGCGAATCTTCTACCATCTGCAAAGAGTAAGCAAAGCAAAAATTAAACAAATAATACTTTTTAAAATAGAATGATATTTTTATTATTTTTCATCATTCAACGGTCCATTAATTGTGCTATTAATTAATTTGCAGTGTAATTTCAAGCGTTGAATCCAAACCAGATCCTATGCTTCCATGGTAAAATTAAGATCGTTTTGACTCTTTATGCTCACATTACATTAAAGGATTTAAGGATCCAATGTTGTGTATTAATTTATAATAATAATAATTATATTATTAAACAGAAAGAAATTAAGGATATGAATTGATGACATACAAATTGGTTGCAGGATTAAAGATTCAGTTGATGCTGATTGGGATCGATGGTTCGGTGGCGCTCACAACTCTCGAAATCATAAGCGCTGGATTTAGAGAAATTGTGTTTTATAGTTATATTTTTTGGTTGATTTATGAATTCATAATTTTAATATTTTTCCTGCAAGAAATAAAACACGACGGAAATTTTAATTTACTGCATGATAATACAATTAGTCCTATGTGCAGTTGATATTTTACTTGCAAGTAGTGATTTAAATTGCATACGTCATACCCTTTGGTAACTTTGATATGATGGATATGGGTGAAGCTTTGAATGTCATTACATAGAAATTCATAAGGATAGATTTCTCAGGATTTTAGATTATCTCAAAATACCTGCATATTAAAATTGTTTGAAAATATTTTTAATATGCCGAATTTTTTATTGATATTGAATCTTATAGTTAAAGGGGGGAAATTTAATCTCAATTGGTGTCCCCAAACAATATTGGAACAAAAAGAGCTTAAGGCTATTCCTTATCCTTTAATAGTAGAAATTCTTCGTCTCAAAATGAGTATAATTTTAGTATTAAAAAAATTGTCTCGAAATGGATATTATTATCAATTTTTAATAATTTTAAAATTGATCATGTGATATGATGATCTTTCATTGAATGTCACCGTAAAATTGTTGTATGGTCATTGCATTCTTAATTTTTTCCTATAGTATCATTCAACTATTATTATTTACACAACTTTTAAAATATTATTGTATTTTGCATTAATAGTAGAAAACACACTAATAATTAAGAATGATAATTTGATAAAATAGTTATTTTTATTTAATTATTACATTTCTTAATATGGGTAAAAAATCTTAAACGATGTATGTTAAGTTACCACTAAGCTTGATATTGCATTTGCGATAGGAATATTATGTAGATATCAAAGTAACTCAAACATAAAGCATTGGAAGGTAATTCAACGAAATAGAGATTACAATTTAACATAGAAAAGCATTTTGATATTTAGGAAGTAATAGGATATTCAAATTCAAAATGAGTTGGATGCATGGACTCTAAAAAATTCACTTTAGCCCAAGGTTATATATCTTGGAGAAGCATAAAGCAAACAATTGTTGCATCTTACACTATGGAAGAAAAATTCATTTGTTGTTAAAAAGCTCCATCCCAAGCAAATGCTGGATTAACTTTATTTCTGGTCTTAAGTCTGTAAAATCTATTGAGAGACTATGTAAGATATGCATTTTGCAATAATTACAACTTGTTAAAGAATAATATAAGTCTAAGTCTAAGTAAATATCATCGAGTGATCCTTATATTAAGATTTTAGTGGCAAGGGACCAGGATTCACTGTAGTCAGTGCATCACAGGCCTTTTGATCTCAACAAATAAATAAAAAGCATTATAAATTTACTGATCGAAATTGGATGGCTGAGATCTTTCTGGTGTCAAATAGTGACTACAGATAATCCATTTCCTAAGATAAGACACCAAGAGCACAATTGAAATGCAGTCGTTTAACCATTTTTTAAAACCTCAATTAGTTAATCAGGTGCAGGTTAGTTACAGTTGGTTTTTAATTTTTTTTTTAAAAGGAGAGCCTCCTCCTCACTCTTGAATTGAAATTATGCTCATATATAAAATCACAACACAGAGAAATACATTTCCAAAATTTGCCATTACTTTGGCATAAGACCAAAACATCCAAACTTTAGGTATGCCAGAGGCACAGGGATATAGATAGTTGTTTTCCACCAAACCATTTTTTTCTCATTCAATTGTTTCTTTTCCTGAAGAATATATATACATACAACAAATGTCACAAAAGATGATACCAATAAAAAGTGCTTCCTAAACAACCTGAGATGAAATATTTGAAGTCAAAAGTGTTCCACGAAACCCTTCCTCGGTATGCTGTGTATCCATTTTATCGTTACACAGCTCATCTGCAAAAGATAGAGCATGTCCATTTCAGTTTATAAAAGGAAAAGAATAAAGTGATAAAGTACAAGTATCAAAATCTTACCAGCAATGTCTCGATTTTCATGGATCTCAGAGTCCCTCACAATAATCTGATCTCCTGCAAATATGTCAACGTCAACAAGTGTAGCATTTTCGTCATTGTTATCAATTGTTCTATCACCTTTTTGTAGCATCTGGTTTTCCTTGACAACCTGAGAAGTGAAAACAATTACCAGATGTAGGAACAAAATTTATGCAGCCACATCTATTTTCAGTCTAGCAAGCAATCACCCCTAATTTACGTCTACTAGTCGGTTTAGGTTCACTGTGATATGATGCTTTCACACAAACATATAATACAGAGGGAGGAGGATCTAGGCGACTGTGTAGGTAGCGACATGAACAATGCGATGAATGGGAGGATTTTTCTATGCCTAAATGATCGAGAAACTCGTAACCATTTTTAACCACATGAACTTAGCCAGCCAACATTTAAAGTATGAAATAATATCGATACAGAAAAACATGGCTTACCCCAAAGGATTCCCATATCATCATTTTCAGTTGGTAAATTGATGTTGAAGCAGAAACTTTTAGATTAATTGAACTCCCATTTTTAGTCTTCCGGGAGCGTTTAGAAACCCTTCGATCTGTTTCAACAAATCCCTTTGAAGCCTCCAAGATCGATCTAGGGACCTCCTTTCCACGGACAAGAATTACACATATATCCTCATTGCAATAATTTAGTTTATGCATCAACTCACAACTTTCCTTTTCTCCAATGCAACTTTCACAAACCTACATGTTCAGAAGGGCAAAGATTATAACAGTTCAAATGAAAATTAAATGTATTATCCAATAAAGAGAAAACGAAATTTCCAGTAAATTTAGTTCAACAATAACAGAGATTTAAAATTAATTTAAAAAAAAAAAAACTGAGATAAGTTGGTTATGGGATATATGTAGGGAGAATATAAGGGAGTGGATAACAATGTATATTCAGAAGAATAAGCTACAGACAGACAACTTTCAGACTTCAATTCAATTATCACGCATACAATATCTTTTTCAGCCAAGTTACATGCACAAAATCTGGAAGCAGCTTTTGAAAGACATGATTGCTTTTGTTCAGAAACATGTGATACGCCATTACTGTTATTTTCAGACAAGTTATTTTACTATGCACGTGATGAAAAGAGCTAACAGGAAAATTAGAAAAATCAAGAACGTGACTTCTTGTTCTCGAGTACAACTGCAACATAATAAGGATAACCATTAAGCTTCATATAAATTAAAAGAAAATACCGTATAGGATTAGTTGCCTAATATATGTATATATGTAATTCTGATTTCTGAAAGACTTGGCTTCCAAAAAATTTAGGCACGAGAAAATCAAGTTTGGGGCATTCAACAGAATGTTGGTAGAGTTTTAGATTACCTCAGGACAAGTCTTGATCAAAATTTGACCATTCCCACTTTCATTATTCACCTTATCCCAATTGGCCAACTGGTCCTCACATATTGCCATCTCTTCACAAGATCCAGCTAGAGCATTCACCGAATCATTAATATTCTCAATCTTTGCAGATATTCCTTTGGTCTCAGTAGCACCCCATTCTTTGCAGAAACATTTCCAATCATTCTCAGATATGATAGTTAAGCCACCTGCCTAGAATTCACAAAGTGAACAGAAGTAAGACTGAGAGACAGAAAAAACACAAGTTACATTGATATGCAAAATGAAGGGAGTGCAAAAAAAAAACTCCCCCAACTTACAGAAGACTCTTTTGGAATTATAGCACCGCGTCTGAAAATCAGTTCAGGAGGCCTTTCAACTAGTTTTGAGTGCTGAGAAACAAGGGGGGACAAATAAATCCATCATGAAATTGCTTCAAATTAAATTTAATGTCATGTCCTATATGTGAAGACCAAGCATAGAAAATGTCATTGCAATTGAAGAGTTAAGAATCTACATCTGCAACTAAAATCCCTATCACATTGCATAGAATAACTTTTCATGTAAGTGCATACCTAGAAAGTAATTCAAATGCAACCAAATAATAATAGTATACTAATTGAAACAAAAGGAACTCATATTTACACCACATAATAATATGCAAAACGCGACTAAAGAACAAATGAAGAAATGATGTACCTTTTCACAGATCAGTGAACCAATTACCACATCTAACGTTTCAGGTTTATCAGAATTCTTGATGGCTAAGTTGATGTAATTTCTCCATTTTGAAATCCAAGACGAAGGAACTAAGAAATACTTGCAATCTAGAGAGAGTGGCATACTTTTCCCACTGAACAGTTTCTCATGACTCTGACGCTGCCTTTGTTTTAATAACCTACATCACGAAAACAGAATTTACATTAAAATCTGTCTACATCAACTCTATATCAATAGCAATGAACAAAGAAAATAACCTCATAGAGTCCTCCATGCAAGCCACTTCAGATAATTCATTGCTGCATTCGGAACACTCTCCTGAGTCTAAAGGAAAAGTAGGGCAGACCAGAAGATCATCATGTTTTACAGAAGTGGCGTCTTCATATAAGAAGAGCCAAAAATCCTCAGAAACAAGCACCCGCTTAGCACCAGTTGCTTGCTCAGGCAAAAGTTGTCCATGTGGACAACTAATAGCCGCTGTCGGTCCAGCATCAGCTTCAGATGGAGCATCAACAACTTTTCTTTTCCACCATTGCTGCAACCTACAAACGTAAAATCAGCTTAAAAGGCTTTCGTATTGTTGCTTTTGAAAAACCCTAACAACATGGTGTGACGTTGATGATACAAAAGAAAAACTGATCAGAACAGGTTGTTAGGTTTTGGATTGGGTCTAAATCATCCTTACAAATCCAACTTGTAAGGTGAGGGATGCCCACCACGTATAATCATGTTGGGTGGGCTTTTCCCAACATATCACTATTCAGGTCACATCACTATCTAATGCCAGACTCTCAACAAGTCAACACACTCCATTACACTCAAAACTGAAGATTTGGAGCACAACCAGAATAGCCCAATATATCTAGGATACAATATGATACTATCTTAGGTTTTGGCTTAGGTCTAACTCAGCCCAACAACTGGTTTGTAAGGTGAGAGATACTCACCACTTATAACTTCTATCGAGGCCATATCACTATCCAATGTGGACTCTCACTGGTTAATTTGTTTTGTGCGTGGGTACAAGTGTATTATATGCTCTCATGTGATTTACTGCTGTTTAGTGAGTTTGTTAGGTTAGTTACTATCAGTTAGTTAGAATGTACAGCTGTCATCACAGCTCAACCCAGACAGAATCGGCTGGTTGTTAAAAGTTAGAACACACAGTCTATTAATGTATGTGCTCACTCCAACACAAAAAAATAATACTGGAATTTTCAGTATTCAATTATCATGCTATCCTAGTTTTTTAACTCTCTCCTAGTATAAGTATTAAGCTTTATCTTGTATTAGAGACCCTGTTGAGCATCCATGTGTATTTCCCCTATGTTATTAGTCGACTGGACTAAAAAAATTTACTCTTTTCAAGCCCTTTTGGCGCTTTAATTAATACACTATTTGTCTGATCTAAAAAAGTATCTGTGCCTTATTTCCTTCTCTCTCGGATCATACATAATACTGGCCCCGTAAAGCTTAAAAAAATCATAACAAAATAGAAAATAGAAAACTTATCTCTACCACACCTTATTCCTTTCTATAGGAACAGTAATAACAGCAGAAAAAATTTGTAATCATACCATGATCTAGACACATAGTACTTTCCATCTCCATTTTTCCCATCAAGAACATCTCGTGCAAGTTGCTTAAATGATTCTCTTCGATCCCGATAAGTGTCAGCTGACACGACATTTCGAGCCCCATCAATCAGACAATCCCAACAGTGATCAACATGAGAAAGTGTTGGCCCCCCGCCATACTGAATTTTATATGGCATAAAGGAAAAATGTTACATATTAGGAGATACACATGAATAAAACATGACTAAATCAACTGCTTATAAATCTCCCAACAGAAGCTCAAACTTCCTGTTATTTTTATGTGCACTGTAATTTATTCAGTGATGTACACTGCATTCTCCTCACATCAGCACAAACCAAAAATAACCTACTTCATAAAAACTATCATTTTTCGAAATATTTCTCTTTCAGACTCGCAAGAAATGAAGAAACAAGGTAAGTTTGGTGCTTCATGATGAACACAGCTCACTCTGATGCCAAAAAAAAACATTTATCTTATGAGTATTATCCATCAGCATACATAGAATAGAAGGAAAAGAGAGAAATCATTTTTCAATCTATCCCTTCCCAAGCCACATCACCATTTACAAGAAATCTCAATCAACATTTTTCATATTGATTTAAAAGGAGCTCCAAATTCAAAAGAATGACATCATAACAGATACAAACATTTACCTTAGACAATAGTTTATCCCATGCTTTAGAAGACAATCTCTTCGTCGAGGTAACCTTTGACACTGGGACTTTACCATGTGAACATTGGATAGATGTGTTGTCAATAGCACTGCATTAACATTCAAAAGTAAGTATCCCATAAATTAAGTGAAATAACCCTACCCTAGTAAATGATAGAAGGAATGCGCCTCATGCTACGCAAGAAAAGAATCTAGCCACACAAATAAAATATAACAAACTATTGATACGTTCATGACCAATAATACATAAAGCATATGCACTAACGTTGGAGTAACATTTTCAGCCCATTGGCGAAGCCAGTCACTATTAATCCAAAAAAATGGTTGCTCAAGTGGTTGAACAGAAGCTTCAGCTAAAACAGATCGAACTTCTTCTCTCCTCTCATTGATACGACTCAATTCTTCCTCTTTCCTATGAGTGTACTGCTGGCAAGCATCAAGATATGAGGCATTGAAATTTTGAATCTCTTCACAAAAATGAGAAGGAAGACAATCACTGTCTTGTGCAGTAACTGAATTATCATCTCTTTCTGTATGGTTAGCACTAGAATCCATGCCCCCATTCTCACTAACATTTTTAGTATGCTTAAGATGGTACATCAACATATATGCATCACTAGATGAAAACGTCTCTGTAAGTGAAGATTGTGAAACTTTGACATTTAAACCATTTCCATTACTGCCAGCTACCCTTGCTTCAGAGGAATTAGAATGATCTACGTCATTCTTAACAGATATAGAAGCAGAGCATGAAGCTTCATCAGCAAATGGACAACGACCCAAGTTAGTAACAAGCTCATCATCAAATTTCCACCATTGCCCAGTTTTCTTATCCTTGATGTGAGCAATGTAATGACCACTATTAGCTGCAGTTCCCTTGTGTATCAGTACAGCTGACAAGTCATATATCAATTCAGACTGAGATGGCTCAGACAATCTGTGGTGCATACTAAGTTCAGCAGGAAATGAAAATGTAGAAGTAACTTTCTTCTTTGTTGTTGTCTGTCCGAGGAAACAGAAGAATAAAGGAATACCTCCATAAGAAAACGATTTAGTGAAACAGAAAATCAAAATATACTATATAGAATTAAAGAAATTATAATAGTACCAAAAAAGTTGGTATATAAAACCACACTTGCATGAAGCTTGCCCAGAGAAAGAAAAAACATGTTTCTTTCTATAAGAGACTTTAGATCAAGATGTTTGATTTGAATAGTGATAAGCACACTGGAAGAATTCTTTTTAAAATTTGATTTGGGGCTTTCCTAAGGATAGGAAAATTTAGAGAGAAAAAATGCTCACACACAAACAGAGAGAAGGTTTTCCAGACTATGGTTCACATGTGCAAAGAGGAAATCTAATTTTCTAAGTCCAAAATTAATGTTAGGGAAATTGGCAAAAAAAATAAACATGCTATGAAGAATTAAAAAAACTAATTGGCTCTTTAAGTATTTATTGGAGTATGATCTCAAAATTCTTACAATATTTATTGCTCTCTTATACAAAAAAAAGATACAATCAAACCAAAAATGAAACAACGAAAAACACAAGGAATTTAGTTGTTTAATGATTACAACAACACACCGATAATAAAATTCAAACTTTACAAAATACCTTTGGAAGGAAGACATAGCGTTTAAGCTGAAAATTAAGCACATCAGGTAATGTTCGCAGCTTGATGCTGCGAGTAGCATCAACTCTTGTTTTACACGACTCACAAAAATATTGATTGTCCCCATTAAGCTCTTCAACAGTGAGGTAATCATCTAAACTCTCATCTAAACTTTTCAATCCCTTGACATTCAACTCCAACTCATAGAAGTCTTCCATTTTGGAAGAAGCTTCAGAGTCTCTTCCACATTGTGAACACCTTCATAATAAAGTAAGAAAATTAGAAATGTGTAGTGGTCACATAAACATGACAAATGCTTGTGAGGAATACATCTAAGTGAAAGTAGAAAATATAAAAATATAAGAAATTCATTTGAGATCATTTGAGCATAAAATACCAGAGTCACTTCTGACCTATGAAGCACAGACACTTCACAAAAGGGCCGTGTTGGAAACATGTCGGACACTCGGGTTAGACACAGCACAATGGGACACTACAAGATAGATGGACACATCCAATATTGTTGAGCCACCATGTGTGCATCAGTGTCATGTCCTATGTCCGTATCGGTGCCCATGCTTCTTAGCTTTTGACCAATAATGAGAAAATCAGTCTGAACAACCAGTAAGGATAATTATATTATCAATACTAACCAGTCCTCAAAGACAATGCAACAGCCAAATTAGCACAAAATTATAATTAAAAACATCATTTGGTAATATCAAAGACATTCTTTCTACAAAAGTAATTCAAGGGTGCCCAACAAATAACGGTGCTATCTTATGTTTTACATGTTACAAACACTTACATCATTCTGAAGATGTTACCATCTTTGTCTTTTATATATGAGTGTTGTGAAGAGGCAGCAGAAGGATCAAAATATAATATAAAATAAAATAAGAATTATAACATATTTGACAAAACTATAATATTTCACAGCCCCATCCCCACACTGATAAAGATTTAGCAGGAAAAAATGGTAGTTTACAAGTCAGCAAGTTTATAACAACCAATTATTCTTACGTTGTCACATGAGACACACTTCCACGGAAAAGATCTTGAACTATCGTTCTTGCCTTGGAAATTTTGGAACAGCTAAGGCAACGCTCAAGCAATGACAGAAGCAATGTCAGGAACTCGTGGCTATCCTGCTGAACTCCATTGTCTAACTCCAGTGTTTTTACAAATGGAGAAGAATCTATGAAAGCCTTTTTACTTAAATGCAACTGTGCAAAAAGCCGAGCCAGTTGATCTAACACCGGTTGCTGCTGTAAAACATCCGGTTCAACAGAAAACAATCCTTCTCGGAAATGTTTATTCATATACAAGCATTGGAGTATGCTATTAGCATAACACGTTGCTCCGAGATTTGTGAGTCCTGCAGGTGAATCAGCAGATGCGCGAAGTTCTGTGTTTGGGTCAAAGCCAAGACTTTCAACAAAATCAGATATCTTCTGCCATATACCAGACTTCCGTGTACCACTTGGAGCCGGAACCAAAGCACAGAAGCAATTCGGGTTGTCTTTAATATTAACACGACAGCCTGAACAGACGGGCTTCCAAATCATATACAGTTGGTTCACATCATCTTCAGTTACCGCACCTGTTTTGTGAATTCTCCTGCACAAAATACGATAATGAGCCAAAAATACACAAAGGGAGTAACTATAAGTTATAATTCCATTTCATAAGTTAAAAAACAAAAGATAAAATCATTATCAGCT
This sequence comes from Cicer yamashitae, assembly GCA_037974755.1. Taxonomy (NCBI): domain Eukaryota; kingdom Viridiplantae; phylum Streptophyta; class Magnoliopsida; order Fabales; family Fabaceae; genus Cicer; species Cicer yamashitae. The sequence goes on along the minus strand of JBBPBQ010020324.1, from coordinate 48,759,400 downwards.
AGTAGTACCTCCATATTTCCGAAGTTCCGGCATCATCATCCGCATGTCTCTGTCTTTTATTTTTACTTCGAGTCGTTGCTCTGCTCATTGTATAATACAAAACCTAACCCTGAAAAAAGCCTAACAAACTAACTTCATTGAGAGAGAAAAAAATATGAAATGAATCAACAGTAAACACTCCATTTCCATACCTATTACTTAAATCTAATTACAGAAAAATGAACTAAGCTATATCTGGTTTAATTTTATGCTACCAACAAAACTCAACAAATAGTAAATTACAAACTATAAAACAACAGGACAAATTGATGTTAATGGAAAATGCTTTAATAACTTACATTTTATTGTGTCATTTCACTGTAAACTAATCAATTAAAAACGAATAAAACACAAATTTTGATAGAAAATTATACACATTACCACAAGTTCACTCCTATGTCATCATTACTTATTGCAAAACAGAACAAGTAAGAATCTAATTACATTATAAATTACAAAGAAACAAAGCGGAAGCAGAAAGAACCCTAGAAATTCCAATCAACCAAATGTTATTTTTTTTTAAAAGAACCGAATAACACCAACGAGAATTTCATATATTCAAACAACAAATAATAAATAATAATATTAATATTAATGAATTGCAAAAAAATCAAATGATCGAAATAAGTATATATATTAAAGAAGAAAAATGGTTGCAACGACATTACCAGAGAGAGGAGGGAAAAAAGAAAAGCTGCTTTGAAGTGCAAAAAGATGAAGAAGAATGATTTTGGATTCGAAGAAGAAATAAAGAAACATAAGAAAATAATAATAGAATTTATTTATTTATTTATTTATTTATTTATTTATTTATTTATTTATAATATAATAATAAGATTTATTTTTATTGATTTATTTTTGTATAGAAAAATAATAGAATAATTATAATTACCTTTTTAGAGGGAGAAGGAGGAGGGAAAGGGATTTTTTGGGAAAAGAATGGAGGGAAGAGTCTGAGTCTGAGTCACGCAGTGAAAAAAACTGAGAAAACGATGGATGGTTTTGAAACAAAGAGTAAATAAAGATAAATAATAATTATATATATATATATATACTACTCCTATACTGTTTGTATTTTACAAAACTACAGTGGGGAGGTAAACAAAACACATGTGTCTATATATATACAAGCTACTGATTTAGTTTATCAAATTATAAAAATATCATTAAAGTTGGGAAAACTATTGTGATATAAAAAATTTATGATTAATCATTTTAGATATTTGTAAATTTTATAAACTAAAATATCTTATGAACAATTTTGAAAACTAAATTAATCATTCATTTGTCAATATATATTTATATTAGAATTAGCACAAGATTCTTGACCAAAAAATAATAATAATTAGCACAAGATTAATCTATTTATATCTTCATTCATTTTATATAGAGTGTATATTTAATATATTCAACTTTTTGAATTTAAAGTAGTATTAAGTTGACCAAGTGTATCATTTAATTTTATTTTAATATACAATATATTATTTAAAAATAAGAAAATATATTGTATATCAAACTATATTCCTTAGTTACATCCTTGTTGTTATAATAAATGTTTGTTATTATATATTATATTACAATTTAAAAAATAATATTGTATGGTATAATTTAATAACATATTTAATTTGTCAGAAAATAATAACTCATTCAATATGTATTATTATTATTATATTTTGAGAAATGATTATATGTATATTTTTACTTAAACACCTGTTCAATAAAAAGGAATGCGTGTTTGTTTTAAAGTTAGAAATCATATTCTTGAGAATACATAGATTGAAAATTAGTATATTTATGTTTGTTCGAAAGTTTAGAAAAAGATAATTTATCACAAACTCCACAGTTCTCGTTAATTTGATTCTCAAGTAAAAATGTGGGAATTAAGGGCGGAAAAAGGTTATATTTTATTTTTTCGGTCAAAGTATGGCCTACGATTTATCATAATTTTTTTTTCTGACTTTTTTAAAAAGTTTGGTCTAGCCTAAATGCTTAGTTCACATTAAAGTATTTAAAAAATATATTTTATTTTTTTTAAATAGGCTAAACTAGGCCTTTAGCCTTTATATATAACCAAATCTAATAAAATTATAATTAACAAGTATGCAACAATCTTCAAAAAAAGTAAAGAAACAAAATGAACCCATAATTAGCAAATTTAAAATAACAAATACTAATATTAATAAATAATAATAAAAAATAACAATGTTAATAAATAATAATAAAATAGATATGTAAGCCGGCCTATCAGGCCTATTAGACTTTTTTGTAAACTTGAGTCTGGTCTATTTAAATTAATAGCTTTAAAAAAAAGTTGAACATAGCTTTTTTGTTAAACAAGTCAGGTAAGAGCAAACCATAAATAAGTCAAACCATGAGTCCTTGACAGACGGCTTAGCCTATTCCCACTCTAGTAGAAATATACATCCTCATATAATTTTATATATCTTTTAAAAAAAATCTTATTACTATCAATTTTTCTAGAAATGTTAAATTGTATATAAAAAAACTTTAAAAAAAATGCTAAGAAATCAAATACATATCCTTATATTTCCAAATAAATTTTTCCTCGTAATAATATTTTAGTCTGCAAAACAAACGCCCCTAAGAGGAAGACTTATACACCTTTATTATTATTATTATTATTATTATTATTATTATTATTATTATTATTATTATTATTATTATTATTATTATTATTATTTCAAAATAAGAAAATATGTATTATCAAAATATATTCATAAACTACATCAACGTTGTTATCAATATTTGATATTGTATTATAAATATTTAAATAATCCTATCATTTGTTTTTTGAAATAATCTTATCTATATGCTTTAGATTTTATTAAGTTGATGTAATTCAGTAATATGTATTTATTATTTATAAATCCTAAGTCCTCCAAACCCGTGGACGGTGATTGGTCTTTATTGTAGAGTTTCTAAGTCCCACTAATGGTTAAAAAATTTGTGTGGCGTGATTGATGGTTAAAAAATTTGTGTGGCGTGGTGTATTACATTAAATATTATATAGTTAATTAGATTAAAAAAATTAATTAATGTAAAATAATTAATTAGTTAAAGTAATTAATTAACCAATTGAACTAACTAGCAATCTAAGATATTAATACCACTCATCATGCTAGAATGTGTTTAACACAATTCGAATTTGAATAATCTTAGAAGGAAATTCCGAAAAAAACATCCACTAAAAAGAATTTAAAATGACGAAAATTTATTGATTAAAAAAGAGTTTAAAATACAAAAAATTTATCGGTGAAATAATATAAATTTTGTATGTAACTATCTATATTATTAATATAAGTTAATATGTCAATTAAGTAGAATGAATTTGACTTAAAATTGCTAATGAAATATTTACCCAACTTGTATTGAACTTGAAATTGCTAATGAAATAATATAAGTAATAAGTTTATCGATCCAAAAAATAAAATAAAAAATAAAAAATTTCTTTACAAAATTAATTAAGTTTTATAGAAATACATTAGTTTTTAAGATGAGTTTTGTATTAATGTAGTGGTTGTAACATATGGTTCACAATGCACTAACGAAAATTAGTTGTAAATGTCCCCATCGTAGCTTCTGAAAACTCATGCAGCACTGATGCGTACTCTTCAAGTACACGGTTTTGTTTTGTATAAATTTTATATTATACTCTAAAACATACTGTCTCACATGGATTTTATTGGTGAATATTTCCATTTAGCTAAACGTAATCAATGGTACGGATTATTATGAGAATAATAATATAGAATAAATTTTATGCGTATGAAGATAAAAAAGGAAATGGATACTCACCGGTAGTGAAAATTATATCAATTAAGTTTCTCTAATCCGTTTTTATATTTTGAAGTCTTTTTTTACCGAAAAAGATATTATTATTTAAATGGATATTTGAAATTTCACTAGACACTCTATAGGTGTGTGCTCCGCATGCGCATAGTTTCCCTCCGTACAAGAGAGTTTCTTCGACTTCTCAATACTCTTTGATTGACCAATCCGAAGATAGTACAGATTTATGTGACCATAATGAATCCTTGGGACTCAACTTATTTAAACATTCTTTTAATTTAAACAAAAAAGAGTAATGGTATTAAAGATATGGTCTGCATATCAATTGTGTTGTTGAGTACTCCAAGCACCTAAATGGAACCAATGATAGATAAAAGTAATAAACAAAGTAATTAAGAAACTATAGAGCAAAACACTCAGGTAGAAATGCTATCCTATTTATTAATCAACTAATAAGAATTACAAATAGAAGGCAGTAGAACGCACAAACAATAAAAAAATTAGAACATCCATGCCAAGTTGCAGGATGAGCCATTCAACATAATGAACCAGTATGAAAATGAAAATAAAGATGACCAATTAAACCACATTATTTGTTGGAGTACAAAGGGAGGTAAACGATAATGCAGTTAAAAGTGCATCATTCTTGCGATCACCTCTTGTAACAAATCCTTCCTACGGCATTTTGTTGGGCACAGTTGGCCCAATTTGTGCGGTGGTAAATGATAATTTACTGACATTTCTTACATCATCTCCTTGTAGTGAATCATCATTTATTTCAATTGCTCCTAAGAAATAGAAAATGCATAATGGTTATGATTTATGACTATTAGGATTAATGCAAATGGGAATGTAATAAAATATTTTCAGACAGAAATAAAGCATGGAGCATGAAGGCTGAAGCACAGGCAAATACACAACTTCCTTTGCTTCTTAAGTTGAGAGAATAAGAAAAAGAAAACAATGAAATGATTGTTTTAAAAATTGAATGTGCAAATTCCATCATGTGTGGACTCAATTGTATACGGTTAGATCTCATACAAAAAATAGATTCAAGAAAGGGACTACTAGCATCTATACATTCCAATAAGACTGTTATCATCGATGCAGTGCCTAACAAAGGAGGTGTAAGGTAACAACAATGGTTTGATGTAAAGATTAATGGTGGGCTTGTGAAAAACAGCTTATGGGAGCCCATAAGTTCTTTTGAAATTATCTCCCAAACAGATTTCATAAGCACCCGTGCCATAAGACAAGCCCAAATAAGCCACTCTAAACAGGCCCTAAGTAAAAAAAAAAGGAAACTTACATATTTGGCCGCATGGTTAATGCACTTCTTTAGTGTTCACTGCAACAAAAGGAGACTTCCTTTTTAAGGAATAAGTACACTTCTTTGCCCCTAAATTTTGTTCCTGGATAGGATTGTGTTTATGGGGGTACCCCTCTGCTGTCTTTCTCATGGCTGTTTCAATGAAGTTACCTCCTCTGCTCTGATATGCAGAGACATGCCAACCTGACCGCATTTTGAACATTTCATGTTTCTTGTCGCATCTGATTGGGAAGGATCTTAGCCTCCACCAAGCTGTATCATCTTCCCTCTCCTTTGCAATAAAATTCATTTTTCTGTAAAAAAAGAATTTATGAACCCTTGCACAAGGTCAAACATCAAATACTTCAAGGACAACCCACTTTGACCTTTTAATTCATCAGCGTACGTTTTTCTTTTTTGGTTAGGAAATTGCTCCAGAGCATGAAAACTCAGAGCTAATTGAACAAGTATGTATAATCTTAATTAATGTGTTTTACTGTGAGGCACCCATATGTATTCAGAGTGAAGCTCACCAAAATTGTATTTGTAGTTCTATATGGTTAAACTCAGTACCGATTATCAAATAGCCCATGCTTTCTAAAGGCTCACAAAAACATTCTCATTAATAGATTTGACTCCTCAAAAGTGAACGACGCATTTTATAAAGTAAAGTGAATGATATAAACCGTTGATAAATAAATTAATGGTTGAAATTCTATGCAGGTGCATAACAAATAATGGGTAGTTGAAATATCACCCGTTGACTTTCTCATTAATACTAACTATAACATAGTCCAATATACACTGCATGTAATTTGCCACTATAGATCAACTTGGGAAATAAAATAAATTTAGTTACATTTGCTCCCCTCCCAATAACAAATAAAAGTTAATACGCAAGTTGCTCTCAATTCATGCAGCAGTCACCAATAACTACCTATGTAGTGTAGCAGATAGCGTAGCGGCCAACCCTCAAAACGGTATAGCGGGTAGCGGTATAGCCACTACGTCAAAGTCTAAAGGAACATTTAGAAGCAATTAATACCATACACATATAAAGGCAAAAAAACAGAAAAATGCAAAAACTAAAGAAACATTCAAAAGTCATAACTTCAAAGGTCATTTGCTACTAATATTTCAAACATAATATAAACAGAAACTCCATGCTTCCAGCATCTAAAAGCAATAAACAAATATTTTTTGTTTTAAAAAAAATAAACAAATCATTTAATACTTTTTTTACTAATAAAATCATTTTATATTATTGATTAAAAAATAATATAGCATTATATATTTCCTTTTATTGTAATTTATAGCATAGTATATTTCCTGTTTTAAATCACATTAGCAATTAATATTAATTAATTATATAAAACCAAAAAGGAAAGCAAGTTAATGAATAGAGTAAGCAAAACGACAGCCTGCCAGCAAGCAAGACAGGTATCATAAACGGCCATTATCATAATCGTGTGTTTTTTAGGGTTTTGTTATGTGAGGCGTCGTTTTCAATAAACCAAGTTGCAGACCCGACCCATGAACCATGACTGTAACAAAAATAACCAGCTGGCGGCGGCGTGAGAAGAGCGCCGCTACTATGACTTCACGATCCTCCTCGTCGCTCCGGCCACGCCGCCTCTTCCAGCGATTATAGCACCACGCCGCCACGGTGAACAACAGATGTCGCGTGCCCCAAACAACCATGGTTGAGGGCATTTAAGACATTTTCCTTTGCATTTACTGTTGCGCGTTTTTCCCAGAAAAAGCGCTTCATCTTCTCCGTGACGCAACGGCATTTTGCATAGCGCCGGACCACCGTGACGCGACGACGTGATTGCGGCTGCGACAGCCGCTTCTGACTACATAGATAACTACTGATACCCTCAAGCAGATAACTGCAATTCTAAAGTAGTAAATGTTACCTATGGTGAATATATGTGACTACTGGTGTCAACAAAGCTTGGGCAACAATTCAACCTCTAAGTCGTGTCATGTAATTCTGAGATTAAATATTTTTACAATGGGTTTGGCTCCTCTAAAGTGAGCAACTCACTTTAGATAATAAATAAGTAATATAAACCATTAATGATCAAATGAATGGTTGATATTATGTAACTAATTATGGGTGGTTATAAAATTAACCACGGATCTACTAACTTTACCAACTTCTCACTTTAGAGGAGCAAAAATCTTTTCTGTTTTGTTCTCAATAAAATAATAATCAGTTCTAAAATCCAACCTGAGCAGAGAAATAATGAGCCCTGAACTGGTTTTACACTTTCACTTTTATCTTCTGATAGCATCTTCTGAAACGATATTCCATTAAAAGACATACAAGTCACTGCACACCAAAAGAACAACAGTAATCCGAAGTCATTAAAAACACTATGAGAATGGATTGCTCATATTGCACATATGATCCCAAGTTATTTACTTTTCATGCCAAAGCGGCCAAATAATTAAAACATTATTGTCCTGAATTCAGAAAAGCTCTGGAAACAACTTGGTTCATTAACACAAACCAGAAATATATATATCAAGTAACAGAAGTACAAATTACATACTTGGCATAAAGAAATTTGAAAGCCATAAAAGACACATTGACAGAGGAAGGAAGATCAGAAAAGATGAATCCTTCTATAAAAATCAATTAAAAAGTTGTTCCTCCTTCCTAAATGAAATTTATCCAGAATCAAACCACTAATAAATTCAGAAGTACAAAGTATAATACACACATGTAGAAAAATGTAAACACGAACCTGGAGAGTTCATCAGTCATATGTGCCGCAACCTGGGAACGGCCAGCATTTGAATGAAAAGTCTGAATTTTAGAACTATAGTGACTTTCAGGGAAACATGACTTTCTTTCCCAGAACATGAAACTCTGATGATATCTAAAGTCGTGAGCATAATAGGGGCTTCAGGCACAATTACTATCCTGTTTACTTGCCAGCCAGTCTTGATAAAAGTTAAACGCCCTGATTGGTTCCCCCAATTTGCAGTACATGTTAAAAAGAATCTGAACTGGAACATGATCATTCAATAAACCAGATTTCAGTATTCTAGCATAAAGCTCTTCTGCATCTTTAATGTTGCCTCTAATACACAACCCCCTAATAAATTCAGTATAAGTTATTAAATCTGGTACACACCCCCTTTGCACCATCTCATTGTGTAGTTGATGCGCTAAATCGAGATCTCCTAAATTACAAGCACCACCTATCAACAAATTATAAGTAACCACATCGGGACAAAGACCTTTTGCACGCATCTCTTCCTTCAAAGAGCGAGCATCGTAGATATTTCCACTCTTCAATTGTGCAAGAATTAAAGCATTATAAGTAAATACATTGGGGAGAACACCAAAAGCCAACATCAGATCTCTTGTAAGAAAAGCATTTCTAAGATCTTCACATCTTCCATAAAAGTCAATTATTAGGTTCCATACTATAGGCTTGGGAACCATTAAATTATTCAACATCGAGAAAAGAAAGTCTTTTGCTCTCACAACATCTCCGTTCAAACATAGGCCTTGAATCATAATCTTGTATGAAATTTGATCAGGCCTAATTCCCATTTTAGACATAACTCCAAGAATATAGCAAGCTTCACTAATTTTTCCCTCCTTGCAAAGTGCACCAATAAGAATATTATAAGTAAAAACATCAGGAAGTAAACCTTTCTTAAGCATTTCACATGCATATCCATTTGCAAGATGCATCTGTTGATTCTGGCAAAGTCCATTGATAAGAACATTATACGAAACAACATCTACTCTTGTACACTTTTGAATCATCTCATTCCAAAGACCGATAGCTCGAATACTTTCCCCGTTCTTAAAGTAATTATCCATGAATATAGTTGAGGTAATTAAATCGGGTATATCTTCGTCATTATCGTCATTTAGTATTTCTTCAAGCATCTTTGTAGCTTTCTTCATAAGGCCTTTCTCACACAATGCATGTACAAGTATGTTACAAGTAACCCTGTTTGGCAGAATACCGGTATTGGACATGGTTGTAAACAGATCCAAAGCTTTTTTTATACCATTAACAGCACAATAGCCCTTAATTAAAGTGTTGTAAGTGGCACAGCTCGGACGAGGACCAGATTCTAACATCTCTCTAACGAGACGATCTGCATTCCCCATAAGACCGACTTTGCATAGCCCATTTACAATATGGTTGTGAGTATACACGTCAGGGATGATACATTTTTGCACCAGTCTTCTCCGAAGCCACAGGGCAGCTACCAATTTACCTTCCAAGCACAAAAACCTAATAGTGGCTGCATTTTCTGCACAGTTATATTCATGTGAATATCCCTGCAGACCTATCCTTACCAAAGATATGTTTTCCCTGCAATATTCATGTAATAACCAAAAGTGTCATTTGCTTCAGAATCTGTAACATCTTTCCTCTGATTAATAATATACTCTCCAAACTTGATGACATCAAAGCTAACCTCATCATCTTTAGACGCTCTAGACTAGACTTTAGCATCGTATCCAACACGTTGAAAACAGCATGTTGGCCCTTGCCACCACCAAAACTCTTGTTATGCAACGAACAATCTTGAGCATTTAGCTGGCACTTTCTCCCAATAGCTGACATTAGATATTGTGTAGACGAAAACACCATTTCCTCTTCACATAAAATCCTACAACCAAATATTAATAAGCACTAAATCAAGAACACTATGACATTAACAAAAACTAAGGTTGAAACTTGAAACTCGGAAACTATGTGTTCGAGATTACAGTAAAAAAAGTGTTAGAATTGATTTTGGCTCTTGTCACAAATGATTTTAGTAAATAAAAATATTTAGATGCTTTACTACTTTGAATAAAAATTAATTTTCACCTCCAAAGTTGGAAAAGGTGATAAAAAGTAGCTTATGAATTAAGTTAAAAATTTTGCACCAATTTTAAGTCCAACATTCTTTTAGAATGAAAAAGTCTAAACTCAATTATAACGAAATCCATTATACAAAATCAAAGTTCATTAATAACAATTGTCACGCTCAACCAACCCTAGACACCTAATGTAATGCAACTTACTTTAAAGTTAAAAAAGTCAAGTGTTAAACATGTTTTTAATCCCTATAAAATTAGGTATCTTTCAAGTTTAATACCTATAAAGTTTGTGTCCATTTTTACTTCCTCCTTTCATAAAAACTAAGCTCTGTAGCACCAACACTTTTGATCGAAGCCTTGTCCCGGTGTTCGACATTGACACGGCACCGACACATTGATTACATTCAATTAATTTATTTTTTCAAATTATTACTAATGTCGATGGGTCAGTGTGTGTCAGTGTCAGGATTTGTGCTTCATAAAAAATGAGTGCTTTCAATCCCTACAAAGAAACTAAAAACACTCGTTTTTACAAAAGTTGGGGTCTAAAAACAGATTAAAAAAATTATAACATATTTAACTCAAAATTCAATACATAAATAACTTTCAAACTCAATTATAACCAAGCCAATTATACAAAAAGAAGTTCATGATCACACACACATAATGTAATAAGAGTGAATTGTATAAATTACCTGACATGTTTGACGTCATCACCGTCACCTTGGGAGCAGAAAATGTGAGCAAAGCGTTGATTGATAGACTGAACAGTGCGATTCAAAAATCTTAGAAAACCAATATGCATCGTCAGCGGCAACAAATGTTGTTCCCCACAGGCAACAAATAAAATTGCACTCGTTGCCATTCAACTTATATGCTCAATTAATTTACTATCTCATAGAGAATTTGAATCCATCTGTAAAAAAAAAAAGTAATAATAATAATAATGACAATGATGATGAATATTAGCATAACATTCGTACATTTATCTAATAATACAATATGCCACATCTTGAAATATTAAAAATGAGAAAGGATAATTGAAGGGAATTTACATTATTCAGGAGAAAGTAATGCGGAGAACGAATATCGGCGATTGAGATTATGTGTTGTTGTTGAGAATCAGCACCATTCGGTAGTGGTAGGTGGCTAGGGTTTGTAGTACTTAGTTTCTGCACTTTTTTTATTTTAGATTTGATTTTGTGTTCTTTTACTTCGGTTTTGCCTCAGTTTTATTTCGATCGATCCAAAGAAGCGTTGGCGTAGTAAGGACGAACGAGGAGGTTTAAATCTCTTTGCTGCGGCGCCCCTGTAATAATAATGTAACTGCAATAGTGTACGTTTTAATATGGGCCTTTTCCTTGGGCTTTTGTTTTTCAATTTTGAGGTTGCTATTTGCAGCTCTTTACACCAGAATCAATATGAAGGCCCTCTCTAACACACTTACTGAGAAAGATTAAAACAATCATTTACATCAGATTGAATTTATTTAACGGCTTAAATTAATTTATTAATTTTTTATTATAAAGTATCTCGTCTTCTAGCTTCCATCCAATCTAAGCTTTAAAAATAAAATTATATATTTCTATTATAATAAAAAATTAATTCAAGTCATTAAGTTTAATCTAAATTGTTTTCATTTCTAATGATAACTAAATATTTTCACTTTTGAGTCGCTCCTAATATATTTAGTTCCTGTGGAAAAATACAAGTTATTTTAATTGTTGTTGAAATTTCAACATACATTTTTAAATATTTATTTTTTAGACATATTTACAACATTATAAAAAAAATTTACAAAAAATGAGTTTAAAATTTGATTTATGTGTCTATATATTTTCGTTACTTTTATCTTAAACTTGTGACTTTTAAGAAATTCTAAATTAATTCATCTCAAATTATAAAAATAAAAAAATTTATTTTTATCATGTATTGCAAAAAATAACCAAATGTTTAAAATTTGGATGACAATTACACATAATTCGTTTCAGCAAAGATTATACATGAAGAGATTATATATATGATGAAGAATCAAATTATACATGAAGAGACTAATAATTACCCTCATTGTTGTCTGTCTGTCGACAATTACACTCATTTAATAACATCTTATCGAATAAATATTTTTAAAATTAATTATTGGATTGAATATTACTGTCACATAGATTATAAATACAAATTTTGACATTATACTATAATAATTGTTTTCTATGTATTAGAATGCGTTAAGAATCAAAATAAACGTTATATATAATTATATTGTTGATATAATTATATTGTTGATGTTAAACCTGATGCATCTTGTTCACATAAAATGTTGACATAAAAAATAGTGTGTGTATATATATATATAATTTCATTGCTTCTCATATCCCAATATTATTTTAACTTAAGCATTCCCTGGACTTTCAGCAAATTATAAAGAGTAATGAGATCGTGCAATACAAAAGCATGCTTCTCAAACAAAAAGGATATGAAAGTATTTTTCTTAAGCTCAGCAATTTTATCAAATTCACTCATAGCCTTTTTCACCATTTTTGAAACCAGTTCTCAATTCAACTAATAAATCTATTCTATTTTTCAAAATTAAGGAGCACACAACACAACGGTAATAACTTATCTGTTCTGCATTAAAACTAAATTTTTGGATCACAATGCTATTTTTAACCCGTGATTTTGTGAATCTAAATGTGGGTTTAATTTTGCAGTCACTAAAATTGATTTTAAATAACTAATTTTATAAAATTAATTTTAGTTAATAAATTGAATATAAATTTTTTTTTGTTTAGATACATTTATATAAAAATGAGTTACAACAATAAATTTCAACATAAAATTCACGTTTAGACTAAAAAACTACAAATTTTAATTTCAAATTAAAATAATTTTCTGAGACAAAATGAATTTTACAATTCCAGAATCATTTCTGACAACTCTAAATGTGGATCCAAATATAAATATGTCTGCTTCTCACTCACCACATAACTCTTCAAACCACAGCCTCTCACCGCCACAACAAACGCCCGTTAACTCTTTAAACAAAACTGATAAATTATTTGACTCTTCCATGCAGTTCAACTCTTAAGCTAAGACTGTCCCAACCAATTAAGTAAACAAGAAAACATCAAAAATAAAAATCAAATCCCAAAATTTTCTTAACTCACTAGATATGCTATCTAAATGATATTATTCATATATTAATACAAGCTTCAAAGTAATATGTCAACACTTTTCCTGTTACAAAACCAACGGCCAAGTTGGTCTCCATATAGTTAGTCCGTTTAATAAAACAATGGACAAGTCATGGGCTCGTTCCCAAAAGCTTCCTTTTCACTGACTTTCTTCTTTCACTAAACTATCCTCTTCAGATATGTGCTCAATCACAGGGGTCGCAATTACCGGTTCATTATTTCTAACCAAGCTGTCAGAAGCACAGAAACTAGCATTTTTAACTGCTTCTCCGTCATTTGTTTTTGGGGTCTCCGTGTTAGGCAAATTAGAGGCGGAGATGGTCTCAGCCAATTGCTTTGGTTTGTTCAGGGCGTGACAGTGTGGGCAGTAGTAAGTGATAAATAGGAAATCCTCTTTCCGAACAAGACCTGACAATAAATAAGCAGATATAAAACACTTCCCTGCCAATCCATCACATATATATATATATATGTGTATGTATCTATGCATGTATATCAAGGAAGAAGCGTATTGTGTGAAAAGGATTAAATATTGGACATTACACCTTGTCATGATAAAATAATTGAAACAATAAAAATAAAAATTTGAAGTGATCATGTGACACCATTTACTATTAATCTTCACTATCTTTATATGGCTGCATAGACAAAATTTAATTTTATTATTCTTGTGTAAAAAGCCCTCTCACTAGATATATCCCCACACACAGGAGGTACATATCGAGTAAGAGCACAGAGGTGAAGGGAGTTAGACCGAACAAATATAAAAGTGATGGTCAAGATTGATTTATGCTTAAACTTATTCTTAACCATCCATATACACTTGCATGATAAAGATCAACTTCTCTCACTCTTTGAATTTCTGCAACAGAACAAAAGTTTAAACATTAAACCTATTCCTCTTACCATTATGCCTATAGCAGTTACCACATATGAGGGCGTTAGACTGCATTGGATCCTCACCCACAAGCAAAGCTGCAATACGAGCAATCCATCCTCCATAGTGCTTTGTTGAGCTTTGAGGTTGCTGATGCTCAACAACTAAAAGTTCATTCTGCACACGAGTCTGAGTTTGATCGATTCCCCTAGAAGCAACTAATTGTTGATCAGGATGATTTGGGGTAGTTGTCTCCAGGCTAGTGGATTGAGTTTGCACTTGTTTCCGATTTCGAAGTCCAGTAGACTGCCCACGTTCAACTTTGTTAGACATTCCTGCAGGAGCCCCAACTTTAGATTCATCTTCCATATGCACTTTCAAACCCGAATCTTCACCCAATTTGTATGCCAAAACAGTTGCAGCAGCTGCCTTTGCTGCTGGGTCAGTGTCATATTTCTGCAATCACAAGGGACATACACGATAATATTTAAGTAGTTGCATACAAATATCATCATTAGTTGCCTTCCAAGTTCCAATGATGTACTTCAAAAAACAGGGCTCTACTCAGCTCATATTGAAAAAAGAATCAAGGATTCTAGTCATAGAATTTATCATATGTGATTTCAATCATTTTCTGAACGTTGTTGATTAACAAAACAATCATACTCGCATCTGGTGACGGAGAATAAAGAAAATTTTTACGGAGGCTAAAATGCCCGGTTATGTGAACTTCATCCTTCTTTAACTCAGTAGTCTCTCCATTAAAAAAGTGTATCAATTTTTCTATTTTTTATCCAAGGGAAGGCCACTTTTTCCCTTTATTGGGTGATATGATATCAAATGACGGGGGAGTGATTGTTAGGGAATCAAAAAGTTTGATTGGATTTGTTTGTTCTAGCAGATGCCAACATCTAGTTATAGAATCATATCATATAACTATACTAAAAGGTTTACTTCATAAAATGCACCCAAATATAGCCTTAAGGTTTTAGATAATTAAGAACATGAAATGAACAGATCAATACAGACCCAAACATATTTCAGATGCTCCAAACAACAAGGAAACAGGGTGATATTGAAAGCCATGTAACAAGCAATGCATCAAACATTACCTGAATGAGTTGTTGAGTAATGTAATAATTTGTTTTCTCTTTGAGCTCATCAATTTTTGCCTTCCTTTCAGCTCTCAGCCTATCAAGATTTTTCTGGTCCCTGCGATCACCTATAAAATCATACCTTCAGATTTAATTTTCAACTAATATTATATGCACCTTGCATATTAAACTCTAAACACAGGCTTCCAATCCAAAAATTAGAATCTAATGTTGCAAATCCTTCAAGCACATTTTTATCTGCACCGAAGTTTCATTTGAGACATTTGTCCTAATTTGCATCAATTCTAGGAGCTTCTAGTAAATGTAATGACACATCATCATCATATTTGTTTATCGACATTTACAACAAGACTACACCGAGGCAATCAAAATGATGCATAGAGAAAAAAGTTGGCTTTATATTCTTGGCAAAAAACCCACTTAAAGCACGAATAACAACAGAAATTCTACTAATAGTAATGAAGTCAGAACTATTTTCGAACAGTAAAGTATGTCATATATAGGTTACCATCACTATGTCAAACATCAAATTTAAGAATAACAACGGAAAATAGAAAATTAAAGGTTCTATTGACCTAGATCTGGATGTTAGCTGAAAATTCAATAGAACAACCGACATGATAAAGAAAAGGTGCTCTGAATTATAAAAAACAAAAATAAACTAGCTTCTGCATGATATTTGTGTTATTATAAATCTCATGACACCTACACATCCTTATGAAGCTTACAAATGTTGAATAAGCAGCAGATGATAAGGCAGGCAAAAGAAACATCGGAACAACTCGAATCGCCCTCATTTTCCAATTCATATTCATGGATCGTGTTGTCATAATCGCATAAGCCACGGCAATGACCTGAAAAGGTTGAAACTATTTAAAGCAAAATCTAATTTTCCAACAATGCCAAAAAAAACTTAAAAGAACATATTAACTTATCCTCAGATAAATTCATAATTTGAGCGAACCCCTCATTTTCATCCTACAAATATACAAGTGTTATAAAACTATAGTCTTCAAAAAGACTGTTCTAAAAAAATTAGTAACCAAAGTGTCATCTCTTTCTGTTACTCTCCCTTGAAAGATTTTCAAAAAGACTGTTATAAAAAAATTAGTAAACGAAGTGTCATCTCCTCCTGTTACTCTTCCTTGAAAAATAGTAAGAAAGAAGGTATAAAAATAACTATAGAGTATAAGTGGATTTCTATCACAAACTTACTTTAGGAGTCCAAATGTACCTTCTCAAATTTGCATATTTTCAAATGTAAATCAAACACACACTAAGAAGGCAACAATTGAAATTATTACCAGACTACATTATCTACAAAATCTTCCAAACGATGAAATGCTTGTATTTCCAAAGGTCAAAAATGGGGTTTAGTCTTAAACTTTTATTTCCTCTTGAGTACTCACTAAACTGATATGACCGCATTAGTAGATAATACCTCTCTTATCTTATAAGTCAAATTATGTAAGGTTGGATTAGACTCAACCTAAATTCCAAGAACGTAACGTTAAAAAAACTACATTAAAAAGATAGTTCATTCCACTCTCCAGTATCAACAATCATTCAAATAACACATATTCAAACAATCACAATACATCATCAAAAAGTCGGCAAATCAACAAACCAAAGCCCTAAATAAATAAATTTCATGGTTTAAACATGTATTTCATCAAACCCCCAATCTAATATAGTTAGGTATATGTCAAAATATATCCTCACATCAATTGCTATTCAACATTTCTAACTCATTTTCAATCCCAAATTTAATGCAAGAAAACAAAATTAACATAATATATTATAAATGAATAATATTTACTCGACACCAATAAACCATAAATGATTTATACATTAAATAAAGCTCTAACCATCATATAACCATAACTACAACGGCCATCAGAGGGAACAAGATTGCATGCAATGGGAGTCATCTGATTAAGATTGGACAGTTAAGATTCAAACTCAGTATTTTAGATTATAAAATAAAAGATAACAAATTACTATTTTTTTAGCCATATAATCTATAGATCGGACAATCACAATGTGCCCAAATGTGTGAATTTGGGATTTCTTATCTGTAGGGAATTCGAATTCTTATCAGAGTCTATTCAACTAAATTCTTTTTTTTTTTGTCAAGTAGCCTGATTACTAGACCGACACATCTTAAGTGTGAAGAATTCTGGCTATGAGGACCCTGCATGTTAACATACTTTTAGCTAGCAAGTGACTTGTACTTAAAGACAAGTCTAACTAAATTCTAAAACTATGAATAATAAAAAAAATGATTAATTAATAAACACCGAAAATAATAAATAATTAATAAACACCTAAAGTAAAATGGGAATGAAATAATAATATAATATACCTCAAATAAAACAGAAAAAATAATAATATGGCGAGAGGTTCGTCTCAAAGAACGGGATCTCTTGTTCATTCTACTCAAAACAGAAGCTTCTTGTTTCGAAATATACTGAAGCCTCTTCTCCAAATCATTTTCATTAGACCTAAATATAAACTTCCAAATTCTCGAAATTAAACCTTTATTACGCTTCTTCTTTCCGTTTCCCTCAGTAGTAGTAGTAACATTTTCAGTAGTAACCGTCGCTTTCTCTTCAACCATTTTCAGTACCAATTTCTTGGAATTAACGAAACCGAAGAGAAGAAAATGAGTTGAGAATGAAAGCACGTTTTGGAGAAGTAGTTTGGATTGAATGAATGTAGAAGGAATTGGATCGCGGAGAGGGATGGAGTTCGATCTGGGGAGTAGGATGCTGCTTCGAGAAAGTTTGGTCACGCGCGCGGGGGCACGTGACGAAGTTGACGAATTACGAAGCGGCGCTGAAAGAGAGAAATAATGGTAAAGTGGAAATATTGAGGAAAACACGAAGCAGGGTAACATCAGGATTCAAATTTAGTTGTTGGTGTTCAAGATTTTTTATAATATTTTTAAATTACAGTTAATTTATTTTTACTAATTTCTCTTGTGTCGGCAAGTTAAAAAAAATAGTATCCAGTAATTTTGAAGTGAACAAGTCATTTATATCATAATCAACTATAAATTTATTATAATAAAGACTCTTGATTTTTGTTCTTAAATTTTAATTCAATCTATATGGATAAATTTTTAAATTCAAGAATATAAAATTTTACAATTATGTGAGTTATTTATAATATTTATTATCTTTTAAATTAAAAAAGAAAATATTCAATTTTTTTACTTTATATTTTATTCCTTTTAAAAAAATCCAAATCCGATATTTGTTACCTAATAATACAATCATATAATATTTAAAAAATATCCTTTTTGAGAAAAAATCTAAAATATTTTACTTTTCAAATTATCCACAAAATATTTTATTAGGACAAAAAAAACTCGGTTTTTATCATGTTGTTAGTTGCCCTGATTAGAGTTTTGTTGTTCAGGTTTGTATCTTTTATTTTTTAATAAATCGAACACAGCCTAACTTTAACTGCGACTTCTATATTGAAAATAGAAAGACACTTCTTTTATTCTTCTTACAAGTGGTATCAAACAAATTGTGACTTTCCAACTTAAAAAAAAAGAAAATGATCAAGGGAGACTAGAGACTAAATTTTAAAAAGGTCAACACTACATTTATTTTAGGAAAAATGTTGAATATTATAACAAAAAGCAATAATGAAAGGGAAATAAATTATATACGTCTTCTTTTAATTGATTTAATTATTTCAATTTATTTTCTTAATGTAGAACGGTCAATGAATTAATTTGAATGGACCGACCTGAATTTTAATATACTAGCCCGGTAAGACTAAATAGTATATAAACTTTGTTTTAAAAAAAATTATGTAAAATATTTAAACACAGTAAAAATAAAGTATGTAAAATGTTAAGAATTTTTATATTATATTTAAAAAAATATTAATAATATTTAAAAAATATTAAAATATATAAAAATTTAAATATTTTAAAAAAAAATATTACAAATAATTAAATACCGAATCAGTTCGAAAATCCACAACTCATTTAAAGCCAGACATAAATATTATTTTTTAAGAACATTTTTAAAACGAATTTTTTAGTTTGATCTAATAAAGTTTGTAGGCCGTTAAGACCAACCTTCAATAGGTTGACCAATTCTACCTTGATGTATAATTTTTTAATATTGTTACCAACACCCCCTATATTACTACCCACACCCCTTTTTTTTAAAAAAACAAAATTCTAAATTTGCCTTTGTCTTTATTAATCTAACCTAACCCCACCTTCTTCATCTTCATTCCATATTATTCATCTTCATCTTGTTCCTCTTCATTCAAAAACCCAGAAGCCTTCATCAAGTTATTCCTCTTTATGCATCATCAACTTCAGTCATCATCAACTGCATTCCATCTTCATCAACTTCATTGCATCTTCTTCCTCTTCAATCATCACTTCACCAAAATCAAGTAAGCATCATCCCTGTTTTTGTTGTTCATTATTGTAGTTGTTTGTGTTTATTATTAGGAACGCAATGCCAGAAACCCTAAACCCTATTATTGTAGTTGCCATTGCTGATTCTGATGAAAACGTTGGTTGCAAAAACCCAGAAACGTACGTGAACTCAGTACGTGAATTCATTTTCAAAAACTCAGAAACATACGTGAACTGAATTCACGAACCATGTTCGTGAACTGAGTTCACGTAAGGTGTACGTGATCTCAGTTAACGTATGTCTTACGTGAACTTAGTTTACAAACATGGTTCGTGAATTCAGTTCACGTATGCTAATGGGATTTGCTGTTTTGATATTTAATATGCTTTTGGTTTTGTAGATATGGTTCGCACAATGTATACCAATAGAGATGGACGTGCTGTAATCAACGAGGGTACCTCTAATGTTGAGGGTCGTCGTGTTAGGCCGACTGCTTCCGCTCGGGCACAAAGACGACGACTAGGGCGGCAACAGGAAGAAACCCTACCAGAAGCACAAGCGGAAGCACAACTGGAAGCACAACCGGAAGCACAATCCGACGCATATCCTGGTGGTCCGATTGATTGTTCTGTACTTAGGACATTCGCCGATCATGTGGCAACCCGACTTTGGGATGACGTGGTAATTTTATCAATCAAATGAAATTAAATTTTTAATTGTTGTTGTTTTAATGTGTTTTAAATTATACTTTTTTGCATAACTAATTCCAGGATCGTGCGGAATTAAGGGTGTTTAGCAACGACAAAAAATTAAAAGCAGTTGTTATTGAACACCCAGAGGTTGAGCAACTGGTGAAAAGCTCAGGATTATATTCTTTGCTAAAATGCAGCTATGAAATGATCGACAAAGGGATCATTTATGCATTCGTAGAGAGGTGGCATTGTGACACTAATAGCTTCCATCTTCCAATTGGGGAGATGACGATTACTCTCGACGATGTCTCCTCTCTGCTGCATATCCCCATCACCGGTGCATTCTTCACTGTTAATGTATTTAACAAGGATGACGGTGCAGATATATTGGCTGAGCTTCTTGGAGTTAGTCATATTATTGCCTATGCTGAATTTAATGTCACGCGGACACCCTCAGTTCGGTATAGTTGGTTACTAGAGGTATACCATCAGCGCTGCCGTGACCAGCATTGACGAGATTGTTGCTGAGGAGGTCTGTTGGACACCATACGAGGCTCACCGAGTGAAGCGATCCTTTGAAGAGGTTTCTTTATTTCGAGGGTGGATACGATGGGGTCCGAAGATGTATGCTCATCTGCCAGACAGAGTATTGCGTCAATATGGTCATGTCCAAACCATTCCTGACTCACCGTTAGATATAGTGGGTCAGACGACAACCCCGGAGGAAATGGACATTATGTTTACGCAGTACGCTGTGCATGTAGTAGATGCTGGCGCTTTTGGGCAGGGACATATCCTCTGCTCGAATGATTACATGGACTGGCTCTGCAGAATTTCACATCCATACATCATTCGTAGAGAACCAGCCCTGAAGAACTAGTCGCTCATGCAGGTGATGCAGAACATGCCGCTCATGCAGCTGATGCCGCTCATGCCGCCGATGAAGCTGTTGACGTAACGGTATATTAATTTTGCATATTTTATTTATTCATATTTTATTTTAACTACATTATTTTAACTAGTCATATTTTATTTTGTCATATTTTATTTTAACTTAATTATTTTAATTTATTTTTTATTGCAGCGTCGAGCAATAGATATTGCTGAAGAGCTTATTGGTCGGCAACTAGTATTACCTGATGGCATGACACTCGTTAATGAGTTAATAATGATGATGCGAAATCAAAGGGGTGGTGGTAGAGATTGGTCTGCCGCAATGTGATCTATTGCATTTTTTGACACAACACCACGCAAATTGGCATACAATCTGTTACTATGTCGATGAACCTTTTGAATTATGCTCTTTTCAAATGATGTTATTATCTCACTGTGTTGTAGTACAATCATGATATTGATGGTTTCCCAAACACTACATATATCACCAATGTTGTCTTGTAATATTCTTTTCAAACTACAGTGCGCCGACTCAACCCTTTGTGTTGTGGTGTTCCCAAAGTGCATAATTCTATTTGTCCACGCCTCAACAAATCTTTTCTTGTGAGGAATTAACCATTGGTCATGTACATAATCATTAAAGATAGAAGAGCTACTACGAATTCCTTCAAAGATAGTCAGATTCATGTAGTACTGAGCCTCATCATAACTATAAACAAGAGCCTCCCATGCCTCCATTATTTGCACCTGCTTCTTTTTTGGAAACACAGTCATCTTGCATTTGGCTTTGACATTCTTGCATATATGAAACAAGCATAATAAATTCATTGCTTTTGGAAAAACATATTCAATTGCGTTCATCAAAGCGAGGTCTCTATCAGTAACGATGACTTCAACTTCACCACTTGTAATCTATTCTTTCAACATTTGTAGTGCTCACGTAAAATTATCAGCACGCTCAGACTGTAGATACTCAATCCCACACAAAATGTCATTTCAGTAGATGTAACACCAATAATTTCAAGTAATTGCATGCAATACCTACATGTCTTGTATGTGCTATCCATAATCAATACTATGTGAAAATTATTTACAAGAGTGATAGCGTCTGGATGAGGCCAAAATATGTCCCTCAACTCATCTGAACCCTCTACCTTCCTATATCGATAGATGTATTTGTCGCGTTCCATCAATGTCAAAAGATGTTGCATTTCTGTTCTATTACCTTAAGTGATGAACGATATGCTTGACGTGCACTGTAAATTTGTTTTATTGTCGTCAAACTTTTAACATTATGATCCTTCAGTGTCATCAATATGTTTCTAGGTTTGATCATATTCTTCGTCATATCACTAAGTACAGTTTTCTCTTCCTGAGACACTCAGCCTAAGAAAGCATGACCAGTCAGTTTTTTGGCCAATTCGTGGTTATGAACACCACATATTACATGCAGATATCATCCATCACCAAAACTTGATGGTCTTCCCTTCCTCTCAATCTAAATGGGCATTCACATTTTCTACACCAAGTACTCCTCGTAAGGTTAGGATTCTTCCAAGGTCTATATTTACCGCTTCTTTCACAACCAAGAATTAATTTTGTCTTTGTTCCTGGTCGTGCTGTCGCAGTTTCAGATCTAAAAATAACGACAATTCCATTTTTCCTTCCAACATTTCTAGCCCATTTCAATAAATGATCTCGCGTATCAAACATCGTGTCGGTGTTAAACTCATCAGTCAAATCAACCATAACAGGTTCACCTCCGTTGTTCACAACGTATTCAATTTCAGGTTCAACATCATCATTCATTGCATCAAAATCATCATACATTTCGTCAAAGTCATGTTCCAAACCATCATCCATATCATCAAAATCAGGTTTCAAACCTTTATACATTTCGTCACTGTTGTCTCCCCCTTGGTCCATTTATCTTCAAAAAGAAACACAAAAATTTCAGAATTTTGATATACTGATACGTGAACTCAATTCACGTACGGTTACGTGAACTCAGTTCACGTACCCTTACGTATTCTTATTTAACGTAAACGTACGCAATCTCCAATTCACATACGTTTACGTGAATTGAGATTACGTATGTGTTTAAAATTCAAAACCCCATTGAATACGCATTCTTAATTCACGTACACGTACGTGAATTTCAGATTGCGTAACCAATGGAGTTTTACATTTTAACACCTACGTCATCTCAATTCACGTATGTTTACGTGAATTTGAGATTGCGTAATCAATAGAGTTTTGCATTTTACCACGTACGTAATCTCAATTCACGTAAACGTACATGAATTGAGATTGCGTACAATCCCCAAATTAAAAAAAAAAAAAACCAACATCAAAAACAGAACAACATACATACCTTATTAGGTTACTTTACCACAATGTGAAGAGGAAACTGATGGGGTGTGTAGATTGTGAGTGAGTGATGTGAGTTTTGAATGATTATGAGTTAGAGTTGGTGAGATATGGTGATTTTATGATTATGAGTTATGGGGTGCTAAGAAGGGTGATGAAGGGAGAAATGAAGTTAAAAATTGTAATAAATATACAAGGGCAATTTGAGAATTTTGTTTTTTTTTTTTTAAAAAAGGGAGGTGTGGGTAGTAATGTAGGGGGTGTTGGTAGCAAAATTGATAATTTTTTAGGAACATTCCATTGTTGATTAGTGAAGCACCCAAAAAAAATAAAAAAGACGTTAATGATGGAGAAGAAGAAGAAGAGACACATACAACAACAGCAGCAATAATAATGGAACAAAATAATAAACAAGGTGGGAATTACCAGCAACTTGATTCTAAAATTGTAGGATGTTACAAATTGATGCCTAAATCAAAAATTAGCATCCCTAAAAATTAGCAAATATTTTAAACTGACTCCCATACTAAAAATTAAATTGTCCCTTAAAAATTCAGTATGAATATTATCAAATTAGGCCTAACATTATTAGCCAAAACTAAAAACACTAGTAAGAGGATAAAATGGGTCAAAATATTGCTAAGAGACATGTAACTGAAGTAACAGACATTTCACAATTTCATAAATATTTTTCTCAATTTTTTTAATTTTAGGGACTAGCCGAACTACGTGCTAATAATTTTGATTAAAGTTACACTTCAAAACTTCAACAACATCACGGTCCCGATAATGGCAAACTAACCATCAATACAAACATGCACCTAAACATGAGAAAAAAGGGGTTTCCCACTTCAGTTCAAATGTACAATCATGATATTATGAAACAGACAAGATATAAAGGTCCGTTAGAAAATGGGATAGCTCATAGACATATATGAAAGATAAACAAAATAAGATAGAAAATCTAATGATGGTACTTTTGTCCCCTCAAAATTGTCCATGACCTACAAAATTAGCGATTGAAGAGTATTAGTCATTTTAATAATACAATCTCAGGAACATGAACAAGTAGCAATTTTTGGAGATAATTACGACCTGCAAATTTTTTACATAGATTTTAAGGTGGTTTAAGGAATACAGTCTTGGGACGTGAATAAGAGATCATTTGTTACAACTTTTTTTTAAAAATAATCACTTTTAAGAGTTTTCATTTGCATGTCAGAACTTTTGAGAAAAACCAGAATCTGAAAAATAACATAAAAACTGCTTCAAATGAAAAGCTGGATGTTACAAACAATAATGATTTGGGTGTAAATTGGAAAAAAGTATATAATGTTACATTAAAAAAATAAACTACACTTATTGTGAAACGAAGAAAAAAAATCTTTTCCAAAATGCCATTATTTTGGAACTACAGAGTAAAATGTGATTAGGAGTATCCAAAGTGTCTAAGAAATGTCTATAAATGTGTTTAATATGACTTTGACTACTGTTTTCAAGTGTCTTTAGCCTTCTTCATTGCAAATCTATTTTGTTTTAGCCATTCATCAAATGAAAAGTGAAGTAACACTGTAATCGGGTTAGCCCCCTTTGTATAGGTTTTTTCATGCAAAAGCCCAAAAGTGGCATTAGTATAACGAAAATATTTCTTTTGATAAAGTAAAACTTCAGATTCTGATAAGGCTGGAAAATTAGTTATGTTCTAATCTATCTTTTAAACCAAAAGTTAGCTTTTCTAAAAGTGGCATTCAATTGTCCCCACTAAAGTCTTTTTTTTCTTCAGTAAAATGAAGCAACCAAGTCAATGCATGGTCCAGGTCAAAGTATTAATGTAGTATGTTATTATCCTTGTGCTATTTTTGAGACTAAAAGATTAAAGAAAAAAAAAACAGAATGCAACAGGAAATTTGTTACCTGTAAAGCTGTTCAACGAGCACAAGTAATGCTATTTGATGATTTAAGACCATTGAAGATAACTTGATTGATAAGTTAGCACGTTCCCTTATTTTTTTTCCATGACCATAGGGTCCACCGATACAAAAAGATAAACGCGAAGCACCCTATGAGAAAGCATAAATCAATACAGTTTATTTTCATTTAACAGAAAACATTATTCAAAAGTATCATTTGCTACATTAAAAGAACACAAAACTGAGGTGTACACACATCATCCTAAAGAACACACAAATATAGAAACATAAAATGACTTCAGCCAGAAAACAGTGCAGAAAATATGTAAGCTAAATTGCACCCTTCAAGTACAATGTTTGAGTGATTTGAGTTCCCTAGTTATTTTTGCTCAAGTTGAATCCTCGGTTTTCTTCATGAAAACGTTGGATGCTGACACAGTTAGTGGAATGCTTTGTGGGATAATTACATGTCTTACATATGGTTAATGGCATGCTTTTAGAGTTACTAATAACATTTTAAACCCAAAAAACCAACTTTTTTGTGATCATAACTTATCCAGTGAAAATCCCTTTACTCTTTTTCCTCTTTGTGCTAGGTTTTTCAGCGTAGGGGAAGAAATCAGGGAAAAACTATGGAGCTTTGATAGCACAGTTCCACCACTTTTACGAACCCCATAAGGCAAGCACAATAGCATTCAATGGTTCCAAAGGTTGGAGGTGCAATATCCGAAATGGTTCGATCTAAGTGACCCAAGGTTTTGAGAAATGAAAAATTGCCTAACAACTGAAGGGCAGATTCATAAAGGCGACACTGAGACTGAAGAAGTCAAGCGTTTGATCTTGATGACTTGGAAGGAAGCTCAGAGAGTGAAGATCTCGAGACAAATGTTGAAAGTCAGGGTAAACACAGTATTGGAGGACAAAACTCAGATAGTGAGGGTCATAATGAAGAAGTATTAAAGGATGAATCTGCAAGCTCGGATGATTAAGAGTACACAACAAATCCAAATGAAAAATGTGGACAGTGATAGTAACATTTCATTGGATGACGGTGATTTTGATGAGAATAATGTAGGGAATGCATAACTGTATTGCCACCAAAGACACTAAATACAAATGACAATCACACCTAAATACATATTGATAATGTAGGAAATGGTACAAGTGACAATGGTGATGGTGGGACTAATGTTAGAGCTGCAGCTTCTTCAAGAGATCCAGAGCCAACTACAGTTGTCATTTTGATGATAAATATGGTGATTTTGATGACCGGAAGTACACTCCTGAGTGAGAATGAAGACCAGCCAAGAAGGAAGTTTCCAAAGTTTTAAGATGTCGTAAGATAGTGGTTAAGTGCAATTTGTAATGGAATTAACTAATTCGAAAGCACTTGTAAAAGGAAGCTACGATGGAGTGTGCAAAGAAGAAAAATCTCTATGTGGCAAAGAACGACAAGAAAAGGGATGTTATTAAATACAGGAATGGCTGCGCATTATATATTGAGGTTAGCAAGTCTAGCTTCGGTCCATATGTACAAGTTGTCAGTTTTAATGACTCTCACACATGCCACAGAAACAAAAAGAAAGGCAGGCCAAGATAGAGAGTATCTTTTAGAGAAATTCATTACAATGGTAAAGCATACGTCAGACATGAAGACAAAATGTTTAATAACAGAAGCAATGAAAAAACCGCAGGTTAGGTTGTCTAAGGCCTATATGGCCAAACGAAGAGCACCAAATCGGATTCGGGGACCAAAAGGAGCTATGCATAAGAATTGATTAAAAGTTATCCCTACAGCACAATCACAATCAAACGTGATGTACGAGACAAAGGCAGGAGGCCTATCCAAAATATGTCTATCTTCATCTCCATAGCTCTGGCCGCAAATATTTGTTCTCCCTCATCAACAAAACACATCTGCCTAAGGAAGAAGATGAAAGAGAAGGAGAAGGAGAAGGAGAAGAGTTGAAAGGGATTTGGAGTTTGTACATAGCCTGAACAATTTTGTATCTACTTTCAGTCGAAGACAATCACAATACATGTAATTAAATATAAGTTCAAACCTTTTTGTATATTTTCAAAATTGTTACAGTAAATATGAAATATCAGTATTACTTCTTCAACTGTGGGCCTATGGTTGTGGCAAAATATAATGGTGCATGGTAGATCAAATTCAAAACTCAATTGGTTCATGGCTTCATGCTATAATGATCCATGGAAGAGAACATTTACAATATCTACTTACAGTATTTCCTGCATCAGCCACTAACTCTGCCATTTGCTCAGATCGTACATCTTGCCCTCGTTCGTCCAACATCACAACCTATAAGTGCAGGTATATGACAGATAATTTAGTTAAGAAAGAATAAAAGGCCAATTCTGACAATAAGACATAGATCTCTATAAAAATATCAATTGAAAGTAAAATGGATTTCAACTTTTAAGCAAGGACTTAAAGTAGACACCTTAGCAATGAATTATACAGCAATCTTTGCAAATTGAAACTATGTCAACCAAAGTAATTGTAATTAAAACATTATAAGACATAGATTTTCAAATATAGAACGATAGTGTGGACTGTGTTAAAAGTGGGTGGAGTCTATGTGGAGAAAGTACTCCTGCAAAGAAAACAAACCTTGTTTGAATTCAACACGATGTAAAAGTGCATAAAAAACATTAGCAATTGGAAACGAAAGCGTAATACAAAATTTGAGATTAACACCTACTCGAGCTTAATTAGATTCCATTGTGTCGTCATGAGCACAAGATACTTAAAGGAGTATATAAACATATTTGGTCACATTACATGACTATTCTGAGGACCACCGAGGTATAGATTTTAGATTCATGTGCCTTGATAAAAGTTGGGTAAGAAAGAAAAACTACAAATAAAAGTCGGTAAGAAAGATAAAAACGACAAACAATAAGGAGAAACTTCAGAGTTAAACAGCAGAGCAAATGGAAGTTTTGGTAGCAACAACCAAGCAGTATTTCTTCTGAATCTGAACACTGAAATTTACTATCCATCTCATCTCCAATACGGAATAGAACCCACTTACAACTTACAAGTACACATAAGGAGCATAATTATTTGTTTCTGGAATTTAAATTCATGCATGTTCAAGACTATACCCAATCATCAGACCTTATAAGATTCATCATTGCCGTGTCTTCGTCATCAACCTGAGCCCTTTGGTCACTATACAACACAAACAAAAAATACACCCTTTCAATTAGACAATTAAAAAAGCAATGTGAACATCTATGCGCTGTAACAAGACATAAAGGGATCTTCTCATGTGAAATTTTGACCACACCTTTTCATGTAAAATTTTTATTCTTATGTCTCTTTGGACAAAAAACACAAATTTCAATAGAATTTCACTAATTTAACTTCTATGAAAAGATAGACTCCAAATTTTCACATAACAAGATCATGTGAAGTTTTAACATGACATAATCCATTTGTGACATGAAAGCAAGGGTGGATCTACATTGGGGATATTATTAGCTGCCCAGCACATCATCATCATTATTATAATAAATTATAAGAATAATGTCCTTGATAACTAAAAATTTCTAGATCTGCCTGTGCATGAAAGGTTCCAATATGTGTAAATAAATCCTTGATGCACGCACTTAAGGAAAATTTGAAACTCATGTTAATCATTTCAAAATTCGACAAAATGGAGCCGCTAAAACAAAAGTGAGAGAGTGAATTCACCGAGCATTTCTGGGATTTGGCCGAATTTGAACATCGTCAACACTAGAATAGTACTTGATCTTTTCAACGTACTCGTCAACCATGAGTTGCAGTCCACTTGATCGCTTTTTTCCCACGGATAATATCCGAATAGGAAGTGCTTTCTGCAAATAAGCACACACATAACTACAACAACTATAATAATGGAGTAAACCAAGTTGGTCTTAAAATATCTCTCTCATCTATGGTCTTTCTACTTAACTATATCTATAACATATATAAAGAGGATACACCATTTTGATATAGCCTTTTCTATTTCCAAAATTACCCTTAACTTCTCAAATTTAATAAGTAATTGGAGCAAATTCAATAGTTTTTATCCGAAATAACAATACATACACAGATAAACCCTAATGATAGAGCATAAGTGTTTGGTAAATGGTTAATGATAGTGAAAACGATAGGGTTATGTTGAAAATTAATGAGAGGATAATATTTACCACCGACGATTGACCCGCGAAGTTGCATTTGGTAGCTGAAAAAGAAAAGTAGAAGGTTTAATGAGTGAAGGAATTTGGAAAATGTGATAATGGAGAAATGAATTAGAGATTGTTGAAGTTGAAACCTTGAACATGAACATGGTTGGAAGCGATTAAATTCAAACCGCTACAAACGTGGAATGCGGTGGCGCTCATTTGGGTGATGAAATGAATTAAAGCGTCTAGCCGTGTCCAACATATACAAAATTTGACAGGAAAAATTTTGAACACAAATTTAGTTGAGTTTTTTTAATTTTTCTTACAAAATTTAAACTTTGATTTGGTCCAGTTTAGTTGAGTTGATATTTTTTTAAAATTAAGACACTTATTTTAAAACCTATTAATTTATTTTTAAATACTATATTTTTTATATTATTAAATATAATTACATGAATATCTTTTTTTGACAGGAATATATAAATTACAATGAAAAAATAAAATATAAATGATTAAAAAATAAGACTTACATACAACACATTTTTTAGGATAATACTAATGATACAGTGTGAAATAAAATAAATTTTGCTATTCCACACTCTTCCTTTTTGCTATGTACACCCCTTAAAATTTTTATAAAAACAAAATATCTAAAATGGCTTTGCTTATTTATATCTTCTTTTAAATCCTAATTTCTCTTTCTATCTTCGTCTTCTACCTCATATTCATATTCATCTTTTTTTCTCACTTCCTTCTTCCTCCATTTTCAACAACTTCAACGTCGTCTCACTTCCTTCTTCCTCCATTTTCAACAACTTCAACGTCGTGAACTCGGTATGCGTATGTGAATTGAGTTTGCTTACATGAACTGAGTTTGCGTAAGTAAATTGAGTTTGCATAGAAATCTACATGAACTGAGTTTACGTGAGTGAATTGAGATTGCATAGTAATGTACATGAACTGTATACATGCGGTGCCTATAATTTCTTAAATTGAATAACATATTTGAATTCAGTTCAGGTAAACGTACGTGAATTCAGTTCGCGTACAATGAACTATTTACAATGAACTCATTTCACGGAAAATCCCCAAATTTTGAAGAAAAAAAAACGAACTCAAACGCATATCAGTAAACATACTTTGTTGGATGACTTTAACCACAATAGGATCAGTAAACATACCTTGTTGGATGACTTTAACCACAATACGAATAGGAGATTTATGGATTGTAAGTTATGAGTGAGTAATGTGAGTTTTGAAAAAGTATGAGTTATGAATGAGTTGTGATTTGTGAGTTACGAGGTTAATGATGGTAATGAAGAGACAAATGGCAGTTATAGAATGGGGTAAATAAGCAAGGACATTTTGGATATTTCAATTGTATGAAAAATTTGAGAGGTGTAGATAGCAAAATTGAATAAAGTATAACAATTTTGTTGAGATATCGATGAGTGATTTTAAGTGGAATGAAACAATAATCAAATCAATAGAAATTGTAATTATTTGGTTTGTTTCAATTTAAACTCAAATACTCAAAATATTCAAATTAATTTATTATAATTGAATTTTTTAGTATATCGAATTATTAGTTTGGTTTTAATATCTGTAGACGAAATTTACAACACACAATTAGAATTTAGTTTGTAAGATGTAGTGTATTTTTTTAATTAAGTTCTTTTTAAAACAAAATTATAAGATATTTTTTATAAAAAAAAATGTTGGGGATTTTGGGGTGGCCATGTCCACCCTTGTCCCAAGCAAGCTCTACTAGTGTTTGTCCGTGTCTGTCACTCGTATAACACGTGTATTTAGGGGTGTTCATAGTTCAAAAATTGACCTGAATTGGACCACATTAATAATTTGTTCAATTCTTTAAAACAATTTTTCTTAAAAACTGGTTAATTTTCGAATTAGTTTAAGTTCAAAATTGGTTTGAAAGTGATTTTTAAATATAAATCAGTTTAATATTTTGAACAGGTTTTCAGTTAAAATCGGTTTCAAATTAGTTCTTCGGTGAATTTAAAAAAAAAATTATGAAATTCTTTTGACCAAATAATTTTGATTTTTTTCTGAAACAAATAGATGTAAATATTTTCCAATAAAAAATTCAAGAAAAAAGTTTCGATTATTTTTTAAAAAAAAATTGAGAAAATAATTTCGATTTTTTTAATTTATTTTCAAGAAAAATAGATATAAAAGTTTTTCTCGATAAATAAATTTTTCGAGAAAAAAAGTTTTTTGAAAATTTTTCAAAAAAAAAAAGTTTTCAATTTTTTTCTCAAAATTTTTCTAAGAAAAAAAATAATTAAAAGTTTTGTTCGATTTTTTCAGAAAAAAAAAAATTGCAATTTTCTAGATTTTTTTTTTGATAATTTTTCGAAAAAAACAAAGTTCAAAAAATTTTCAAGATAAAAATCTTAATGCAGGTTAAAAAAGTTTTCAAATGGTTAAACTGGTTTTTAAATTAAGTTTGGTTAACTGATTTGTTTTAAATATGTGGTTCAATTTATAAACCATTTAATTTGTTTGGTTTTTTTAGTGCATTAGAGTCCAATTTATCAATATGGTTTGATTAATCATATATTTTGCACACCCCTACAAGTATGTGAACTCAAACAAGTGATTGACAGAAAAATATGTTTTTTATTTGTTTCAACAAACCTTAGACATTCATTGGATACATCTTAGATACATATATGGAGGACAAAAATGCGTCAAAACTATAATAAGGAGTTAAAAATATTAAATTTATATATTTTTATAAATAATGTTCATATTTTTTAATTATAATAAATAAATAAATATTTATGTATCAGTGTCCTATATTTTATACATTAACAGTGTCGATGGGTCCATATCGGAGTCAGTGCTTCATAGAACAAGAGTATAATTGTTGTGCTGGGGAGTTCGATCGATCTACTTTGCACCCATATACTAAGACTTAAAAATTATCAAAAATTGTAATTGTCATTTTCAAAAATAATAGTTTATGATCTTTTTCCTGTTTATGGATAAGACAATTACCTAAATAATATCAATTTAATCCGAAATACAAATTTATTTTTCTTTACTTTTATCAAATTGGTGTAATGGTATAATTTAAATTATTATCTCAATCATGAAAATGATCATCAAAGTCTACTTCTAAAAGGCAACATATATGTTCATTGAAATTTTAAACATTTTTCAATACTAATCCTTAGTAGACCGTGATTCATATTAGAATTTTTCTTGTTATCCAATGACAATATATATATTTTACACGGTTGTTTAACACAAACCAACCATTTTGTTATCTATGTATATATTGTAACTGCATTTTTAAAAACTATCACATGCTCTCTTTTGATTATACGATCAATGAAGAATTGATTCACACTAAATGTTCGTATCTTTTATCTCATGTAAAATATAAGAAAGACACTCAATTTGTTTGGTTTCACCTTAAATTTTATGATCCATCGTATTGATAAATAGTCTAATGTTGATATGTACTAAAAAATCATCCGTAATTTTCATGTAATTTTCATGTAATTTTAATGATGATCAACGATACTTTTCAAAAGTATTAGTTAACAACTCTTTTTGTTTTTACGCCTGAGACAATAATCTGATTTGTGTCGGTTCAATAATTGAGTTTTAAGGGACGCAATTGTTTTCTCTTATTTTTATCGAATAATGAAGTCATTGTCTCAACTGTAGGGACTAGGGATGACAACATCACCCGCACCCGTGAGTACCAACTCGAATCCGTCTTGATTTGGGAAGGGAAAATCCGATTTGATTGGGTGCGGGTTTGGGTGCGGATTTTCTCCGAAATTAAAATTCGGGGGCGGAGATGGGTTTGTGGGTGGTGGTGATATTCAGCCTGCACCCGAACCCGCCCTGCAAGTAATATTATTGTAATTTTTAAATTTTATATACATATTGAATGTACTTTATATTTTTTTAAATATTAAAAATTATAATCTTATCTCTATAGAAAATATTTTTTAATTTTATTATTGTCTAATAATAATAATTTTATTATATTAATTATAATAAATATTATTTTTAAATTTACAATTTTATATATATGAATGGGGCGGGTGCAGACGGAGAAACCCAAATCCCGTTGCGGGTGGGGATGGGGTTCAAATTTCACACCCGTTATAAAACGGGGGTGGAGGAGGCAAAATCCGCCACTGCCCTGCCCCGCCCCATTGTCATGCCTAGTAGAGACCAAGAGAACTATTCTAAAGAGCGCTGTCGATTTTCGTTAGAATTTCGAACAACTTTTAAACATTGGTTCATAGTGCATAGCATTCGCGCTAGTTTAATAGTTGGAAGTGTAAAAATTGAATTTGGAGTTATAGAATTTATTTTAACATATATTGTTGTTATCGAGTAGATTTGATTTGGTTTTTAAAATTGATCCTAACTTTAAGCTATAATTTGTAATTTTTGCCTCTATAATTGATTTTTAAAATGACATTTATCATTCAAACATAAATCATTTACCTTTAAATCACTTTTAGCCAAAATCAATTACATAATCAATTAATTCAAAATCTATTTTTTTCACCACATAACCAAATACTAATCAAAAGTGAGTGTGACTTTTCTTCCCACAATTTTTTTAATTAAAAAAGACATTTATATAAATAGAATACATAAAAATAA
The DNA here is from genome assembly GCA_037974755.1 of Cicer yamashitae. NCBI lineage: Eukaryota > Viridiplantae > Streptophyta > Magnoliopsida > Fabales > Fabaceae > Cicer > Cicer yamashitae. Next base: position 48,725,106 of record JBBPBQ010020324.1, on the reverse strand, counting down.
CCCAAATTCAATGTACCTAAAATTTAAAATTGGGAATATACAAATATATTTACAACATCTAAGTCAATAACATAAAATAAAAAATGCATACAAATTGACTATCTAATGGGCCTGAATACTCATGTCTCCGGATGTGTAGTGTTTGCGATCAAATCATTGATTGAACTTGTAATGAATGGAAGTTGGAAGTTGATTTGTCAATTTAAATCAACCGAACATCGAAATAAGATAGAAAACCAATGTAGAGACAATAAATTGAATAGTTAGTATAATTCAAATATATGGTTAAAAAGGTTTAGTAGATGATGATAAATAAAGACAATAAAGTATTGCAATTCATTAACTACTCACATAACACAATTATTTATAATTTTGAAAGTCATAAATCATATTTTTAATCGCATATTTAAATACAAATTGTGGTTAATAAACATCGTATATATTTAAAAATCTAAAAATTATGTATTTTTGACATAATTTGGATGATTATAACAAATACCGTATATATTTAAATAACTGAAAATTATGGTTAATAACCGTGAAAATTGTGATTAATTGCGTTCGATATATTGTTAATAAATTATGTGTGAGTGTGATGCTTTTTTATATTAATCAATTGTCTACCAAATTTAATTAATCACGTATTTAAACAATATTCACTATTAACTATATAAATAAATTATTGCAAAATCATAGTTTCTCCTATAACTTGTGAGAGTAATTTTAACCCAACCACCTCCCACATGCACTTTGGGAATTATTTGAATCGACTAAATAGTAGAGTCTTTCCACATCCCACATGCTCTTGGGAATTACACTATATGAAAAAAAAACACATTGTTTTGCCGTCCGAAAATATATTTATTCTAAAACATATTGGTAACATTTTTTTTCAAGAAAACATATTGATAACATTAAATTTAAGACATTGACTATTTTAGAAGATATCGTAAATTCTACTATAATTAATTTAAACAATTGCAATCCGGAACAAGACATTTAGTCTAAAAATATCGATTGTCTATTGAACTATAACTTTAGCACAAGATATTTCCTTTATTTAACTAAATTGAAATTGAATTGGTGACATGTTTTGTTTACTTTCCTGCCGAATTTCCAACTATAAGACAAAAATAAAATAAAATATTGGATAAGTGCTTTGGATCAAGACTCGCATTAGAAGGATTCCTTGTCATTTCGATCAACAATAATTAATTAGTTGATCAAATTATAACATTGCTAGTATACTCATATATATTGTGGTTTATATTGTTTTTGATAAGATAGAAACTATTTTCTGATTATTTGAAACAGAAAATAGAGCATACAAATAAAAAAAGAAAGAGCAGACCTTGCATTTCCTTAATCAAATGGTCTTTTCACAACAAAAATAGAAAGATTCTCAATCGTAAGTTGATTACACTGCAGTGTCACTTTAATATAACACCCTAGTGTCTTGGTAATTTTTCTTTTTGAGCTAGCTCTAACACATATACACTCGTTACTCATAATCATATTATTATACACGAACTTATACAAAGTGCCAAGTTACAAACTTGCCAGAATTTTCCTTAACGGTATTTCAATTTCATATTCTTTGAAAAACAAACAAGGAACCTCTGGATCCCAATCCTAACCTGATTTTTTCATCTACATAAGTGATTCTGAGTTTAACTTCACTCTCACCTCCATATTGTGCTTGCCATGATCCTAACTTCAATTCAGGTGCTTCAAATACAACTTGAATCCATTCAGTATCCAAAGCCTTGAGTTTTCCTGTTTCACATTTTCATACATCAAATAAGCACAGAATTACAAACAAAATACCAAGCATACAGATATCTAATTCAAATCATACTCATACCCTTTTTTTTTTTTTTTTCATGTTTCTGTTCTATGGATAGAAAAGTAACTTAAGCACCAACAAGTTAGTCTGAAATTTTTTTATTTTTTTTGACATAAACGTCCTTCAATTTGGTAAATATTTTAACTTAGTCCCTATAATAAAATACTATAAAGAATCAAATATTTTCCTGAAAAATTATTTATATGTCAAATTACTTCTTGCAACTAAGTAAGCGGTTGGGTTCAAGTGCTTAATGAGCTTTAGTTAAACACAAATCACATGAGAGACCCCGAATTCAAATTTTAACTAGAAGAATCCTTGGAAGGTCTTTACTTACCGCCTAGACGAACTCCAAATTATCAAGGCTCTTTTCCTTAAAAACCGGAGGTTTAAGATGAACAAAAGTACTCCTCATATTTGTTAGTTAAGACTCAAAATGCTACTTGGAGGGTAACATGTGACTTAAATGACCATTAGTCTACAATTTTTTTTGTCCATATCTTAATTTTAGAGACTAAACTGACAACACCTTACAGTTTCATGGACGAAAATTGGTATTAGCATGTGGAAGATGCCCTCATACTTTTAAATGATAAAATGACAGACATACCTTTCAGAGAAACCTCTCCATCCAAAAAGCCTAAAGCAGTAAATGAGACCTTGTTTCTCACAATATCAGGAGCTTCAACAACCTGAACCATTTGCTTTGTTTTGAAGAAAACTCGGCCCAATGCACTCCTATATCCACCTCCAGGTGATGTTGGCTGTGAACAGTACACCACATCCCACTCTGCAAAGCATTTTTTTTCATTGCATTAGAACAAGACAGAAAGAAAGAAAGAAAAGCAAGAACAGAATGATTCTAACATCACTTATTTAGATATTACTGGAAAAATGTATAAAAAGAAGGACAAAAGTTGAAAAAATGTATATATATATATAACGTGTGCCTTTAGGCATTGATTAAGAATCAAAATTCAAAATGATGTATCTATTTTTCCCCTTTCGATAGCTCAGTGGGTGAGTTAAGACACACCAAAGGAGGTCTCAGGTTCAAACCCAAGAAACTGACATAACCACTAATTTACTAAAATTTGTCTATAAAAAAAAAGCCATTGACAAGTTTTTAACTTGTATTCTCGGAACAAACTTTCCTTTTATTAATTCCTTAACCAATGCACTTAGAATGCTCATTAGCAAGACCCTCATAATAATAACATTGTTTTCACCTATTCATTGGAAAGTTCTTGAAAAATACAAATAGAAAAGCAACATTTTATAATTATCAATAGAAATTGAAAAGGAAACACAGGAAACAAATCAAAAACATCTTAAGATTTATCTGGTATAGTTTAGAAGATTCAACAAATTAAATATGAAGACATGCTTTTAGGTGTTTAAACTTTTAACACAATCTCAAGGTTAAGCAGCATAATGTGGACTCGCCTCCAAATATTAAGGGGCATTTCACAGGCTCTTTCACACAATACTTCTGCAACTCCTGAACCACTTCAGCTACCTCTTTATGTTCTTCCTTTTGCAGTAAAACTCCTCCATCTGTTTGCACCACCTGATTAAAAGTTAAAATTCAATTTTGATTACGGAAGTAAATATTAAAAATACAGTAAAATGTAAATTAAACATCAAATGTAATGAAATGGAAGGAAGTATTATAATTCATAAATATTCAGATATTGTTGAAATATAATTTCTAATTTTTGCATGAATGTTTTAGCTGCAAAGGAATTTTTTGTCTCTTTTTCCAAATTGCAAGATTTTTTCTTTTCTTTTTTTTTTTTAGGGCATTTCTGCTATCACTAGATATCATCACAACTTTATATGAAGAATTTTAACCATAGTTACATCCCATTCTTTTTAAAATATTTCAAATATTTTACAATTGCAGCCTAGAAATTCCAATATATTTAATGGTTCCCCAATTATTATTATTATTATTATTATTATTATTATTATTATTATTATTATTATTTTATTATAAAAAAAAAACAGTATCCAAACAAAGCCCAAGTATGTTTTTGATTAATTAAATTAGTTCTCAGGTCACCTATGTATATTTTGATGATTGATTTAATTTATGAAACGTATATCTTTATCAGACAACACATCCTCAAAGACTTTTAGCACATAATTTTATTTATTTGTTGTTAAGTAATTATCACGAAGTTATACTTAAGACAAGGATTTACCCTCTCTTGAGAGAACTTTTCACATTAAAGAGAAATCAAATCAAGACATTTCTACCATTAATATTTGAAGACATAAATTAAATAACTGTCATCAAACATATATACTTGCATGCAAGTTGATTTGATTTATTGATTATCAATGGTTAAGCACCATGTTACTAACAATACAAATATTACATGACCTAAAGTCACACATATGATTAGTGATTGATTATGATTTGTTAATAGGTAAAACTTTTTACACTGATTAGTGATTAATTATTATTTCGAATATTTACAGAAATAAATAAGAAAATATATGTACCTTTGAAAGAAGAGAAGCTACGAGATCATTAGGTTCTGTTCGGATATCCGTGTTAGAGATCGAAACGGAAGCAGAAACGAATAAGCTGGTGTGACGGGGAGGGAAACGGAGGTTGAATGATTTGGGCGTTGGAGGATAATTATTATGGTATCGGAATCCGAACGAAGAAGGTACTAAGCGAAACGCAGAAGCAGAAGCTGCAGCCATAGCGATGAAACCCCAAACAGTGAATAAGCTTCTATATCTTACTAATCATCTATTGGTTATACGATGCCACGTCGGATGAGAATCGAGTTATTTGGTTTTTGTGATGCCACGTACATAGCAACTCTTCTTTGCCTTATCTTTGCTGAGTTTATGTAAATTGTGCCGTTTAAGCGTGTCTTTAGTTATTGTTATTTTAAATTTTGAATGTACATGAATTCAATGACAAACCAACTACTATTTTTTTTTTTTAAGAAATTATATTTTTACGTATAACATTTTTAAAAATAATTTGGATAGTTCATACAATTAAATATATCGATATAATTAATTGATGGTAAATTAATATAACTAGTGTAAAGATTTATTTGATTTGAAATATTTGAAGAGACGACAATCGTAATTTTTCACATAGTAAATTTAGATCGAAAAATAGTTTATTATATTGACAAAGTTACCTTCAATTTTTTTAAATCCTAAATCATTTCTATTGAAATATTAAAAATTTAGGTTATATGTTGCTCTTTCTCTTTCTTACCTTGAAGTTTGTCTTTGTTTCGGTAAATGCTGCAAGTTTGTGGTACTTCTTCACATGCGTTGTTGCAAGACTCTTGTTTTTGTCATCTGCTTCGGTACATTGTAGCATGCTTTGTTGCTTTTTTTCTTTTGTAGTACTACTTACAACAATGATATTTGTATATTTATAAATTTTCTACACTTATTAAATACTTTTATTTTTTTTATTTTTTTATACCAGATCATCAATATATTACATCACATCATCTATTTATATTCTATTGAACAAATTATTACAAATATAATATGAAGTTTTTTATAATCCAACCTATTATAACAATCCACGGTCAAATCTCAATAAAATTACAAACTTTGCAAACAAATAAACAGGTTACAAACTCAGTCGAGTAAATATAGCTAATTGTTTTGCATTATTTCCCAAAATCTATTGCCAAGGGACAGCTTTTTTTCTCCCTTACCGGTGATGATATGAACATAGAGAAAACTAAATTGTCACAGTTTAAAATAAAATAAAAACTAAAACCTATAAAAGTTAAGTTCAGAAAATTTTATTACAATTTCCAATAAAACTCTTAATTGGAAAATAACATCGTTTAAAATAATTTGTCTTCATTGAACTCTCTAACAAGTTTAAAATCCAATAAAGTAGCAATATTTTCTTTTAGCCATCAAACATTTTTGTTGTCCTTTGGTCCTCATCACCAACTTTCACAATAAGGCATAGACTTCTAAAGAAAATTAAATTGACATAATTACAAAAGAAAATTATAATATAATAATTTAATTAACTGTATAAAATATACATTGGACAAATATATTTTCATTAATATTTTATCTCTTGGTTATCATCTAAAATTTTTTTTGAAAAAAATTATAATATATTTATAATTTATTGAATGAATCATAGACGAGATAAATATTTATCATTGATTAAATGCTTATAAATTTTGATAAAATTTTATACTAAATAATATTGAATTTTTACATTCTAGTGTCTATCTATCTATATTATTATTAATATATATATACAAATAAATGAGGGTATGTCTTTCTTAAATTTTAAATATTATATTGAAAGTGAATGACGGCATTCGATAAATATATAAACATGCATAACCTTATAAACACATATTTTATTAGTAATTTTATAAACCTTAATATTTGAAAACTCAAGGAAATTTTTTATAAACCCTAAGATTTGGGGAAGAATAAAATTTTAACGATGCATTCTAACTACTAATCTTTTTTATGTATCAGATGGTACACCATCTTTCACTAACACACATTTACATATATTTTGACAAAAATGATTAATATTTACGTGGTTTAATTTAAAAATTGTAGTCAATAATATTCAAAATCATTATTTATTATGTTGAGTGAATAATTAATAAATTGTGATACTTTGTTATATTTATTAACTATCCACTTAATATAATTAATCACTTATTACATTGATGTCAAAATAACACAACCCAAAACTAAATGCAATAATTTTTTTATATAACAGATTGAATCTACAAAACAAGTATAAGGTACAAATAAATCTCAAAACATAAAGCAAAAACAAAAACAAACACAAACGAATCATGCAAAAAAAAACAAAATCAAAAGTATGTCTCGCACGAGGAGCAGAGTGACTCTTCTTGGCAAGCAAAGTAAACCAACACACTTGTAAACTTAGCAATAAGTGTGAACAATGGAAATTCTCCAATCCGACGGTTGGAGAAAGAAAATAATCCCATCAAAGAGAGGTTGAAGAAAATGAATATTAATTCTCTTAGAAGTCACTATATCAATTACCATTTTAAAATTTATTTTAAACATTTAATAAGATTACTCGTAAGTTTGATATTTGCTAATATAGTTGAAAGAAGACATATTAGATAGTTTGATCTTATATGTGAATGAAATAATTTTTGGTAGAAAAAAGAGGTAAAGTACTTCCCCAAAAAAACCTTGACAAAATAAAACGACATAAAGTAGTATATAATATGACATGGAGTGAGACATGACAGCTTGAACTTAGCACAGAAGAGCGACGGGGGAAGAGAGAGAAGCCCAAAAACATCCACAAAAGAAAGAGACACACATTGTTGAAAATGAAATGAAATAAAAATAAATACACAACAACGGAATCAACGCTCTCCAATTGGCGCAACAAATCTGAACCACCGATCCAATCCAATTCAACAGCATCGTTGACATTCTCATCGTTCATTGTTCCATTTTTCGTCGCTGCTTTTTCTTCACACTGCTACTCCTTCCTTAAACCATTCTATTAAATCTTCACAAACCAATCATTCTTCAACGCTTTCTTCCATTTCCCATTTTTGCGGGGTCCCCACTCAGATCCCTGCATTGGATCACACTCAGGTATTCATTCAATCTTTATTGTCATCAACATTCATTTCAATGTTTGGTTCAAGATCTAGTAGATTGGATACACAACTATTTTTTTGTCGCGTAGGATTAGGACCCAAATTCTTTGTGCTAGGGTTCATAACATGAAAGATCTCTCTTTTCTCTTCTCTTCATGGATCTTGTTGTTTTGGACATTTTTATCCTTTTTTGATAATTAGGATTTACTCTTATTTTTCTCTTTTAAATTAAATTATGGCATGAGCCTACGCTAAGCAAAAGTAATTAATTTCTTTTTTGACTTTAACAAAAGCAACTAATTTCACAGAGATTAAGAATAGTGGTTGATATAATTATTTTTGAATTTTCCTGATGTATTAATAAATAATTGCATTTCCCAAGCTACAATTTTTGTCAATTTAATTTTGTAAAACAACGTGTTTCATTGAAGGATATTGTGAGAATATTAGCATCAAATAGAGTGAAGTTAGTTAGATTTTGCATTATTTTTGCTTGTATTTTGGTCCACCAATATGATTATTTCTGTTTGCTTATTTTTGAGTTCGATTACTAAGTGATAAAGGGCCATTTGTTAGATTAAAACAAAGTGATTTTTGGAATTTTGGTATTCCATGATTTAGAGATTTTAAGAAAATAAGAAGCTGTTTTGTGTTCGTGTGTCGTAGTGAAAAATAATATTTCTTTTTAAAAAAAATCAGTTATAATGATTGTCTGATGAGAACACAATGAATGGTGCTATTTATTTATGTCTCTTGTTTTGCATACTTGAAAATATGGTCCTTAAGATTTTGAGCACGTGTATGTGTTTTCACTTTTCATCTTCAGTAGCTTGGTTGTTGGGGTAGTTGAAGTACTACTTATGAATGATTTTCTTTTGTGTCTTGTTTTTTTTTTTTTTTGGGTTTTTGCAATGACAGTGAGACAGGGCTGAATGTAGATGAATGTTGTTGATAGACTACGGATACATGGGGAAGCTGAAGGGGTGTTTTGAACTTAAATGAAGAAAGAACTTGCATGGCCGCAGTTCATACAAAATCTTCTGATCATGGTTGGATCAAGACACCGATCACACTTAAAGAGGCCGACTTGGATTATCGCTTTAGTATTCATAGTGTGCTTTTTTCTGATTGCTGCTTATATTTATCCGCCACGGAGTCACTCAACATGCTCTTTCTTTAACTCTGAAAGTTGTGGTGCTGGTGGTACAATTAATCCGCCACCACCTGTGAAGACCCGTGAATTAACCGATGCAGAGGTTGAATCTCGGGTTGTTATTAACGAAATTCTTAAGTATTATCCTGTTCAAACCAAGGTCCCTAAAGTCGCTTTTTTGTTTTTGACTCCGGGTTCATTACCTTTCGAGAAGCTTTGGCACATGTTCTTCCAGGTATGGCATTCCTATTCCATGGACCACATACTTAGATTTCATGTCTTCTTTTATAAGAATGGATGCTATCTTTTTCATTTTTATTTTGCTCATTTGGTTTATTATGTTATTCTAGAACTAGTTTATTTGGACTTGGTTTTGCATGTAGTAGATGTTTTGGGAAGGGAAAAACGCTGAAAATAAAGAGAGCACATGAAAAAAGACAAAGTGGTGAATGATATTTACAATTTTTAACTCAATCTATTATTAATATGAAATAGGAAGTTATATCTTATGTAACATTTTAATTGTGTACTTGTGCCGTGCACATGGTAACTACTAAATAAGGGTGAAAATATGATGGAGGGAGCTGGATGAGAGGGGTTTTTGACCTATGAAGGAAACTCTGAAGGCTTAGGCCTTGGGGCAATGTAGCACCAAGCTTCTTTGAATTTCTATTTTATTTTCCATCTACTTCTGCTATTTTTCTTCTGTTTTGATTAAAGTAAATTGAGCACTGTTCTAAACTTGTTCCTATAGCACCCGCTTGATTACCAGACAGGATCTTTGACTTGCATAATTTTCTCTTGTAATAAAATATATCAATGCTTGTCATGCTGAATATAATTACCAAGTGCTATAATTTTTTCCTTTGAATGTGTATGTTACATCCTATTATGTGAACTTGACTCATAACAAATGCAGGGCCATGAAGGCAAGTTCTCTGTCTATGTACATGCATCGAAGGAAAAACCGGTCCATATCAGCCCCTATTTTGAGGGCCGAGATATCCACAGTGAACCGGTATGGGGTATAGCTCATGATTTGAATATATACTAGCTCTTTCTATGACAGTTTCAAATTCTAATATAAGCTGAGAATGATAAAGAGTGTGGTCAATGCATATGATTTAATGTATAATTATAATAAAACATTTATCAATTGATTGAAATTCGAGGACGTTATCCCATAAGTCTCATTATTTTGTTATGTCTTCTTTTTATATGATCATAGCTGCCATAATGAAGCAACACATAAAATTAAAAGACTAATAATGAGAAAAAACAATGATGATTGATGAACAAAATGAAGTAACAGCTAGTGCCAACTAATTTTCAATTTCTTTCAGGTAGCTTGGGGGAAAATTTCTATGGTTGAGGCAGAAAGGAGACTTTTGGCCAATGCACTTTTAGACCCTGATAACCAGCATTTCGTCTTGTTGTCTGAAAGGTATTTTTGTAACCTTATTCTTCTTTTTGATGCTAAGATTTGGTTGGTTTTTGGGATTTAATCAAGTAAATTGTATGTTCATGTCTGTTTCAGTTGTATACCAGTCCGACGCTTTGATTTTGTGTACAACTACTTGTTATTAACAAGTGTCAGCTTTATTGACAGGTAAGAATTATAAAAGTACCTTCTACAAATTAGTTGATGAAATTCTAGAAACTATGTCCTTTGGTTGAAGATTCTACAGATTTTGTTAGATGGAAATTTGAACTAAACTGTCTCTTACTTTCCTCTTTTCCTTTTTTTTGTTTAAAAAAAGCTATGTGGATCCTGGTCCTCATGGAAATGGCAGGTATGTAGAACATATGTTGCCTGAAGTAGAAAAGAAGGATTTTCGAAAGGGTTCACAGGTATGTTTCTATGGATGTTATCTACCTTTAATACTTTCTCCTGCCTCAATTATAAGAAAAAAAGTGCATGTATTAGTTGGCCTTAAATATAAGTAAAAGTGAACTAATCTATCCACATTTAATGATATTGTTCCAGAAATATCCTTTCATTAATTCCTTAATGTTGTGGGAGATGACACAATAATTAGGGGTAGGTTAGTAATTGTGTTTTTGTTTTACATGAAATCAAGAAAATAAAATGCATTTAACTACCATCCTTAATAAATGTGAAAGTAGGTACTTTTGCGTATAGTTGAGGCCAGAGGGAGTACAAAATTTGAGCTTCCACTCAATTGAAGTGTTTCATCAAGATCACTCTCCACTTCTCCTATCCCTTTCACTTAGCCTAGCATGGTTAATTTGGTTTATAAGAAACTGGTCTTAATCTTATTGTCTACTTTTATGACTTCTTTCACCCCTCGGTCGACTTGGCAATACCACAGTCTGCGATAGGACCCGTAGGCATTGACCATTCATTAAAGTCAAGATTTGGATGAAAATTGCTTTGTAGAAAACCAGTGGTAACTTTTCTGACATGCAGCTGATTTGGATCTTCTTGTTTCTAATGCAGTGGTTCTCCATGAAACGGCAACATGCTATAATAGTTATGGCAGACAGCCTCTATTTTACAAAATTCAAGCATCATTGCAGGGTACTATGTTACTAAGAATCACTTGTTTGGTCCATTTTTTATTATTCTTATTACCTTCTTGCTGTAGCATGTATGAGTGTTTATGAATTTTAAAAAGTAAAAATGGGCATCTCCTGAGATTATGACTAATAATAATTGATTTCATTTTATTTTTTTGCTGACCAAGTTATTATAGTCAGTTATAGCTTCACAAATAATGTTTTCTTTAATTATCCCCACTGTTTCCTTTTTATGCTATTTGTAACAATTGTTGGGATGAAAGGAATCTGTAAACATAGCGTCATTGACCAAATTCTACTATTCATGTTTCAAATTTATCAGCCAAATATGGAGGGAAACCGCAACTGCTATTCCGATGAGCATTATTTGCCAACCTTTTTTAATGTAAGTGCACAATCTGTTCTCTTTTAAAGTGCTACGGTAGCCATCTCTATATCCGTGCTAATTTGTTCGGGGTATGTTTAGATGCTTGATCCAGGTGGAATCGCAAATTGGTCTGTAACATATGTTGATTGGTCTGAAGGAAAATGGCATCCTAAGTCATTCAGGGTTCATGATATTACTTATCAACTCATGAAAAAAATAGCAGTATGTGACACATTTTATCTCCTTCCCTTCAAATGTTTTTGTACTCTTTACGTTGAATCATCAAAGAGTTTTTATTTAGTGTAAATATTACTAGGAAGCCTAAATATTCCACTATAACAATCTATATGAAAATCAAACGTTATTGGATTGATAAAGCACTCATAGTTTTGAAACAAAAATAAAATGCCAAAACAAACAATGAAAAACAAATGTTATACATACTAGGGTATAACTGAAAAAGAAAAACTTAATTACATCTTGGAATTTTGAAAGACCCGTAGTGTAGAAAAATAAAATAAAAATAGTAAAACAAACAAAGATGTGGAATGGAACTGAAGGAGTATGTATTAAACCTTTTAGCAATAGCAATTTGTGTTCTCCATAATCTTAAATAGTTTTGTAGAGTTATGAAGAATAGTGAGGGAAAGTAACACGGAAAATTTATTTAATAATTCCTTTTTCAATAATTTCACTGTGTTGTATAAAGTGGTTTTTATTTAATTATAGGATTGAGTCTACATAATTTTCTTCGAGATTTGTAGTGTACGTAGAGGACTGTCTGACTGGGCTAGCAGCCCAGTTATACAGTGTACTAAATCTCCTCAACAGTGAGGATTTGAGTGTCTCAGGATTAGGGTTTGAGCATTAAGTGGTTACTCCTTTTTAATTTTCATTGATTTTAGTAACCTTCCTCTCCCGTCGTGATCCTTGTTTATTTTCCTTATTTTTGTTGTTGTGGCAAATGCCAACTATCACCGGTTACAGAATCAAAAGTAGAATCTTTTTATTAAAAAGTGAAGCATTTGATGTACTAATGTAGTGAATGTTATACTTTGCAAGAAAAAATTTAGATTTTTTTAATCTTTAACCAATGCTCTAAGGGGACCTGTTGGTCAGATTTATTTTGTTTTACATTGTTAATTTGCAACATTCCTAAACACTTTTTATCTTCAATTCTGTTTAATGACTCATTTTTATTAACTGCAGTACATTGATGAAAGTCCACATTATACAAGTGATGCAAAGGTTTGTAATATATTTCATCCCCTCTAGTTTTGGTTCAACGGTCATGTCCCTGTTGAAGGAATTCTTATGATTTGGTCATTATTTTCACATGCCTTGCAGAGAACAGTGGTGATTACACCGTGCGAAATAAACGGCTCAAAACGATCATGTTATCTATTCGCCCGGAAGTTTTATCCGGAAACTCAGGTTAAATTGATTCAACTTTTCGCTAACTCCACAATATTCTAAAGTATTTATAATACTTTATCATTCTTTGGTGAATCAACACCATGTGGTCCCCAGCCTTACCACCATCTTTGCACATATGACATATTTTGAGAAGTTCCTGAGGCAAAATTTGCTTAGGAACATAGAAGCTGATTCAATCAAAATTTGCTTTTCTCTGGGGCTTGATGGAACTGCTGAGCATGAGCATGTCTATTTGGATAATTTGCTGTTCCTATTTTACAATATTATTTTTTGTATTTGAAACATCATAGATTCTCCAGTAGGATGAAAAGTTTTGTTATCCTTGATAGGCTAGAGAGGGAGGGATAAAGTTTGGTCTTGATTTCGACTCTAGAAGCTAACTGTTATTTATGACTGTTGCATTGAAATTTTTCTGCAGTGATGCATTATTAAATATAACAGTTCAGCAGTTATGCAGAGTTTATCTCTATTTTATATATATTTATATGCACAAATCTTTGGCTTTGTATGACGATGCAAGGCTTTGTTCAAGGAAAAGAAATGAGATGTTTTAGATACCATCAACATTATTTTTGGAGACTTTTGATCAAGAATAAAAACTTAAACTTTTAAACCACGTGATAATATTTTTCTTGAAAATATCCAACTCGGGGACTTGGTCTTTTTTTCTTCTTTGTATAGACTTAAACAAGTTTTGAGTTTTTATGGTTAATGAAGTGATTTCCCTTACCAACATACTCATCTTTACTTACAAGATATTTGGTCCTTACTTGAGACTTAACAAAAAGTTTTGAATAGTTTGAGAAACAACATGGTCAAATGCTCTAAGATCTACAATAGAATTACAATACTTCTTCACTCAAAATCTTAAGGCATTAGATATATGGATTCTTACTCTTATATATTCAAGATTTAGCTCATTTTTTAGTCTAATAGGAGATTTAACCACTCACAATGGAACCCAATAATCTTTTCCACAAGTGAGTTTCTCATATCTTATAAATAATTTAATCACCGTTATTATTGACGGGACTTGTCTCTTAACTTACTGCTAGAAAGTCTTTCGATACAAGGATCTAACACTAGGATCCACTCCCGCTCCTCCATCAAGCTAAATCATGGGCTTTGATACCACTTATTGGGAAGCCGAGGGAGCGCGTTAGCAACAACATCGTCGAATGCTCCAGGATCTAGGTCAATACTCTTATATATTCAATATTTAATTTATTTTTAACCAATATTTCATTTTGTCACTCACATTTAAACCCAACAAAAGTCATGAAAATGGCTGAGAGTGATTGATTCAGACGAGGAAGAAAGAGATGTGAAGAAGATGGAATAGATTTGGTGTGGAAAATGCACCATTACATTTGATGGAACTTCTTTTATCTAATGATTGAAATAAATGTTGTGCACCATATTCTTTGCCCATGGAAAGTGTCTTACTATTACGTTTTTCTTGAATCATGCAGCACCATTATACACAAGATTTCGGTCCTCACTTTTTAAGGACATACAACAAAATCTTTAGTTAAAGTTTTATAAAAATCAAAATTCTAATCTCTACTTTTTTATAACAACTTAAGAAAAGGTTTTTGTACAACTTAGAATTATGAAAATAATCTATCATCAAAGCTTCTCAACACATAATACATTATTGTATACAATTTTTTTAGTCTTTATGTTTTCTGGCTGAGTTTTGAGACAATATTTAACCCATGATCTAACATATACTAAGCTTTATATGTGTATATTCAGTTTTATTAAACTCACTCACTGTTGACACATTAAAAATCAAGTCTCAATGCTACATACATGTACCGTAGAAGAGGAATAAAACAATTATCATAAAATCGAGGGTATCATACACATTATTGCATTGTTCTAGAGTTAAAATCCCCAAAATCATTTTATGTCATCTTATATAAATAAAAGTTCATCAAATCCAATATTTTTACAATCATATTAGATTTAGATTTTTAACGGATAAGACTTTACTCGATTAGTTAAAATGTTGATGGTTAAATTTGAACCATAACTTTATATTTGTTATTCCATTCTAAATATGATATCGTCATTCATAAATTTATTTATTTGGTAAAACACGATTATCAATATAATCATATAAATGAAATTGTAGAAAAATCTGATATATTGATGACGATACGAATCACTTTTATATAATATCAAATCACATTTTTTATGACATATATCACATTTTCATGATATATGCCATATCAATTATCAAATCACTTTTTGATATTTATGCATCACATCTTCTAAGACACACTCTAAGATATATATTTCTTTCATTGCATCAATTATATAGAGACTTATACTAAGTCAACCAAACATTAATATGAATAAAATATTTTTATTCAGTCTCCAACGTGGCTTTTTTTTTCAATAACCCCATTATGAAAAAAAAATACGCAACTGTCCTCCCTTTAAATTAATTTATTAAAATGTCCCCAATTTTCAACTAGGCACAAGTCGCCATTTGCAATGGCGACTTCCTTAAGGAAGACCGCATTGAAAATGGCGACTTCCCAAAGAAAATTTAAAAAAAAAAAAATTCAGTTTTTTTTTTTAATTTTTATTATATATATAATTAATATAATTCATAAAAAA
>JBBPBQ010020324.1:48666679-48690865 GCA_037974755.1 Cicer yamashitae | reverse complement strand
TTATTTTTTTTTATTTTTTTTTTTTGATTTGGTCATTTATTCTTTATTTGATGTTGTTAGAGATGAAAATATGAGTTTATTTAAAGATTTAAGTTATGAATTTGATAAAATTTGCATTATATTGAGGGTGATAATTAATTTAATGGGTTTTGTTTGAAATTTTTGATGAATTTTTGCAAAAAAAAGGATAACATTGTTGACATTTTAAAACATAAAAGACCAAATTGTCACTTAAAATTAAAATAAAAAACCAAATCGAGAAAAAAAAAGAAGATAAAAGACTAAAACGTTAACTGAAATTAAGTTAAGGGACCATATATGTAATTTAGCCAAAAAAATAAAAAAAATAAAATACCTTTAATGTGATTATGTTGGTTACAATGCTAGTGTGTACAAAAATATGGTTAATTAGACTGCACCACAATAAACCAAACAATTTAAATGGTTCATAAATTGAACCACATATTTAAAACAATTAAGTGAACTAAACTTAATTCAAAAACCAGTTTAACAATTTTAAAATTTTTTTAACCTCAATTAAATTTTTTTTATAAAAGTAAACTCAAATTATACAATAGAGATTGGAATAAAAGTAACCAATATATCTTTCGCTATGCAGGAATTGTTATATACTTATTTGTTTTCTCTTTCCATCATTGCGAAATACCAAAATTTGGTATACTCTTGTCAACACCATTGATCTTAGCACTTGGGCGTATGTTTCTAGTTTTTTACTTTGGTTTTTTAAAATCTCTTTATAGCTTAGAATAATTTTTTAGCTTGTTTCTAAACTTTGAGTTGAAATTGAATTATAATTTTATTATTTGCATTTTGACCCCTGCTCGCTCTGTAGGCCATAACTTGAGCTCTGGATTTCAGATTGAAGCATGCGAGCAGTCGTTGGAAAGCTAAAAATCAGAGCTACAACTTTTGTGTTGGAATCAAATCTCAATGCCAAACTCTACTGGGCCTAAATTGCAGATTTCGTAATCTGAACCTTTGTAATAATTTTAAATAGCGGGCAACTTGTTTTTAAAGCCCAAAACCGAGCACTATATATTTGGAGTTTCTTTATTTTCTTGTATTGGATTATTTTCGGATTAAGAATGCGAAAGCTTTATATACACTTTTTAATTTCATGGAAGGCTAATTTCATAAGATTAATCCACGAGTTCGAGGTTTCATCAACACCTGGAGATCCAGGTTACACCGTCAATTTTGATTCATGATTCTATTTCTGCTTATTTGATTATATTGATATTCTGATTGCTTAAATTGAATTTCAATAGGATTGATTAAATTCATTTGACAGAATTTGGTTTCGTCTCTAATTTAATTGAATTATAATTTTGCGACGCTTGAACGTTACTTGTAATAATATTTTGATGATTGTGATGCTTAATTCAGTCTACGAAACCGAATTCACATAGGATTGATTACGCTTGTTTGATCAATTCTATAGTCAAATAAGAATAGAATCACAAATTAGGAATTAAACTCATTGATAGAATCTGTGATAGGTCTGAAACTCGAATAAGTGGATTAATCGTTTTGCTTATCTGTTAAAACTAAAAATTATAAAAATAAAACTTCTTTTTTCGAATTTCAACTCTCAATTCGGTTAATATTATTATATCAGAAGTTCTTGCGAAACGACTCGAGTTATTACGTCTTTTTACATTTTTTTTTCAATTGTATTTGACCCGTGTGCGATAGCGGATCAAATTGGCGCCGCTGCCGGGGACTCTCTGATAACAATATTAACCAGTTTTAGAGTATTACTAACCATCCTAACAATTGTTTCTTTGTGCTTTGTTGTTCTACAGGTCGGATAGGCTTGTGCTAGCTCGTTGGCACGTTGCTAGTAAAAAATAATCCAATTTTCAGGCGACTGTCTCAGATTGCCCCGAAATTTCGCCAGAAAATCAGAAAAAAATCAAGGAATAGGTGATGGTTTGTACCAGGTGATACTTTCAAAGATCTTATAAGAAGTTATAATACTTTCAAAGATCTTGTTTTAACTCAACAAGGTGATGGTTTGTACCACTTGTAAGGGTTTGAGTAATACCTCCTAATATTTTAAAAACACACTTTTTACATACTAAGATATTACCAAATGTATGCGGATTCAAAAAGTGCAAAGTAGGTGTGTGATATTAGAGAACCAATTGTTAGAGTTAATCAAGTGATGTCTAACATGATTTTCAAAGTCATGATGTTCAAGTCATGCACCACGACTTATCGAATGCCATAAAATTTTACTTCGTTCGTGTCAAAATAATTGAGCCATTTATAACCAAAAAATTGTTCTATAATGAATGACCATTTCAATGCACTATTTTTCAATTATATCGTTTAATTAATATTACTTGCAGTATTTTCAATAAAATATATCTTCCTATGCATTTATGACATTGATAATGTATCAATACCTAACAAACATAGTTTGGTAAATGTACTATTTTCTCCATTTCATTCATACACTTATGTTAATATTAGTGAAGTTAACAAATTACTTAATTATTTTTGGACAAATGGAGTAATGTTTTTCTAATTAGACCCATAGTATTAAATGTTTTATTTCTACTATGTAACACACTCTTTTAACACGTATTTTGTAACACACTCTTTGTTATTGGTTAAAATTTATGAGACACAACAACTTTGAAGGAGACACACAATTTGGTGGAATTTATATGAATTTTAACCAATAAATAAAATATTATTTTTTAAAATGTGTGTTGATAACATTATTTTTCTTGTAAACATCCTTCTCACATTAAATAGAGGTGTAAAAAGAATTATAACAATTAATGTACCTTGAAATGTGTATTTTTTTCCCTATAATAAGACAAAAATCTACCAAAATTTTCTGGCAACATAGATAGGAGTTAGTATATCTCTTTTAGATGAATATTATTTTCGATCTTTTGGGGAAAATCAAATGTAGTATTCACTCTTGTATTCCTTTTAGATGTAGAGTTTATGATATTATATCAGTGCTTTTATGTACTTTCATATTTTCCGGCACACTAAAAAAAACTTATTAAATTTATAAGATTAATTGTTTATATTTAAGCCCCTTCATTATCTTCAAAACTGTAAAAACGTGATACTTAATTTTCTCTAAGAGGGACAATTAGGTCAAAAATTTGTATTTGACACAAGTTCAAATTTTTAAGCATTGTATATTAATCGATAGTTTGAAATAGGAGAGAAACGTATTGCTACACATTGACATGCATATAATCGAATTTAAGGATTTCTTTAGTTTTATTAATTTGAAATATATATTCGTACGAACTTTGAATTCTAAAGATACTTTAGGTATGCATTTTATTTATTTCAATTTATGGAAGGTACAATAACTCACTATGTATAACAACAACAATAAACATTCTCATAACAGGTACCACCTCTTGAATAGCCCCTGTTGATGCAATCTTGATTGCACAGCCCAGGATTGATGCATTTACCTCCACATTTTATTCCCAGAAAATCCAGGCCATATGCTAATTCTGCAACCAAAAGAAAGTTAAATTCATACAAGCAATAAGTTTCTTACAAATATATAAAATTAAAAAGTCCTATAATAAAGTCATATGCATCTAGCCACTAAATCAATTCCCAATTTGAGTTAGTTAATTATATATAAAGAATACAAATCAATAGATAAAACAAACATTTATTTATTACCTGAAACCAAAACCAAAGCAAGGATCAACATCCAACAAATATATGCTCGATTGATGTTAAGGGCCATTGTGTAAGAATTCACTCAATATTTTATTTCTTGTTAGAGTGAAGACTAACATGTTCCTTATATACCATCTATTTAGATTTAGAGAAAGCAATAAAGATGCTTCAAAGTAAAAATAAATTCATGACATCAAATATTTTTATTTTTACTATATTTCAAAATAAACTATATATAATTTTTTTATTAATGAATTATTTAAACTAGCATTTAAGTCAGTTGAGTCTTTACATCAATGATGACAAGAATAATTAACTACCGTTTTTGTTTGAAATATTAAATATCATTGATGACAAATTAATGATTTAAACTAGCATTTAAGTCACTTGAGTCTTACATCAATGATGACAAGAATAATTAACTACCATTTTTGTTTGAAATATTAAATATCATTAATGACAAAAGAATCGGTAAATTTGACACTACTAGAATTAAGCTTTTTACCTCCGGAGTTTCCTGCGGATTTAAGCTAAATATCCGCAGGAACACATGTTACCTGCGGATTTTTTGGCGGAATCATATTCCCACGTAAAACCTTCGTGGATAATTTTTTGCTGAGGATTTTTGAATCCGCAGGTAAGATACCTGCGGATAAATCCGCAGGAAATATTTACCAAACCCAAGGCAGTTTCTTACGACATTTCCTACAGAAGTATCTGCAGTATTGTTCCCGCAAATATGTTTCGCATACAAATCCGCAGGTATATCCACATTTACACCAAAATACATTTCGCATGAAATTCCGTAGGTAATTGCGTATTAAAATTATTTTTGATGAAAAATCCAGATATTTGCTTAAATTTCCACCATAATCAAGTTTTTCTAAATTTTTTATTTATATAAAAACTTCAACTAAAAATATATAAAAATATTATTATAAATACATTTTTTAAATATTTAATATTAGTCTTTAATTAAAATATTATTGCAATACTTCGAAACAAAATTTATATCGTGTTTACAAATCAAAACTAAATATTAATTAAAGTATGATTCAACTATTGCAATACTCCTAAACAAAATTTATATCATAAACGCAAATCATAACTAAATTTAGATACTGTTGCAGAGATCGCTAAAGCTATTTCATATCAAACATTCCAATCAATACACAAAATGTTGAACTTGAATGAAGCTTTTCACCAAGGCTTCCATTTTCCAAAGCTCATTTGTGAAATCAGCATTGACCTCTCATTCTCATCATAATCTGCAGGAAGAAAAGAAACCAGAAGAATATTATTACACTATGAAGATTCTGCTACATGCTTCTCTGACAAAAACTGATCAGCAGCAAAATTAACTGTGCTTACTGTCAATCTCCCTGAGATTACAAATGGCAGCATCAAGTTCTGCCCGCATTGCATCTCTAGAAACCCGCAGCACGTCTTTGGAGGACTTTGAGGGCAGCAACAGCATGAAGAACTTGGTAAATTGGGCATAGAAGGTGGGCTATAGCCATAAAGTGCTTGTCTATTGAAAACACATCCAGTTGAAAAACACCACCACATCAAGTTGTGTAAAAAGCAATTCAAAATCGACAATATATATCACTTCAAATGTAAATCAATTACATGGAACAAACATTTGCGTATATAAAGTGATGATGTATCAATTGTTAAATGATTTAGCCAACAGAGCAATTGTAAATGAAGTCTACACAAGAATTTATCAAGACTGATAATTGGATCCTTGGAATCCAATGGATAGAATAGAATAAAGCAGCATCAATTACCTTTTCTCTAAAGAAAGAACTCTCCAAGATCGCTACAACGTGCTTATTTTAACCACATATTAATCTTTCCGAGTTATCAAATGACAACAATACAGCTAGAATTACTTCAGGAAATGAAAAACAAAGAGTTTCTCCTAACAATTCCAAGTCTAAAACAAAAAGTCATGGGAGAACATATTAGAACTCATTTTAGACAAGTATCAGTATTTCACTATGGTTGAGAATCCTCTCTCTTTCCTTGCTAGTACTAAAAAAGATTAAAAACAATTAAAAACATATCAAAACATAATTACAAAATAATAAAAGAAAAGGTCATTATATAACAAAGTAATCAAAAATAGTACCTACTACCTATTATGATGCTCTTTTGGAATTGATGGTAGAATTTCACTAGCCCTTTCCAAATCACCACGCATCACAAGAGTCTTGTACACAATCAAGCTTAAAAGCAGTGTTTAGCCCACAACACTGAGGTACAATCGAGAAAGAAAAAAAAGATTAAAATTACTGCATCAAGAGATTTTGAATAATGCAAGCAATTGACCCACTTACTTGAATTCTTTGTCTATCAAAAAAACCCTACTTTGGCTGGCAAGATATCCCAACAAGTACATTGGACGGTCCAAGTGAAACATTGTAGTTACCTGAATTCATTTATGCACCAAAGATTTCATATGATCCTTGTAATTCAGTAAATATTTTCACGGTTTCATGTGAAAAACTTGTAATTAAAACAGAGAATAAAATAAAAAAACCAGACAGGCCCTAGATGTTTGAAAGCACTTACTTTCACATTCACATCAATGCGCCTAATCAATCTGCATTCAGCCCAATCATAAAAGCATATGAAATCATTTGAGCACATTGCCAATAAAGTCGGTCGAATACTCTTCTTTTCTTGATATACAAAAAAATATCGACTTCAATTTAAATTTCCTAGAGGAAACTTATTTCATTTAGCAGACAACTAAAGCAATAACATAATTTTATTTTGAAAACTAAGTCAGGCTTTGAATTTAAAAATAAAAAATAAAAGTTATTGACATCATTGATATTCCTCAGTTGCTTGTTAGACTTCAAAAGTCAAACATCACATAATAGACCCACATAATGCTGAATTATATGTGGAATCACCAAAAGGTACCTTCAATGCAATTTTTAAGTATTCTCATCAGAAATTGTGGAATCACCAAATGTAACACCAGAAGGTACCTTCACGTCATTCCCATCAGTCGGCGTGCCAAATCTATATGCAATGCATGGCCACCCTGCATCAAGCAATAGCATAAGAATCGGGTCTATATGAATGTGTCGGATATTAAGTTCGATGTCTATTTATAAAAAATTATATTTGATATCATTTTTTTGACAAATTATATTTAATATTTTATACAATTTATGTATGAAAAAAATGAATCTGCCATGCACTGCAGAATATACATAATATCATGCTAAATCACTACATCTTATCAACTTACTACACACATTGAATGACTACCGACAAATGCAGTCCACTATAAAGCTAAGATATACCTATACCAATTCATAAATGATGCAAAAAAAATTGGAAAGATAATAACATGAATGAATGCTTAAAGCTGATCATAAATATTGAACTAATCCTCATATATATTATGCTGTCAATCCAAATACAGAACAGAACATAATGAATTACCTATATAATTGAACTGACGCCGCCTTCCTTCACGGACATCTGATCCCATTCTATGCGATAAAACAACAAACACCTTGTCTTCAATAAACACGCACTAGTGAAAAACACACGATTTATATTTAATGATAACAAGACAAGTAAGTAAGATGTGGAAAAGCAAAGGCAAGAACCTTAACCAACATAAGTGCTTCGAAGACAATTTGGTCCAAAGAAACCACCCTGCAACAACCCAAAAACAAAATATTGAAGCTTTCATTTAATTTAGCAAAAAGATTGAAACTTTTGGAAGTGGGGCATTGAAATGAAGAAAAACTAACCTAAGAATGCGTTTGATTTGTGAAGGAGAGAAGTTAGACAAATCCATTCCCCATTTGACAGCACGTTTAGCTTCACGCTTCAATTGGTTACGGCTCTTAAAGTTAGGGTCTTCTTCATCTTCGTTGAATTGGGTAGCAGTGGTGTTGGGTAGTGGAACATTGGCTCTTCGAAGGTTTCCGCGAGGGGAAGAAGCTAAGGAGAAATCACGAGTGTTTGTGGGTTGTGTTGATGATGATGATGAAGTTAGAAGAAGGTGATGGTTATGGTATAATAGTGCAGCAACATTGGGAGAAGTGCGATGGTGGTTGTGAAAGTGAAAAAAACATGTCCATGACCAATGTCTTAGAGGCCGTAGTACTACTTGCTGGCTCATATTTTCATATGTCAACAACAACAATAGAATGCTCTTCCTTTTCTATTATTTTGTATTCATTAATTAAAAAAAGCAAAACTATACTAATAAATTTGCTAATCACATTCACTGGTGTAAAAATAATAAAAGGTTGGAGATGCGAGCGATCAAACCCCGTGCCTCTCGCATGCAAAGCGAGCGCTCTACCATTTGAGCTACATCCCCTTTTGTTATTGTTGATAACAATATTGTATTTGTCTAATTGGTTTTCATAAGACATTATTGTCGTCCGACCAATTAAAGTCAAAACTTGAAAGCATTATCAGATTTGTCTTATTTTTTATTTTGTTTAAAAAATAATTGTCCTTTATGTATATAAAAATAGAAACATAAAAATTACTTTATTTATATAAAAATAGAAACATGAAATTTACTTTATTTAAATTATTAATAATTAAATAAATATCATCTATTAACAACTTTGATTATATTTCAAATTTATTATTATAAAATTTGTATATTTTATATTTTAAAATTATTTTAAAATAAAGTAAAAAATAGAACATTTAATTTAATATAAGTGAAAAATCACAAAATCACAAAATACACATTATATTCATCTTGCATTAATAAAATAGAGTCAAAATATTCATATTACCAATACACATTTGATAGTACTATAAAATTTCCGAGCAAACCCTGCACACAATCAAAGCGGATTTTTCCTATAAATCAAGACGAGTTCGAGCGGATACGCGGATTATATTGTCATATTTAACTGTGGAATTTGTCTTACTTTTTAATTTGTTTAAAAATTCATTCTACTTTATTTACAAAATACCAAAACATATGAATTTTCTACGGAATTGGCTGCGGATATTTCCTGCGGAAAAATACCGCAGAACAATCTTTAGGAAAAAGTTCAACTTTGTTGCGGATGAGTACTCACAGGCAAATCCGCAGCAAACGAAAAATGTACCTACCGTTTTACCTGCGGAAAAAGACTCCGCAGAAAAATTCCTGAACTAGACTTGAACCGCAGAAAAATCTTTGTGTATTATCTGCGGATATATTTCCGCAGGAAATGCCGCAGGAAAAACGCTAAATTCTAGCAGTTTGATCATTTCATAAATAATAAGAAAAATATATAATTGAAAGATATATAATATTATTTTTACTAAATTATCCTTATTATGTATTGATGCATTATCAATATCATAAATACAAAATGAGATATTGCATTAGAAATTATGCACATAATATTAATTAAATGGTACAATTGGAAAAAAAAAAAGTGTTTTGGAAATAGAAATAGTCAATTATCATAGCACTTGGGCGCATGTTTCTAGTTTTTTACTTTGATTTTTTAAAATCTCTTTATAGCTTAGAATAATTTTTTAGCTTGTTTCTAAACTTTGGGTCGAAATTGAATTATAATTTGATTATTTGCATTTTGACCCTTGCTCGCTCTGTAGTCCATAACTTGAGCTCTGGATATCAGATTGAAGCATGCAGGCAGTCGTTGGAAAACTAAAAATCAGAGCTACAACTTTTGTGTTGGAATAAAAGCCCAGTGTCGAACTTTACTGGGCCTAAATTGCAGATTTCATAATCTGGACTTTTGTAATAATTTTAAATAGCGGGCCACTTGTTTTTAATGCCCAAAATCGAGTACTATATATTGGGAGTTTTTTTTCCTTTCTTAGACATTGTATTGTTTTTGGATTAAGAACCACAAAGCTATATAAACACTTTTTTTTTCAATTTCATGGAAGGCTAATTAATCCACGAGTTCGAGGTTTCATCAACACTTGGAGATTCAGGTTACACCGTCAATTCTGATTTATGATTCTATTTTTGTTTATTTGATTATATTGATATTCTGAATTTCTGATTGCTTAAATTGAATTTCAATAGGATCGATTAAATTCATTTGATAGAATTTGGTTTCGTCTCTAATTTAATTGAATTATAATTTTGCGACGCTTGAACGTTAATTGTAACAATTTTTTGATGATTGTGATGCTTAATCCAGTCAACGAAACCGAATTCACATAGGATTGATTACGCTTGTTTGGTCAATTCTATAGTCAAATAAGAATAGAATCACAAATTAGAAATTAAACTCATTGATAGAATCTGTGATAGGTCAGAAACTCGAATAAGGGAATTAATCGTTTTGCTCATCTGTTAAAACTAAAAATTATAAAAACCCCCTTTTTTTCAAATTTTAACTCTCAATTCGGTTAATATTATTATATCAGAAGTACTTGCGAAACGACTCGAGTTATTATATTTTTTTACATTTTTTTCAATTGTATTTGACCCGTGTGCGACAGCGGATCAACCATCTTCTTTTCATAACTTTCTAACTCACTTCTTAGTACCTCACCATGCTTTTTTCTTCATATTCAATCTAAATTGATCTTCCTAATCCTCTTCCTCACCATTGCTATAACATTAGTCCCATAGATAACAATGTTTGCAATTAATGTTTAAGACCCACTACTTTCAACAAAAATAGGATACTCCACCAATATAATGTCCAACCAATTTATTGCCATCTTTTAGCTATTCTCCCATTTCTTCGTACAAATCTTTAGGGCTATCCCAATGGTCTCACCTATGTGGTCAACAATCAAACCAAACCAAAATACAATATTTTCTTTTCAATTCCCACTCTAATCAATCTATCTATTAATGTCATATTAAAATAGTCTCACAAACCGTTCTATGGTCATCTCATTATCAATTTTGTTTCATAGTTCTATTTTTGTCAAGTCAATTATATGTTTATATGTCACTTCAATTTTACTTATAAACAAATTCTATCTGTAGGTCTATTATATGCTTACCTATATTATCTAACATCCATTCTTCTTCAATTTTGTAACCGTATCACGTTAATACCAATTGTATGACATGTTTTGGATTGAAGCTCAAGCATTAGTAGTATGAAATCATCAATTTCTTTTGAGAAATAGAAGTGATCTCAATTTGAGTTCAAACTTTTGAGTCTTGATTATTATTTTTTTTTTTTCTAATTATAAATAAGATAATATAATTACCATCAGAAACTCTTAAATAATTGTGAGGTTCCGAGTTTGTACCCGAGACAGTAGAGCTGTCAAAATGGGTTAGCTCGAACGAGCCAGTCTGCTAAAACACCTGATTTGGGCCTAATAATTTCAGCCCGAGTGGACCAGCCCGCTATTACACATAACATGATGCTCGACCTAGCAATATCGATATTTGACAGTTAAATTAAAACTTTAAATCAAATTTACTATTTAACTATTTACTTAAGAAGATTGTGTCACTTAATTAATTTGTTGTATGGATTGGTGGTGTATAGAGCGCCATAAATGTACATATGATACAAATTTATCACTGTTCTATCATAGTTTTTTCCATTTCTCTTATTCTATACGTCCTTATTCGATCTTGTAAAACAAACCAGCCTTGTTAGCTACATTATTATTATTATTATTATTATTATTATTATTATTATTATTATTATTATTATTATTATTATTATTAATGAATTTAATTATTATATATATACACACGCACTATCATATACAATTAAAAATTAACAAACAAAAAAAATCAATATGGAAATTAAGCTAGAATTGGCAATATATAGCTCAACCTATTTATGGCTACATGATCTATCCAAGGCCTTTAATACCACAACATTGAGAGATTAGTTTCACACAACAATTTGACACCAATAAAAGCCGTTTGGAGAATTGTATGGCCTTTGCAAGTGAACACAAATATAGGAAAAAACTCCTAATAATTTTTAGAAACCACACATTCATCGCATTATTAACACCAACAATTAATGATCACCCTAGCTAAAAATAAACATTTTTTCTTCCTCCATTTTGTTTCATTATGCAAACCATGCTAAACCAATCAAACCCTTCATAAAATAGTTACGTCGAGGGGTTCACAAGTCACCATGACAAATTTGGAATTGTAATACAAACCTCTAAATAACTAAAACGTAAAGTATATATACCCTCACAATCCTCTTATTTTTTTAAGGCTTGGTTTCGGACACAATATCAAAAAAAAAAAAAACTAAACACAAATTTATAAGCTTGTGAAAAGATGGGTTTCAAAAGCTCTTCTCTTCTATGCTTGGCACTTTTCCTTGCAGTCTCTTCTTCCATTCATGCATTTGACATCACAAAACTGCTAGGTCAAAATCCAGATTTTGCCACCTTCAACAAATACCTCACCGAAACCAAGCTTGCTGAGCCAATCAACAGCCGCAACACCATCACCATCCTCGCCGTTAGCGATTCCGGTCTCTCTTCCCTCTCCGAGAAATCTCAAGAATTCATCAAGGCCTCACTAAGCACCCACGTGATCCTCGACTATTTCGATGAGAAGAAGCTTATGGAGGCTCAAGGAAGTGGCCAACTCTTGACTACTCTTTACCAATCCTCAGGTCTCGCCGTGAACCAACAAGGGTTCATTAAGGTTGCCCTTGTTGGCGAGGGCGAGATCGCTTTTGGCTCCGCTGTTAATGGTGCTCCTCTTGATGTTTCCCTTGTAAAGACCGTTGTCTCCCAACCCTACAACATTTCCATACTCCAAGTCACAAAACTTATTGTGGTTCCTGGACTTGATTCACAAACCCCAGCCTCATCAGCTAATGCACAAGCCCCGGCTGCAGCAAAAACTCCAGCAGAGGGTGCAAAGTCACCAGTGCCCGCACAAAGTGCTAAGGCTCCAGTGGCATCAGCCAAGGCTCCTGTGCCGGCTCAAGGAGCCAAGGCCCCAGCTCCGGTACAAAATGCAACGGCTGATGCTCCTACTAGCGGAGCACAAACCCCTTCTTCAGAGGAAGTTACTGCTCCTTCACCTTCTGAAGTGATCAGCGCAGACTCCCCCGCTGAAGCCCCAACAACCACTGAATCAAGCCCATCTTTGGCTCCTGGTCCTGCAGATGATGAGACTGCTGCCGATGCTTCACCTTCTAGCTCTTCCAGAGTTATGGTAGGTTTGGTTGGAACTATGATGTGCTTCGCTTCTCTCTTGGCAGTTATGTAGAGTGAAGCTTAAGAGTCTATATAATTCAATTGTAATACAAGAAAAGGAAGGGAAGTTGTTTGAATAAAGAAAGCACAAACTATAAGGGATTGTTGTTGTTGAAACTATTTATCAATGACAAACCCTAGTTTGTTATAGTATTTGTGATATTTTAATGCAAAAATATATGATATGTTCATGTGTTGGATTAACGACGCTTTAACCATTTTCCTTTTTGTTTTTGTTTTTCATTGTCCTATTGATATTTTCTTACGTACAATTAATAAATTTGAACTTTTCCCTTCTTTTTATTTTCTCTACATTCAAACTTTTTCTTTACCATTTTGTCCATATAGTTTTTGAGAAATAAACCATAATGTATATAAAAGCCAGAAGGTTGCAAATTCTATGTGCAAGTGCTCTTGCGCTGTAGTAGGAAGCTGATATTTATGATTTCGATTTCACAAAAATATAATAATGGTAGTTATAAAATTTTGACCGTGGATAAATATATTTGGAACAAAAACAAATTTAAAGATGTGATTTTGATCTATTTTATGTTTCTAATTGCAAATAAAAATAATTGTCTACAATAATTAAGATTAATAGGATAAAATAAATCAGTTATTATTGTTGTAAATAAAGATTTGATTAGTAATTAGTAGAGGTCATAATATTACGAGGAGTCAATAAAACTTCTAGTTTCTTTGCTGATTCGAGGCAGACTAACTTTCCTTCAGATTCTTCATCTTCAACCATGGTAGTTTTGTATTTTTAAAGTTTAATTTCAGTTTTTATCCTTTTTATTTTTATTAATTCATATAATGGTTTCTCTTATTTTAAAATCCGACAGTTTTGATCAACGTTCAATTTTATGATGTAGAACTTTCTAGATGTATTAATTATTTATATGATATTAATTAAATTCCAAAATTGAATAATTTCAAAAGTTGAAACTAAATTTTTTAAAGTGTTTTATTGAAATCTCACGAGTATTAATCATTCAACACTACTGTATTATATGTCACGTTATTTACAATTTATCACCTCACTATTTTTTAGTTAAAAAAATTGAGAAAAGTCCAAAACTGTTGAATTTTAAAATAGAGAGATTCATTTTGCGAATTGGTGAAACTCGAGAGAAACAAAATTACAATTGAACCTAAATGTTATTTAAACACAAGTTATGCGACAAATACAAGAGAACATAAATTATGCGACAAATACCACACACGCCAAAATAAATCATTCCTTGTAAGGAATTGATCTTGTATTTGCTTTTGCTTTAGACCTCTCCAAAAATAACTCATATGTCGTACTATCAATAAACACACTTTTGTGTAAAAAAAATCTTTAGATCTTAAGGGCTTGTTTGATTCACATCTAAAAAACTCTAATTTAGTATTTTAAAATTTAAAAACTAAAAAACTTGTTTGGATTACTTGTTTTTAAAAACTGTTTTGTAAAACTATTTTTAATATTATACTTTTTAAAACTAAAAAAGCAAAACAGATAAATGATGTTTTACTTTTCATTTTTCAGTTTTTTTAATTTTCTAGTAAAAAATTGTTTTAAAAAATTATAGTTGCCAAACAAATTTTTTTATAAATTTTCTTTTTAAAAACCGTTTTCTAAAATTTATTTATAAAATAGTTTTCAAAAACTAAAAAGTAAAACACAATCAAACAATCCCTAAATGTTTTAGGCCACTATTATAATACCTCTTTTGTGTCTCATTGTTAGACTCTTAGAAACTAATAATTAGACAATTGTTATGGAATAAAAAATGCAAATAAGCCAAAATTCAAATTTACAATGTCTCTATTTTTACTTTAAACTTCTCCACTATTTCTGTCAATTATTTATTTATTTAGTTACGTTTGTTTTATTTAAGACAATATATTAAACCTGAAATAATTTTTTTATTAAATTATTTATCTGTAGAATATAGTACAATCTTAACAAAAATTAGGTCATGCAACAAATGTTTACTTTAGGCCTTCCATTGAATGTGTTTTGGTTTTCTTCAATACATATTAATTGCATTTGACTTTAATATTTTTGTTAATATAAAAACTACATAACAAATTAATTGACGATGAAAATAATACATCAATTGTATTTATCATCACAAAGTTTCTGTAACCACAATCAATTTAAAAATTAAGTTCTCCGTCATGAATAAACCTTTTAACATGAATAAACCTTTTAACTTCAGTAACGTCCAACAAAAGCTTTATTGTTTCTCATATTCCCAATAAAGACAAACTACAATTTCAATTAATGGAATTTTTGATTTATTAATTTTGTATGTGCTCTCCAAAATTAATATAATTTAACAACTTGATTGGATTAGGATGTGTCCAATATACTTCGCATCCTCTAATAACTTGATTAGTTGTTGCATTTATGTTCTACGACCTTTCAGATTAGATTGAAACATACTTAGATGCTTATAAATATTAGTGATCTATATTAGATTGTCTTTTTTCGGTTTTTAAATATAATCAATATGAATCTCAGTGTAAAATTTCACTCATCTTCAGTTAAATATCCTAGGAATGAATGACATTGTAATATCAACTAACTCATGATTATGAAATCTAGAATTTACACTAACTATCCATTTGTCACCGTCTTTCAAAAATCTATTTATGCATTTTAGAAGCATTCAACCATTTTCTCAGCAAAAAGTTATTGTTTGTTTTTTACTCCTTCCTTTATTCTATATATGATCTTCTAATGACCTCAGCAAAAACCTATTGTTTGTTTTTTTACTCCTTCCTTTATTCTATATATGATCTTCTAATAACCAACATCATATTGTTTCTATCTATAACAACAATAGATGACAAAAAATCCATAATCGCGGATAAAATATGCGATGAGTATGAGGTAGTTAGCTTAACGACTATCGCAGATAAAATAAACAATATTTTGACCACCCGTTAATTAATGAATACGAATGTAATGATATTTGTACCCAATAGCAAGTTAATAAAGTTGATATGTTGTAATAGTTTTTGTTTATGCATTAATAATTTTTATGATGAAATTTTGTTATATATTTTATTTATGTGTTTCGTTGCTTATATATTTGAGAGATATTAGTCACATTATCCTCATCTCGATCTCTCAAAGATGACAAGATGTGTCTCGGCGCAACATGATACTTTTAAGTGTCCCATAAATGTATTATTCTCAAAAGTAACCACTAACTCATGGTTTTGAAGTCTACACATTAAACTAATAATCCATCCCTCAACATTTTTCAATGGTCTCGATCTAAGTTTAAACGGACAACCACACCTTTTAGTTGAAGTCCCTTAGTTAGTTTTATTTGACTTATATTTTCCACCTTTATCACAACCAAGAATTAATTTTGACTTCCTTCCTCTCTTTCCTATATCTACGTCCGAGCGAGTAATGATTACCGCTACTCGATTTTGTCAGTCAACCTCTCTTGCCCATGATATGACAGCTTCTCGTGACTTAAAATTTTGAACAGTTGTGAATGCTTCAATCAAATCTATACATAATGGTTGTGTTTTTTCTATCCCTCTTCAAAAAAAAAAAAAAACCAGATTTCTGGTTGTTATAAATTGTGTACCAGATTTTTAGGGGAAAAAGTTACTCATCGAAAATTTGGTTGAGGGGGTCAGATTTTAGAGTAATTTTTTTATCTTTAACTGAATGAAAATTAAAGGAGTAAGTTTGGATTTTTAAAATTTTAGGGGGTATAAGTCAAACTGGAGTACAAAATCCAACTTTTTCAACTAACAAGAAAAAGGCCCAAAATAGTATTGGCCCAAAACTATTTGGAGAGGCTTTTTTTTTCTTACAGAAATTTTTTAGAGAAAAATGATGATACTCAAATCTAAAATAGGAAAAAACTTTATAATTTAATGAACGCTTATTAAAACACATCATACGAAGTACTTCATAAATTAACAAAATAAAATTGGAATTTGTCTCAAAAGTTGTAACTTGGTGATATGGTTGTAGGGTTACGGAATTTCATGAAAGAATATTGCATAACTTGTACGCACGGACGGATCTAGGGGAGGGTTAGCATGGACCTAATATTTTATCCTGCATCTCCAGGGTTGTACCTACCACCCCTAATCAACGTGAAAATATAATTTTGTCATTTTAATTATTTATAATAAGTTTTAAAATTGATAGTTTCGGAAGTTTTAAATTTTCAAAATTTTCGGAAATTTCAAATTTTTAAAATAAGGATTACATTTCAAATATTTAGAAAGTTTCGAAAGTTTCCAAATATAGAAAATTTCAAAATTTTCCTATTTCGAAAGTTTTGAATTGTTCGAAAGTTTCAAAAATTCTAGAATTTTCTATTTCGGAAGTTTCGAATTGTTCGAAAGTTTCAAAAATTCTGGAAATTGTCATTACGGAAGTTTCGAATTGTTCGAAAATTTTATGTTTCGGAACTTTGAAATTTTCAAGTGTCACTTATTTTTGATTTCAAATATTCTTAAGTTTCGAAAGAGGGAGTGAAAAAATGAGAAGTTAAAAAAGTTAAAGGTTTTATAGATAATTAAAAGGGCAAATTTGTATTTTTACGTTGATTGAGGGGGTGATAAGTTTAAGTGTGGGGGTGCAGAGTAGAATCTTTATATATAAAGTGTGATGTTAAATTGGTATATTTTGGCTATTTTGAATTCCGTGTTATTTTTATTTCCGTCACAATTGGCTATTTCCTTTTATCAATTTGAATTTGAATTTTTAGAATATTTTTATGATTATTTAATATTATTACACTTGTCTCATATTATATTTCATTTGGATTATATACTATTTTAAAGAAAATCACTGTGTACTAATTTTTAAGAAAGTAGTTTGGTGAGTTAAAATACAATATAAGTGTAAAAAAGTAATTAAGATTTCATTAATAATCTAAAATGACAAATCATATGAGATATGTAAATATTTCAAATGAGATGGATAATATGAGACAGATAAAGCAATATAAATTACAAAAAAGAAATAAAAAATCAACCCCCATCTAATGAATTTTTAAATCCGGCCATGTTTATACGTATGTACAGATTCCATAATACGAAAAATGTTATGAACATTCTCTTTTTGGTATTTTCTTTAACATTTACTTTTTATTGGATAAAATCTATTTTAAGTGGGATCAACTTTTAAAGTTTGGGTCTCATATTGATTTCTCATATTGATTTTATAAAATAAGAGTGAGTGTTAGAATAAGTGCAGGAGAAAAAAAGTTCCTAATACTTTCCATTATTATTTTTAACAAACCAAAATTGTAACAGTTTTATATGAGATAATGTTATTGAAATAAAAAATTAAACACAAAACAAGACACAAATACACTGTATATTGAAACATAAATATAAAATGTGACCTCTTTATATTTTATATAATATTATATTTATATTCTATTTTATGTCAACATTTCTCTTTTATATGACGTCTATTCTTGCCGATGACTCTTCCATTTATCCTATAAGAGGAAAAGCTTTACTAATTTGGAGGATAAATATATATTCTCATTTCAAATGGGTTTCATTTTCACAATGTTGTCACCAGTGATGTCAACTCTTATATGCTTCAAAAACTAATTTAAAATTTAATTTGATCTTATGCTAGAGTTTGCAACCTACGTGATGCTTTAGATCAACTACAAAAAGGTGTTCATAAATACATACAAGATTTTAATCACATCTTTTTTTGGTAGAGGTCATCAAATAAATTACAGACGTTGTATAATATTTATTAAGTCTATATATATTAAAATCTAATTTATTCTCATAAAATTGAGTAATAAAATAGAGCCTTATTTTTAATAATTTATCATAGAATTTTAAAGACTTGTATTTTTTTCAATATACCTTCTCACACTCAGAAATATATTAGATTATGGTGCGTGTAAATATATAAATGATAGGTAACTCAATCAAATATACTCTAATATCATCTTAGGTTTTAATATTGGGTCTAACTCATTTTCACAAATTATAATTATAATATAACAAATTATAATTATAATATAACAGATGTTGCTATTTATAATCTATTGTATATAAAGCTATATGTCTTATCAACGTGACACTTGTTTTTTCTTTCCTTCCAAATTTGCAATTAAAAATTAATTATGAAAATAGTGGAATATGTCCTTAGTTTTTGTTATTGATGAAAGAAAATATTTTGAGGTATTAGATGCTTTCTTCTCCACTTTCATTCTCTATAATATATTATAAGCTCTTTATAAGAGGAATATGGTAACCTAATTTACAATATTCCTTTTCTAGATATTCTCTTCAAATAAAATTATGTATGTACATTCCATCGAACACATAATTAGCTAATAGTTCTGACTTTTGATCTTATCTTTGCTTTATATAAGAAATAAAAATATATAAGAGATATTTTAATTACTTAATGTAACAAATTGTGGCTAGTTTATGGGGTACATATCCCTCATATAAAGGACGAATTACATACCCCAAAGTGACGGAAAAGGTTCATTTTAAATAATTAATAATGAGAAAAAAAGAGAGTGTAAATTTCCATAAAACCTAACAGAATAAGAATCTAAGCTCACTTTATGTAAAACTTTCAATTCGTGAAATCTCATTCTGCATACCTCAATTAACCACTAAGAGATAACAAAGCATAGCCTGCTTATTCATTACTATTATTTATTCCCTAATTTTCAAGCTTTTTTTTTTTCATGGAAATAATTTAAGGAAGTAATATTAATTAATCAAATGATATTCTGGAATTAATCAAAATAAACGATTTCTAAAAAAAACTCTAAAGTGTTCACCTAAAATTAATCGAAGTAAATGATATTCTTTATTTTTATTCTTTAAAGAAAGAAGAGTGACTTTAGTTAGTTAGAAAATATACACACCAATACGCCTCGTAACATATTTTTAATGTTTGAAAATGAAAACATGTCATTTTTCATGTGGAGACTAAAATTGAAAATATAGAAAAATAATTAAAAATGAAAAACATTATTTTCATTGAAAATTATTTTAACATGAATAACTACTATTTAAAATATAAAAAAAACTATAAAAGTTTTTTATCTTTCTTTTTTACAATTTATTTAGTAAGTTTTTATTCAATCTCAACTATAGTTAATAAATATTTAAATGATACTAATTACACTATAATCCTCCACTACCAGAAAAATCAATTTAATGACAAAAATTTAGAGAAGGAAAGAGTGAAATCTCTCTCTAATTCTCACTAAATTTATGACATAAAATTAGCGACAAATTTCATTTGTATTCATCTTAAATTTCCGTCACTAATTTTATTTTCACTCAAATTGTATTGGCTAGTAAGAGTCTAAGATATCACTAGAATTAGTACTTAATGAGTTCAAATTCAAGACATGCAAGGATTTAAATGCATCCAGCTGGAGGATAAAAAAGAAGCCAAATGTGTATACTCCTATAACTACTATAGTTTATGCAAATTAATTAACTATAGCTAACTTGGCTTTAATGTGAAAGAGAGATTCGTACATGTAACATTCTATAGTGGAGTGGCACTAACTATACTCTCCCTTAATTTGATGATTCTTTTTTCTTTTTAATATAAAATTTTGTGGATGCCTCAAAGAATTAAGTGATTATCCCACCAAGTTATATTCTTAATTAAATGAAACTATTTTCTTTCGCTATAAAAGGAAATAATGAAATTCAAATATTGTTGATTTGGATTTGTTCTCCAAAATTCGGACAACTGTGCAACTTCACATATATATATATGAAATCATGGCTGTCTTAATCGGCCATAAGAAAATTATAAATAATGGCGAATTTATTACCATGATAAAACTATATCCTCATTGATTTGTTTGTTACTTCCTCTATTTTATATTAAGGCTGTTTTTTTTACCATATTATTCATGCAAAGTATTAACGAACTATGATTATTACTTATCTTTGCTAAAAACTTTATGACCACTTTTAGTGAGGGATCTCCTTCAACTTAATTTTTAACACTTGATATAAGACAGAGTTAGTAGTTTGGTACTATAATTGTGTTTGCAACGTCGAATAAATTTTACTGTAAAATGTGTTTTATTAGAGTTCGATATCAAAACCAAGCCAGCACACTGATGATGATGTGTTGATTCTTGTTGGTTTTGATGGTGATGTTGTGGACCAACCTATGCTTTGACAAGTTATTTTCTTTACTATAATTGATCACATTTTCTTTTAAAAGTGAGTCTCTTGAAGATTATAATCGGTTCAAGTTCCACATCGCTTGGGATATGTGCTGAATAAAATTTATAGAGTACACACATTCTTTACATAAATAGTGATTAATTTTGTGTGATTGAGTTAGATTCTAAAATTTAAGATATTATTAGAGTTTATGTCAAATCTATTACATATTGGACAACTTGAATTAGTGTCTATGGATCGTGATGGTTGGTTCATCTGTCTCATTTTTGCTCACATAATATTAAATATAGGATTGAAAACTACCGTTCACTAATATATTTGAGTCAATTTTACTCTTAAGTTTTATATTAGATTTAATTGGTTAAATAAGAGTTGTCTTTCTTTGTATACTATTATAGAATTATATCTCTTATTTATGTAGAATTTGAAAAAAAAATTCAATATTTGCACTATTGAAAAATTGACTTCCAATAACAATATATGTGAGTATTGAAAATAAAAACTCAAATTACATTAATCAAATATATAGTGTGAATTGTGATCGTTTATTCATCCCCATTTTTGCTCACATAATATTAAATACAATGTTGGAAGCTAATATTTAATAATATATTTTAATCGATTTTAAAATATTTAAAGTTGACTTCCTAAAATAACACTACCACAAACCAATTTTCAATAAAATACGAAAAAAAAAATTGAGGAATTGATCGCAGATTCGCCTAAAACTTGGGCAACTCTTATATACCTAATAATGTGATTGTAGAATTTAATCGGATTCAAAATGTAAGAGGTAAATCCATTAAGAAGAAGAAAAGGAAAAAGATTATTGCATTTCAATCTATTGTATATTTGGATTTCCATCTTTAAGCAAAGAGGATCTAAAAATATTACTACATTGATATTTATCGCCTAAAATTATTACACGAAGATTCTACTCAACACCCCACATCTAAACTTGTCATCCCATCAATCAACGTGAAAATATAATTTTACTCTTTTAACCATCTATAAAACCTTCAACTTTTAGAATATTCGAAACTTTCAAACAATTCAAAACTTTCGAAATAGAAAAATTTAGAAGATTTCCAAATTTAAAAACTTTCGAAACTTTTCAGATTTGGAAACTTTCCAAATTTTCGAAATGCAATTCTTATTTCAAAAATTTGAAACTTCCAAAACTATCAATTTTGAAATTTATTATAAATAATTAAAAAGGCAACATTATATTTTCACGTTGATTTGGAGTGACAGATACAACTCTAAGAGTGCATAGTAGAATCCTCTTATTACACGTACCAATAACTTTAAGCCATTAGATCTAGTGAGAGAATTGTTCTCTCTCTAGATTTATCAATTCCCATAGCTCCATCAACTAACAATTAATGAATAGGATCCAAACCGTTTAATTCTTACCGTAAGATATTGTTGTTTCTAATTGAAATTAACTTTCTCTTTATTCAATTGTTATCTTAAATCCTCTTTGAATTTGATTCTTTCCCCGGAAAAAATTGCTCACTAAATAAATTTTCACATACTATATTGAGGGAGTTAGGACCACTATCATGTTACGGTGAATATTGTGCACTTATCTACATGAGTATACGTGTGTTATGTTTGTTAGCATCACATTTTTAAATATTTTAGAAGTCATATTTTAATATTGAAATTAAACACTTAATAAAGAGAAATTATAATTTTAATAATTAAAAAAGATAAAATAAATTTGACTCTCTGTAAAATTTTTAAAAAAATTTAATATCTATAAAAAAATTTCAATTTTTTAGTTCATAAACTTTTTTATGATTCACTTTTAGTTCTTATTTTGAAATACTTTTTGTAAAATATTATCTTTAGTTCTAAAAAAAGTATCTATAAAATCAAAATAAAGACTAACGATGAGTAAAAAAAAATTATAAACTAAACTTGAAAAATTATAATTTTATATGGATTAAAAATATATTTAACTCCAAAAAAAAATTTACCCTCATTCATTATATCATAAAAAAATGAAAACTTAAACTGGATGCACAATCTAATAGCCGGATTACTACCTCTAATTATAAGTCATTTTAGAAAGAAAAAAATTGTTTCTACAATTTATTAGACATATCTATTGTTTGTTTTACAAATATATCCCTTATTAATTGTATTAATTTGTCTTGAAGATAAAAGAAAAATACATTAATACATTTATACAAAATAATAATTATATACAAAATATATACATTAATTACATTTTCAATTTTCTTTAATATAAGTTTCGACATCCCCTAGATTTCCCAAAAAAAAACTGCATGTCTTTGTCAATTGACTTTGTTGCTTGCATAAAGAGGGGCATGCAGCTACGTGCACTCACCCTTTGGATGCCCAAAGGCATACAAGTTTTGCTTTTTACTATTCTTTGTTCATCAATTTCTAAAGTTTAGGACCATTATGTTTTTTATTTATTTATTATTATTAAATTAGGACCATTATATTTATATGTTGATCGAGCATATATATGCTATATTAATCGGTTCTAACAATATATGCATAGAAATTACATGGATAATTTTTTCGGTAACGAATCTATACAACATTGACGTGGAATACTTTTTTTTTTTTGTTGATAAACTGAGTATTCCTCTTCTTGCAACATTGCATTACTAATTCCTTACAATTGCCATAAATATAAATTATAATAAAAATGGTAAATACCTTAGATTTTGATTGAGAATGCCCAAAAATCATACAAATTTTTCATATTTATTTATTTTTTAAGTAGTTGAAAATTTATATTTATTTTACTTTATAGGTAACCGTACCTATTTTTTTTATGGATACCAAAAGTTTCTCCAAAACTATTACATTATTGTATTTTTAGGACTCGCATTAGTGACATTAGAATATTAATATATCACATCTTTTTATTATATGCCGTTTTATGATAGAAAAATATAATTAGTAATAAAAATTAAAGACCCAAAAACATAAAATTGTCTTTGATTTTATTTTCTAAACTTAGTGATAAAAGAAATTAGAGATAAAAATGATTTTTTATCTTTAAATTTCATTATTAATTCAAGTTTTTCTAATAGTAATTATGGATATGGAAGAATAATATGT
>JBBPBQ010020324.1:48585022-48662713 GCA_037974755.1 Cicer yamashitae | reverse complement strand
ATTAATAAATATTATCGAATATCATGTTACAAATCATATGATTATAGAGTTGTAAATACATCTTGTATAGAAAATAGCTTGAGAGCTTGATACAATGAAAATTTCCTTAAAAATTTCATATCTATGATGATAAAAGATTCAAAAATAACACATTTAATATTTTATATATAAAATTAATATAGACTTAATAAATTAATTACGGCTAACTATCTCTAATTAACTTTATTAAATAAACCAGTTTATACAATACATATAATTTAACTAATAATTTTAATCATCTTATTTTGATATTTTTATTCTCTACAACAATTTAAAAAAAAAATTATCAATGATGAACTTTGTTAAAACAAATTCATAAATAAAATAAATGGTAATTTTTTTCGCAAATAACTTAACTGCTTGCATCGAAAAGGCATTGTTAAATATAAAAGAAAAAACTTCAGAGTACAACAATAATAATAATATTAAAATATACAACAAAGAAGACTTGGGAATATTTGCACATTTAAATAAAAGTATTTTTGTTCTTGCAATAGAACATTAAATAAATGGTTAGGATGAAGAATCTGGTTACAAAATGTTAGGAAAAGAAACTCCAGACGTCGAAAGAAAAATAAAGAAAAAGTATATGGCAATCAGCTGTCATTTCTAGATTCTAATTTGCTTTATAGAACAAAGATCTTCATTGGATGAACAAATATAATTTTCCCAATATTTAAATGTTCAGACATAGATCGTAGTATATATTGTGTATAATGATATAGTATAATTAGTGTTATTAATCTAATCTAGTTATGTGTCTTTGAAGGGTTAATTTATAGTAATTAATACGTTGTCCTTGTCGGCCACTCGCATACGTGTTCGTACACGTACATAAAAACAACTAACATTTTTTTGTGTATAATATTGGTTTAATAAAAAATAATACACTTGTTCCTGAATGTTGGCATCAATTAAATTAGCCATACGCCAAGCTTAGGAGATACGAATATATACTAGAAGCTATTTCTAATATATATATATATATTAGTAGCTTCTAACAATTTTTAATAAATTAAGTGTGTGTATTTTTTAATTCTCTTTTTCACCATAGATTATAAAACTCTAAAATTAAGTTTCTATGACAACCTGAATTTTCATTTTGGATGAAAGTGCCGCATGGCAGAAACAAATAAATGTTAGGAATTGTCTCATATTTTATTATGGGATAAAGAAGATAAATATAAATTAATTTCAATTTTAAGTTAATTTTTTCTTATGAGTACTGCTACTCCGTATTGTCATTGATATCAAATGATTCTCCAAAAATAATGGTTTGATAAAAATATGAAAAAGAATTAAAAATATTCAAAAATCAGGATTTACAAATCACAACTCTAATTTATTTGATATTATTAGAGATGAAAATATGAGTTTATTTGAAGATTTAAGTTATGAAATTTGTATTATATTAAAGATAATAATTAATTTTATGGGTTTTGTTTGAAAATTTTGATGGATTTTTTGAATTTTTGTAAAAAAATAAAGGCTTAAATGCAGTTTTAGTCCCCATATTTTAACTGAATCGCAATTTTGGTTCCCCTATTTCTAATTTCGCAATTTTGGTCCCCCTATTTCTAATTTCGCAATTTTGGTCCTCTTATTTTAACTGATTTGTAATTTTGGTCCCTCTATTTCTAATTTCGCAATTTTGATCCCCTTGTTTTAACTAATTCATAATTTTGGCCTCTCTATTTTTAATTTCTTAATTTTGATCCCTCTATTTCTTAAAATTGAGACATTTTATAAATCTAATGAATCACATTTTTTTAAAATAAAATTTAATAGATTACATTTTAAAAAATATATAACATTAAAAAAACATTAGATATTTATTTAAAAAAATATTTTTTATTATATAAAATACAGAAAAAAAATAGTTTTAATCATTTTAAAACTAATTAAATCTAAAAATGGTTTATTTATTATTTTTTAAAAACTGATTTCAAAATTTATTATTTTAAAAACTGTTTTAAAAAAATTTTTAATTATTATTTTTATTAATTCAAATATGTTTTTTTAAAATAATGATTAATAATTAATAAATTATGATTTTTTTTAAAATAATGAAAAAATTTAAGTTCTATTTTTTATTTAAAAAAATATGCTTTTTTCTTAAGAAAATATCTTATTTTTTAGTAAAATTCTGTTTTATGATAAAAATAAATTTTTATTTAAATTCTATTTTCTTTTAAATATGATAAAAATATATTAAAAATATAATAAAAATTCTGTTTTATTTTAAAATCATAATTGAATTAATAAAAATAATAATTAAAAATTATTCAAAAAAAGTTTTTAAAATAATAAATTTTGAAATCGGTTTAAAAAAAATAATAAATAAAACTATTTTTAGAATTAATTAGTTTTAAAAAATTAAAAACTATTTTTTAAATAGTTTTTTTTAATAAAAAACATTTTCTTAAATAAATATCTAATATTTTCTTAATGTTATATATGTTTTTTAAATGTAATCCATTAAATTTTATTAAAAAAAGTATATGATCCATTAGATTTACAAAATGTCTCAATTTTAAGAAATAAAGGGATCAAAATTGAGAAATTAGAAATAGAGGGACCAAAATTACGAATCAGTTAAAATAGGGGGACCAAAATTGCGAAATTAGAAATAGAGGACCAAAATTACGCATCAGTTAAAATAGGAGGGCCAAAATTGCAAAATTAGAAATAGGGGGTCCAAAATTGCGAATCAGTTAAAATATGGGGATTAAAACTGCATTTAAGCCAAAAAAAAAAAGATAACATTGTTGACATTGTAAAACATAAAAGATCAAATTGTCACTTAATATTAAAAATAACGGACTAAATCAGAAAAAAGAAAAATAAAAGACTAAAACGTCAATTGAAATTAAATTAAAGAACCACGAGCGGTATTTAACTTAAAAAATATATGATAATTTGTTATTTTTTAAATTAAATTATATTTATGAGTACAACATATTTAGAATGAGGTGTACACTACTCAATAAATTAGTAAGAAGGAAAACGTAAAATTTATCTTTAACTCTAACTTATATCACTAAATTTAGCCACGATAATAGTAGAGAGGGTTTTATTTTTCAGTCATTGATTTTTGTCACTAATTTTTATTTCTAATAGTGAAAATAAAATATTTAGAAAAAAAATGTAGTAACTAATAAAGTATTGATCAATATTTTAAAGTGACCTACAATTTCCAACAAATTTATATATATGCATTTGAAAATTAGAATATTTTCTGAATAAAAAAATCTACATTAATTAGACAATAAATAAATATATATATATATATATATATTTAATGTTTATTTATCAATTTACGTGCAACACACAATAATTATAATAATCAAACTATATTTGTATTTATATGATATATATTCATTTTGTCCATTTTTATGTTTAAATAACATAATTGTATAAAACTTTTTTTTTTTGCTTTAGAGACTGTTGACCAAATAATAAAGAAAGGAGCAATAAGTCATTGTCGCCCTTAATCACAATTTATTGAATTGAATATAAATAAAAAGCTTCGTGTCTATATATTAGATGGAAATCTAAAATCTATATGGATAAATGAATTTTTGAACATATTTAATAATTTGAAATAGTTTTTATCATGTTGAAAATGATATATATCATAACATAAAAAAAATTGACTTCATAGAAAAGTACTGAAAATTACCTTTAAGGGTGTCCAATTATTCCCAATGATGAGAACCTAACAGAAACAAGAACAGCTACAATATCTAAAAGGGTAGCCCCCACAATCTTCACGTGGACATCTCGTGTTATCTATGTGATCGATTCACAAATTATTGTAGCTGAGCAAGATACCATTTTTTTTCTCCTCTATTTTTTTTATTAAATAAATTATATTCCCTAGGCTCTCTACTACACATTATACAAAAATAAGGCCTGCATTAAAATTAAGCCACAAAAAAGATAATCCAAAATCTCTATCAAACTAAACCCCACGGCTAGTACTTTCTACATGCCCTATAAGGTCACCCCATATCATATGTAGTCACATTTTAAAAAACGTTATGCCCCACAAAACTAGATTCTATATGCCAAAGTGAAACATGCCCCATATAAATCACTTTTAATTAATTCAACGAAAATAGCATTTTTCTCTTGTTTTATTTTAGCCTCATAATCACTTTTTGACACATATATATACCCCTTCACACCCTTCTCATTTCTCTCAACCAAAACCAAAAATCCCTTCATTCTAAATCATCTCAATTCTCTTGTTCTACTTTTTTTTTTCAAAAGAAAAAAATATTTTTTTACTCAAAAAAAATATTAAATACCAAGAAATTCATCACACACAAAAAAATAAGATATTAGATAGATAAGAAAAAATGTCAGGTGTTTGGGTGTTTAAGAATGGTGTGTTTCGTTTGGTGGAGAATCCTCAAGGAGAAGATGGAAGAAATGGGAAGAGAAAGATGTTGGTTCATTTGCCAAGTGGGGAAGTGGTGACTTCTTATGCTTTTCTTGAGAGAATATTGATGGGTTTAGGTTGGGAGAGGTACTATGATGGAGATCCTGATTTATACCAATTTCATAAACACTCTTCTATTGACCTAATTTCTCTACCTAAAGATTTTTCAAAGTTCAATTCCATCAATATGTATGATATTGTCATAAAGAACCCTAATGTTTTCCATGTTAGAGATAAGTGA
The DNA here is from genome assembly GCA_037974755.1 of Cicer yamashitae. NCBI lineage: Eukaryota > Viridiplantae > Streptophyta > Magnoliopsida > Fabales > Fabaceae > Cicer > Cicer yamashitae. The sequence goes on along the minus strand of JBBPBQ010020324.1, from coordinate 48,657,986 downwards.
GTTAATTTGGCTACTACCACTAGCTAAGTAGCTAGCACATGCATTTATCTTTGATTTTTTTCATTGGGGTTTTAGATTTATTTTCATGGTTGTGTGCCTCTATACATATATAGCTAGAGTTTTGTGGAAACTCTAGTGATTTATAAGCTTGTTGGTTTTCATTTGGTTTTTGTTCATAAGAGAGGGAATAAGTAACTATAGATGATTGATGGTGTTGATGTATGACTAGTGTATATTTGCTTGGAGTGCTTTTTGTAACATATTGAGTATCGATTTCTAATAATAACATTATTCCTTGCATTTCAACAATTTCTTATTTATATATATATATAGTCTTCTATAATTGAGAGTAATTTAATTCGATATTGAATTTTTTATCTCTGCATTTAGAAGTTGGTCATTTAATTATTTAACGAATTTGAATTGATTATTGAATGAATTTAATGGCCAACCTCTAATTACATATCAGGAGAGAATTTCAAATTAAGAGAAAGGGAGAATGAAAAAAAAATTAATGTTTTAACGTTTAACCTAATTATTAGATTATTTTGGAGAAGAAATATAGATAGAAAAAATAAAAGCATTCATGTTTTGTATTATTCCCTCTATTTCTTTTTATAAGATACAATTAAATGAACCAAATTTATACATTTTATCAATAATATAGACCTAAGTATTTGATTCATAATATGAACTAAAAACATAAATTTGTCTCTTAATAAAAAAATCCAATGGAGATATTAAGTAAAAGATATTTTTATCTTATTAAATAAAAAGATGTATTATTAAGAAAATAAAAGAACTCGATTTTGTAAGATATAAATTAAGTTATAATTTAAAACTTAGCATTCGAATTTTAATTATTTTTATATTCAAATTTCAAACTGAAAATTTGAATTGTTTGAACAAAATGTGTATGACCATATATTTGAGTGTATGGTTAATGCATCCCATTTGGATCTAAAACTTAACAAAAAGATTTGACACATGTCACCACATTAGAGAATTTTTGTTTCGGATTATGGAAAAGCCAAATCAATACAAAGGTTTCATAAGTTTGATGCAAGACATGATTTGATCGGTTACAGGAAACATAAAGTATGAGTTTCTATAAGCATGGGCCCACCTGTTAACATTCCCATGAATTATTAGCACATCTCAAAAGGTAAGAGAATTAAACGTGCCTATTGTTTTTGATGATTATATGTTTGAATCAAAAGCAATTTTAGAGTTAATTTGGAATATTTATTCAATTTTCTTATATAGAGTGGTGTACAAATTACATTATTTTTTGATGAGATACAAATTACAATATTATATAAATTTCTTCTTGTCACTTGTGAAATATGTATAAGATATGTACTGTATTACAGAAATTCCCAAATTAGTAGACAACTTGAGAATGTTAATAGACAAAATACACACATTCACGTGTTTGATGAACAATTGTATAATGTTAGTTGGAGAATTTTTTTTTTTTTTTTATTGATTTTGGTTGGAGATTGAAGAGAAAAAAAAAAACAGATTTTGATGTTAGACAAAATTTGATATTTCTATTATATAGTGTATTTTGAATAAACGGGGATATTAAATGTTTTATTAAAAAATTGAGTAGAAAATAAGAGTTTAATTAGAGGGATTTGGTTAAAGTGAAAATGATAATATTGATTTAATTGTAATAACTAAAAATTGAACACATAAATTTTTACCCAAAAACATTTTGAAATACCAAATGACTATTATAGTATAGATCCTAAAAATATAGTAATCTCCCTTCAAAAGAAATAGAACAGTAATTAGTAGTCAAGTTAAGAAAAAATAAAATAGATACATATGTTTGAAGTTTTGAAAAATTTGGCTGTTCAAATGGCTAATAGAATCTGAGTGTGAACTGTACCAAAAACATGGGGAGTAATTAAAAGTGGATAACCTCAACCAGAATAATTATTTGTCACCCAATCAGAATATAGCTATGAAAGGGACAACAAATCTAATAACATGTGTATATGTCAGTGAAAGAGAAGGTTGACTGAGTGAAAAGAAACCCACAGCCAACAGCTTTGTAACTTTAATAAATACAAATATAATTAAAAAATAGCCTAAATTTTTCTTTAGCTTAATTTTGCTACATAGTTTTCTACTGAAATAAATATTTCCCTCTCTTAATATTGGATTTAGATTAGGTGACATAACATTGCATGTATTTACATGAATTTTAGTAGTTTCATTAAATTCAGACTATCGGACCGTAAAAATTGTGTGATTATACGTAGTTACAACGATTGTGACCGCATATAATCCAATTTCTTTAATATTTAATGTAATAATTTGTTATTTGTAAAAAAAAATGATTTAATTTATATACGCTAACGGTATTAATAAATTTTATCAATTACAATAAATTGTTAAATTATTAGAAATATTTGTTTTAAAGTTATGTCTATAATTAATTATAATGTGTTATAGTTTATACCATGTGCATGACAATAAACTAAAAAATTAATAACTTGATAATGGGTTGTTTAATGTATAAAGGTTTTTTTTCTTAAATATATTTGTCTTTAATACGCATGGATGGAGTAGAAGATTTCTGGCTAAGAAGTATCTTGTATATATTTTTTACTTGCAAATATGTTTTTTTTTTTTGAAAAAGCCAAAAATTTCACTTGCAAATATAGAATGTTTTCTTAGTACTGGGTCTCTCTCCTTTCAAATAAAATACAAAATCTTCTCATTTTAATTATTTTTTTTGTTTTTTTATAAATTAAAACGTAAGATTGGAGGAAGTACAACTCAAACAAAATCATAGAGAACTATTAATGTTATTGAATATTTACATATAATTTACAAACTATGAAATTGCATATTTGAATTGTAGTCACATCAGAAGTAAACAAGATATCCTACTGCAGGTGGCTTTTTTTATATTCTATTGATAATCACAAATTCCCCACCACGTATTCGTTTGGATAAGGATATATTTATGAAAAAATTGGATTAGATATTTATTTTTTTTTACGCATGGCACATTATTGTTAAGCCTGAGTACATTATTGTGAAGAATGAAGATGAGATAGGGTTCACGTGAGGTGGATGGTGAAAGGTAAGTAGTGGTCACTGGTCACTATTTTAGCCTTGGTTTCCACATGCTTCCTGCGGATGTGACAACGAAATCTAAGCCATCTAGCCTCACATAATTTGATTTTCTATTTGGTCCCATCAATAATTTCTCAAACTATGTCAAATAGTTCCTTTTGATTTCAAAGAAAGAAAATAATAAACTCAAAAATAGATTGGTTTAACGGATAAAAGATATCCAATTTGTAAATTCGATTTTTATTAGTGTTAATATTTTCTATGTGTTATCATTTTTTTACTCTAAATTTTGAATAAAAAACATAATATTAAATTTTCTATTTTATCGAATTCTTAAAAAAGAATGACCTGTCCATATAAAGATGAAATTTGTCTATATTTAACTCCTCTTTAGAATTGCATTTTTTTTTATTAATTTATACTATGTAATAAAAACATACAAATATATAAATTTCGACAAATCCAATAGAAGAGGGTTCGGTTGGGTTGATTTTTGGACTATATATCATGCATAGAGGCGGGATTTCAGTAACGTGTATAAATATGTTGAGGAATATATTTTGAAAAATTGAGAACTTTTTTATACTTGAAGTGCTTGGTTTTAAAACTCTTTAAATTTTTACTTTTAGTGCTTTTTTCAATTTCTTCTGTTTGTTTTTTGAACTATATATCATGCATAGAGGCGTCCCGATGTACCCTAGGTTTCTTTCTCAAAAATATTAGATTTTTTTGAACACATTGTTTTGAAGAAATAAAAATATAAAATAAATTTTGAATTCAGACTATAGTTCTTTTAAAAGAGTTCAGTAATTAAGTTAACAAACATGATTCATACAATCTTTTAGCATATAGTAGTAATAGATTAATTCATCCATAAAATATCTACATCTTAAAACCTACATCCAAATCAAACCAACATATCTTAAAACCTATGAACCAAAACAGACCTACATCAATAGCACCAGTGGTTCCTGTCCTAGTATCCATCGCGATCCTCAACTATATTCTTTATATGACAGAACATATCAAGCTTGTTTGTAGTGAAAGTCATCTATGGTGGAGTATACGAGACCATCATCTCCAAGAGTCTTTAGCGACAACCTGGCATCATGAACAGCTGAGTTAAATCATAAACAAATGCTTTGCATACCCATAACAAGACAATTAAATATAAGAAATAAGAAAGCTGACATGATCTTGTCCAATGGAAGCTTGAGCTCTTTTGATAGTTCATTAACATGTATTCCCCGTTCATCTGACCTGCAATTTAAAACCAATTTCAACATCTTTCAGCATCATATAAACTCGCATAAGTAAATATTGTTGAAAGATGAGATGAGAGATTTAGTAATCCTACTTGAAATCATTAATGGAAGGTAACAAATACAGCTAAACATTTTTTTTAAGTATATAACTTACATATCTGAATGCTGTTGCAGATACTCAATAACTAATTTATCACAATCCTTGAGTCCATCAGTGCTATATTGTGCATATCCCTGAGGTTACGAAAATTATATCATCAATCTAATCAAATTATAGAAATAGCTACTTACATCAAATATCATACCGGATTTGATGATGGTGTCTGAGAACCATTTATTGCATTTTTGACAGGCGTGTTAAAAGACGAGTTTGATGGAGTTTGTGAAGAAGTGATTCCTTCCATCTATAATCCAAAAAACAAAAGCAAGGCATTATGTTAATTATCAAGTTTGCCGACTTAAGCAAGGTGCAAGAGCTGAACACATGTCAAAATGCAATGGTCAATACTTCCAATGATCCTATAAATGGGTTATAAACAATTCTTAATTTATGAAATTCCTGAAAGTTTACGCAGTATTAACTGCCATCAATTATCATACAATGATATAACAGAATATAGTCTGTTAAAATGTGTACCTTTAGCTTGGTGCGGAGGTGGTTATGTATACAATCAATAAAGTGAAAAGAGATCTCATCAAAATTTGTCACGGGCCTGTGAAACGCCAAAAATATGAAATAAACATGAATGATGATTGAAACAGCCAATATAATGTAATCTAGCAAGTAACTTTTCATCAACAGAATATCGCACTGTGATTCACAGGTAAACCCATCAATCAAGTACATCCATCATCATTTTATTAGGAATTTTTTTTAATATACAAATGCTAACTCCATAAATGCAACAAGAACAGGATAAAACAATGATTAACTTATAAGAATATCATGAAAATAGTTCCATTAGAATTAAAATTAATTAGAAAGAAGCTATCCGACAAAACAATTTATAATAACTAAGTACATTTGTCTCTGACAGATCAAACAATTATGTGACAATTGATGTTCTTGTCGGGATTAAATACTCATGTGTTCAATGTTATAAATATTAGGTCAGTCAAGTCTAAACTTAGGCAAACTAGCAAATTAAACTAGCGATTGTGCAAAAGCATATAAGCTGACAGCAGGCTAAATAATGCAAACATGATCCACGTATTTCTGTAAGGTGTAATGTTATACAGTGCATTGTCAAAGTTCATTGAGACTGACTGCAAATGAAAAACAGAGAAAATTATGTTCTGATAAAATTCAGAGGTAGATAATTTTTTAGCGACCACCAGAAAGTAATAAAACTATTCAAAACCAAGCACACCTCAGCTACCAAACTTGCAGATATATCTTTGGGATTGTTATGATCATGGGATTTTATAAGAGATAACAGAGAGCACAAAATGATATGTTTATATGTTAAAGTCAAATAAATAGATTTTATGCATTTATATATTTATATATTTACTCTACTTAAGGGTATTTTAGTCTTTTACTTATTGCGCATATATTTACTCTAACTCTTTGTATTCCCTAATTTGATTTTTTGCAATACTATTGAATCCTTGTAGAGCTTAGCTCCCTTTATTCTCTCCTCTTTTCTCTATGCATTAACACTTTTATTGAGAACTAGGAGAGAAATCTCTCCTCCAAGGGTTTCCCTTTCACAATAGAGAATACTCTATTCACAATTACAAATATTCAATGATATCTCTCTAACTCCCTAACCTCCCTATTTATACAAATAGCCTTTTAACAACCTCAACTAACTAACTCTACTCATCTAAGTCCTAACAATACACCCCTCCTTAAAACAACCTTGTCCTCAAGGTTGACATCTACTAAATATCTTCATGTTCCATTGGATGTGGACAATAGAAGTCTATCCTCCAGGATCCCACTTATGGAAGGACAAAGACCCATTCCTCATAATTTCTTTTGGGTAAGCTCCAAGTGTCCCAACAATACCCTAACTTAGTATTGTCATCAATGACAAACCCACAATTGTAGAAACAATGATGCTTGCAACATAATGGAAGCTTTGGACATCTGGGCTAACTCCACCATGTGACTCACAATTGCATCAGATTTTATCTCTTTTTCTCAACTTGAGCCTTGAGTAACTATACCCTCAGCCTGAATCTATGTACCAAGAAGAGCTTCTAATGTGTTATTGAGTTGAATGAGCATGGGATATACTTCCCTTGCTTCAAAAAGTCTACCAACTTCATCTTTGAGACCCAAAAGAAATATTGCTGTTACTTCAAACACAGCTACAGCACCACTACCACTGTAGCTACAGCTTAGTGAATGATTTTGTCTCCCGGAATCTCAGTCTGCCCTTTCTTTTGCCTCCCCCAGAATCAAACTTTCTGTGGCAGCGCATCATGGCATTTTACGCATCCATGATGTCTTCCTAGCTTCTGACAGGGACATGGAAACAAACCACTCACCACTGCAAATTGCTTGGAATGCGACGACTTTGATTGAATTGGGACAGTCGCCATGGGACCTTCAACCCCAATGACTCTTATGCAAGGAGATCTACATCCCACAACTCCAGCGACTCCTTGGCTGGTGTGAGGTTTATCGAGCTTTGAGTTCTAAGGGTCGCTCTTACCACTGCCAGCATTTCATCATCTGGCGATTTAGGTGGCGGTGGTGGGTTGTCCTGCCTTCTCAAGACCCATATGTTCTTTGTTGATGTCAGCTCTACACCATTCAGTGTCGAGACCTCTGTTTCAGCCCCCTTTGTCCCACATTGAATATTGGCGTTACTACAGCCTCCCACGACCCATTTCTCAAATTTTCAACTTTGAAGGTGTGAGATGACCCTATATTCTCTTCTCTATTCTTCTAAGGGAATCTCCATAGCTACCATGATTTACCACAATTTGGTGGTTTCGATGGCAGACACATGACCAGTATGCAAGAATCCTCTTTTTCCTTAATTGTTGTGAACCCATCTTCTCTATTGTGTCGATTATCATCTGGTGGTTCTTCTTTCATGTTCACATTGGTTTTCTTCCATGTTCTTGCTGTTGTTCACCTCCAATTTCTTTTTTTCCATGTCATTCTTCCCTGTTTCCTTCACCTCATCTTGGGTACCAAGAAAAGGGTTCTTGCAACCTTTTCTTTGGGTTGCATTCTGCCTCTGTACAATCTTTGTTACCGTTGTCGTCGGCACTGTGGCTGCATCAACTTTTCTAATTATTTCAGACACATGGATTGAATCAGTGTCGTGCATTTCTTGTTTCTTCTCTAGTGTCTCCACCAATGGCTCCACTTCTCCTATGCAGGTTTTTTTCTCCACAGTTGCTGGTCTCTCTGCCTTGTAATCATTGTTTCTTCCTCCAAACCTTCTGATCAGACCTGTGGAAAATGATTCCTATTTGGGATTTGGCCTTTCTTGATCCCAAGAAATGTACCAAAACATTGTCCAATCATCCAAGCTCATGAACGCTTATTGTACCTTGTCAAACCCATGAACTTCATACTTCACAAAGAACCTTTCAGCCCTTGCAAGCCACCCAATGGGGTCATCCCTGAAAATGTTGGCAACTTCACCATTTGTGCGGCTTCCATCTCCTTGAACACTGGCACTTCTCAAAAATCCGGCGAGTCAGATCAATTGTTAGGAACCCAAGAACTGGATCCCTAAGAAAGAACACTTTTGTTGAGAACTAGGAGAGAAATCTCTCCTCCAAGGGTTCCCTCACAATAGAGAATACTCTATTCACAATTACAAATATTCAATGATATCTCTCTAACTCCCTAACCTCCCTATTTATACAAATAGCCTTATAACAACCTCAACTAACTTACTAGCTCTACTCATCTAAGTCCTAACAATAACTAATCTTAATAAAATAGAAAGGATTAATGGAAGAAACAAATATCTAACAAGAACCTACAATACACCCCATCAATGAAACCTCTTAAAACAGCTTAGAAACATACACTAGAGGCAAATGCAATGCCAGAAATCACCCAAGATGGATACCAGTAATGGCTCCCAAGCTCGGTGATCAAACCCACAAAGCAAAAGCTCGACATCAGAAGCAATTAAGTGGTGGTGCTATGAATCATACGTAATCATTAATCAGGGTGATATTCAATTGTATTTAATGGTTGTATGGTTGTAAGCCTCTGGCTGAACTGCCATAGAATCTGTTCTGTCTATAGTTTTGCCTCCATGGAAGGAAGTATTGAACAACCATGTTTCAGTTGATGGTGCATGTTGCATAGCCTATAATTTGAAATAATCAAGATAAGACTTGACTTAAATATCTAACACTCGAATAATCAGGTGAAAGGAACGGCCTGCCTACCCCCAACCATATATGATCAAGCACCCCAAAAGTTGGACACTGGTGCACACTCCAAAATCCCCAAACATATTCTAGAACTTATGAATCCAAATTACAATTATATAGCTTATGTGATGATGCAAAACTTCCTTGAACTAATGCTGAAAGGCTAATATATGTTATCAAAGATTCAGAAGAGAAAATCAAATTGTGCAGGCAACATGCTAATTAACTGAAACTAAAAGAAAATAAACAGCTGTGGCAGAATTGACTAAAAAAAGGTCTAGAAAACATGCCTGACAGAGAAGGCAACAAGTTGCCTTACACCTTGAAAGCTTTTCAAGTGCCCATAAACACGAACATACATGCCATTCCTATTGTTAAATAATTAGAGAAGGTGAGAAATATCACAACCCCAGACATGGAAATCAATATATCATCAGCATCCACAGTTAACTTACAATATTTCCTCCATTTCCTTTGTGTCGAAAGTCTCATTGACCCTAATTAAACAACCAAAATGAAATTCAATGTACTTTCTACAACACAAGTTAAGAAATTTCTCCAAAATAAATCTTAAATAATCAGCACATTATTGAGCACACAGAAAGTACCATCTTCGACATTTGATCCGTCCAGTTCCATCATCCAAAACAAAATTAACATCAGTTTCCCTCACAGTTTTCTCATACACCATTCCAACCAAAGTCACCTGAACCAAAAATACATAAAATGAATTATGTAAGAAGTATAACAGTATATAACAAAGTTATGTAAGAATTCCTTTGTTTGAAATTACTTTATATTTTATATAAAATCAACTTTTAAAGAGAAATAACCACTTCTCAAAATACTTATCTGCTTGTTTCAACTTTTGAAAATTAAGAGTATTTCAAAATCTGACATCTAATAATAATCTGATTATATTGAAAAGTTAGTTTTAGTAGGTTTTAAAAAATAATCAGATTACAATATGTGTGGTATGTGAGAAGGAATATTTAGAAAGGTAATTTTTTAGATTATTAACACAAAAGATAACTTCAAATTTACGTAAAAATCTCTGACAAAATCATCGTGAGATTATTTTATATAAACAGCATTATCTTAAAACCTAAGCAGCGTGATAGTAATATCACTGATCCACGAAAACTATAAGTGGAAAAAAAAAACAATAGTTCACTAGTCTCGTGTCACAACCAGTATCTTAACAAATTAAGCAATTATAAGTACATAAATAATTTCAATTAAGAAAGAACAAAACGTACATTGGTTAGATCTACACCGTTGATTGCGAAATTGGACTTTTCATCACCCGAATGAGATGCTTCGCTTATCTGCTTCACTGTAACTGGAACTAAACCCTGACTATCACGGCTCTTCAACGAATAAAATAAGCAACAAAAACACAAAACTCAGTGAAGGTGGAGATTGGAAAATTAGGGACGAAAAATAGGTGACATGAGAAAGATAGCTTACTTTAGTCGGTGCCGGAGAAGAATCGTTGGCCTGTGAGGACATGAATCCGCCGCCGGAGAAGGCGGATGCATCGAATTGGGAGCTGGAAAACATCTGTGAAACCCTAGAAAATGAAATCGAAAAACGAGATAGATAACTGAAGTGAGAACGATCTGAGAAAAATGGAAAAAAAAAGTGTATATATTAAGTAGAAATGGGGATTGTGGTGTTAATTATTGTTTCCCGCCAGAAATGCTTCGATTTTTCCCGCGGTTTAGGGTTTCAACTTTGGATTTTCCTCTCTCTTTCCCTCTCCCCCGGATTGTTTATTGTGAAAATATAATTTGATATTTAGAGATTTTAAATTATGGAATAGAATATTTTTCCTTTTAGGTTAAAGCAAGTTTTTAATTCGATATTCTTTGAAAATGTTTACTTTAAGTTAAATCATTTTAAGAATTTGTACTTGAAATTAAATTATTTTAAAAAAATTTATATAAAAGATTTTTACTTGAAGTTAAATCACTTTAATAATTTTCATTTGAAATTAAATTGTTTCAAGAATTTTCACTTAAAAACTATTGATATAATTTCATAATACTTTTTATATTAATACAAATCAATGCTCATGCATGTTAGTCAACATTTTGTACAATTTCTATTATATCGACACATCTTTGACGTGAATTTTCACATGTTTTGATTCTTCTATCAAATTTCTCCATACCAAACTCTACGGCGAAACTCAACATTGTAGTTATGTACATATTGAAACCGTGCACTAAGTAAATTCTCATAAAAGATTTATAAATCATAAATAACCACTCAAATATTGAATCTTTTATAGTTAACTTTTTTAAGCAATATTTGACAGTATTATAATTTTTTTTTTAAATGTGAAAATAACCACGTAGCATAATAAGAATTTTATTTCTATTCATCAAACCAAAGTTATGATACCACATGTTTGAGACTTTAGAAGTATAAGAACAACAAAAAATCAAATATCAAAAGATCATAAAAGATTTTGACACAATTTACCTAAAATCTCAAGAATATTCTATAGTTTTGTCATACTAAATAAAAATTGTAAAAAAAATTATACTTTTTAAAAATATAAAATTTATTATTTTGAATGCAAGACTTCTTTTTAAGCTTCGTTAACAAGTTCATTTAGCACAGTTGTTAACGTCGACCAAATTCCCAAATAAATGTTTTTGGATAATGTACTTTAAGTATTATCCATGTACCATACCAAAATTAGAGACCAAAAAAAAAAAAAAGGAACATGCATTTGTGGTTGTTTTTCAGTTAGGCCACGTAAACAACAACATGCAAAGTGTTGTAACTTTTTGGAATTGCATTTCATGTGGCTATCCTCTCCCTTCCACTCTTCACCTCACACTTTTCTTACCTCGCTATTTCCGTATTCAAATCAAAAACTAACTTCCGAACCATTGTTTACTTTTCCAGTTACTTGCTTTCCCAAACTTCATACTCACCAACAAAATGCCCCAAATTTATTCTTCATTTTAGGGTTACATTCATCCAAACTCAATTCTCTTCACGTTTACTTCATGGAGTCCTTCTGCGTCAATTCTTTGTACGCTGTTTCTCCTCAACTGTCTCTTTCGCCGCGAATTTCGAAGAAGGCACGGCGAGTGCGAGTTTCGAGTAAGGCTGCGACGACGGGAAGTTCTGCTCAAAACGGCGCCGTTTTGAGGGAGTTGCAGCTGCCGAGTAATTCTAAGTCAAACAACAGTGCGCTGGAACAGCTGGACTTCGAGCGTGGCGTCTGCATTCCTTTTCGCAAGTATTCTCCTGAGATTGTACGGTTTTCAGTAATTCTTGCTGCGTTTCGTTATCATATTTTGGGTTTTAACTTGCCTCTTGAAGTTAATTGTTGAATTAGGTCTTCTTTGGATAAATAGTTTAATTAAGCACTTATAGCATAAGTGCTTACCTCTATTTATAATAAAGTCAATCTGTTCAGATATACAAGCTTCTCTGAGATATGAGTTATAACCTATTTTCTTAAGCTATCTTTGAGAGCTTATGAAAATAAGCCTAAAACAACTAATGGACATGTCATAAGCTATTTCCGTAAGTTCTCTTAAATAGTTTCACAAGTGCTTATCTTAGTAGATAAGACCGAATAAGCCAATCCAAACAGGCCTTTGATGATGTTGTTCAACAATTGCTTGAGAAAATAATAGCTTTTAACGATTAATTACTTAACTCAACTTATTTATTATATTTATTTATTTGTTTTTATAAATTTTGAATTTATTTGTTTGGTATTTTAATTAACATGTAGGAAGGGGTTTGGGTCCCTTAATGCGATCCTCACTTCATGTGTATGGAGAAAACCTTGTTGGAATTAGGGCCTGTTTGGATGTTGTTTTAAAGAACTTATTCTCAAATCAAACACGTTCTGAGTCTCTATTCACTGTTTCATAGGATGTTCCGGCAATAATGTTATTTGTTTTGGTGCTTTAAGGGAGGAGATTTAGATACTGATCATATGAAAATTAAGGGAGTTTATTTTTACATATCTATGATATGATAGGCTATTCACGTGATTGTATTTTGTAGAATTTTAGGCCGTTGGATGCACCCCACCCCACTGTCTTTTGAAAGTCCAAATCCAGCTGAAACGGGCATTGCCAAATAGAGTGAAAATGTTTAAGTAATATTATTAGACTATACTCTATTTATCTCTAACTCGGAAAGATTCACATTATTCTGTACTATAAATATGGCAAACATTTTAGTGTTAGATGCATATATTGTCATTTGTACATGTTCCTTATACTTGTTGGTAGAAAGGAGATTAGGTTGATCCCACCATGGGAGGGTAGTGAACTAAACAAATTTATTTCAATATGGTGGATGTTTGTGTATTAGTTGAAGGCAGTTTTGTTTGATTATTTATTTTCCGTGTTGGCTGTTAGGTGAGGAATAAGGTATTAGAATCAAGAGGAGCTATTTTGTCTTTAATTTCACGGGGGGTGGAGATAGTTTGGAGTCTGGGCTTCTATTGGTCTACCTTGATGTATGATTTCCTAGTTGGAAGGGATGAAGAAGTCGTTCCATATCGTGCTCGACAACTAAGGAACCTCTTGTGTGATTTGGGGCCTTCCTTTATTAAAGCTGGTCAGGTGTGTTGTTGTTCAGTTCTATCAAGCATTTGTTTTTGTGTTTACAAGTTGATGATAAAAAATTCTTTCATTTGATAGGTCCTTGCAAACAGGCCAGATATCATTAGAGAAGATTATATGAATGAACTTTGCATTCTTCAAGATGATGTCCCTTCATTTCCCAATCAAGTAAATCTTATTACCAAGCATCAACTATTTCTTAATCTATTTTATACTAGGCTTAGTTGCAGTTTAAGTCCCTCTATTTTTACCAATTCGTAGAATTGGTCCCCCTATTTTTAAATCCAATAGTTTTGATCCCTCAAATTTTTAATTAAAAAAATAGTGATTTGACATATTTTAAATGACGTGACATATAATCTAATGATGTAGAACCATCTAGACGCATTAATTATTTATTTGTTATTAATTAAATTACAAAAATGAATAATTTCAAAAGTTGAAACTGAAGTTTTTAGAGAGTTTTATTGCAATTTCATGAGCATTAATCATTGAACATCATTTTATTAAATACTCTGTCGTTTAAAATATGTCACATCACTATTTTTAGTTAAAAAATTCGAAGGAGGGATCAAACCTGTTGAATTTTAAAATAGGGAGACCAATACTGCAATTAAGCCTTTATACTCAGTTGTTACCATACAATCTATCTCCTGGATATGATAAATTATAATTCTGATGTATGGCATAAAAATGTCTTAGATTGCCTTCAGTATCATAGAGGAAGAACTGGATCAACCCCTTGAAGCTGTTTTCAGCAGAATCTCATCAGAGACAATAGCAGCTGCAAGTCTAGGTCAAGTTTACCGGGCTACTTTACGTGCCACTGGCGAGGATGTTGCTATAAAGGTTTGACTGAACTCACCTTGTATTATAAATCCTGTTCTGATTTTCGTATTTAGCACTCATTGCATGGCTTTTAGAAGTTCTAGCATTTCATTAGATTATATTACAGTCTCCGTAGCTTGATTAGCTAATAATAGTTTGTAAGTTATCTGCTTAACTTTTTCACTTTTATATTTGTAGTACTTGAGCCATCAGCTGTAGACATTCATAATGGTTTTATTTACTGCTATGATGATTCGTTGATATTTTCTTTCCCATACTGTTCCAGTTCAGCTGCTTTCATGTCTCTTTGTTTCTTTTATATTTGTGGGTATACAAATTTTAACTTTTTTCTCCTTTCTAGTTATACTCCCTTTTGTTATCCTAATTATGATTGGAAAATATGGCCTGGTTTAAGTATGTGATTAAAGTTTTTCATATGTATTGCTAAAATATAAACAAAGGGGCAAAACTCACCTCTAAAGACACAATTTTGTAATGCAGGTTCAAAGGCCTGGGATAGAGCCCATAATTTATCGAGATCTTTTCTTGTTTCGCACTTTAGCTTCATTCTTAAATGGCTTCAGTATACAGAAACTAGGGTGCAATGCTGAGCTGATTGTTGATGAATTTGGTGAAAAACTTTTGGAAGAGCTCGACTATACACTGGTAACTGTCAGAACTTCTTGTGTTTGTCATAGTAGTTTATCGTCTGCTTTGAACTTCTTAAAGCATCAAATAAGAGTGTTGCTTGGCATATTAAGTGTTTTTGTATTTTCAGTATATATTTGTTCTAAACAAATCTAATGATTTCCCTCTCTTTATATCAGGAAGCCCGCAATATCGAAGATTTTCTAGAAAATTTTAAAGACGACCCCACTGTCAAAATACCTCTGGTTTACAAACAACTTTCTGGGCCACGTGTATTAGTAATGGAATGGATTGATGGTATTAGGTGTACTAATCCACAGGTTTGTTTATTTGGATTGGCGATGCCATCATTATATTTTGTATCTGTTGTCAACAAAAGTGGTTTGATATATTTCTTGGATTGATGAGTTTTCATCTCGTGACTCAGGCCATTAAAGAAGGTGGTATTGATCTAGGTGGATTTCTAACAATTGGTGTGAGTGCTGCCCTTAGACAGTTGTTGGAATTTGGATTATTTCATGGAGACCCTCACCCTGGAAATATTTTTGCCATGCGTGACGGACGGATTGCATATGTGGACTTTGGCAATGTTGCTGTTCTTAGTCAGGTAATTCTTCTTATGCTGAGCATGGATGATAGAGGGAAAAAATTATGTGTTTCTCCTTCTCTGGCTATCAATAATTGTGACTCTTTGCTGTAAAGGTCATGTGATAAAATGTTTAGTTGTGTTTATCCAGCAGACAACTGTGGAGTTAAGTATGACAGAAATAGATGGATTGCCCATTTGTTACTTATCATTCATCTATAGGAATGTTTGCAATCACTCATTGCAATATATGTTTAAAGGCTAGAATTATAGTTGAGAAGAGAGGAAAAAGGTCCAAATATTATTTTTCTAATTAAAAGTACAAAGGGTGTTTACAGTATATAGGCTATATTATATTGAATTTGAATCCGTTCTAATTAAGGAATTGCAAGAGAACGGTATCTCATAAAATACAGGAAACTACAGAAATAAATCGGTACAAAAATAGAGTCAAATCCTGCTAATTGTTGTAATTATGCGGCTATGCGCACAACATTCTCTCAAACTGGTGAATTATATACATTATTCCTAAATTGCAACTAAGATCTTGAAATTTCTGTGGGAATGGGGAAGTCCTTTTGTGAATACATTCACAATTAAAGCGTTGTAGGAATGTACGTTATTATAGGTATGTGGTCTAATTTCTACTTGATGACATGCCTGTTTACCTTCGATTCAGATGATCAAAGTTGTTGGATCAGGTTGGGTTTTTTGCCATCTCTGATACTGGTACTGAAAGCAGTTCAAATAACTGGTTTTGTTCAGTATTGATACTAATATTGGAGCTAATACTGGTTGAGGGTCCTTAATCATAAGTACTATTGTCCTCAGAAGTAGTCCACAAGACGATGCAAATCATGCACAAGAGGAAAAGGTGCTGATTCAAGAGAGTCAACTTCTAGACTATTCTCCTCCTAAAGTTGAGCACTGGTGTAAAAGAACTCTTTCTTGAAAGTGACATCCACAGAGATATGACATGGGGATTTGAGGAGGATAACATGACGATTGTCAATTTAAACTATCTGAGGATCCATTTTTCATGACACAAACCCTGCAACATGAAGAAGTCATTGTGGTTCAACAGTATAGGCCATAGGGGGTGATTTTTTGTTAGACGTGGTGTGGACTTCCAACAGAAGAGTCTGGCTTACAAGGAACGGTCTAGGGCTTTCAAATAGTGGTAAAATGATTTAGAGACGGAACCAATCAATCCATAAACAGAATGAGACGGTGGTGCTTTTCGTATGCGCCAATGATGAAAGACAAATGGAGGTGCATGAAATGTTTTCCCAAGCAACTTCTGCCAACTGTCAGTGATGGCTGTGCATGGTGAAGTTGTCGAAAAGAAAGCTGAGGTGCAACGAAGGAACCAAAAACAGAACGGTTCATGGTTTCAACATAGGCAGCTAGGAGCTGGGCAGGGTTCTAACGTGGAAGAAAAATCTCCCAAATTGGAAGCCTCTAATACCAACTTGAAAAGAGATGAAAATGGTCTAAATTTATTTTTCTGATTACAAAGTTTACTGGATGTTTACAATACACATATAGTTATATCTAATCTAACCTAATTAATGAAATACAAGGAAATAATATATTACAAAATCTGAACAAATCAAATCTGTCTTAATTACATGAAACTGCAAATCTGTCGTAATTAGATGAAACTTCAGAACAAGTTATACTATAATAACAAGTCAAATGTTAATCATGCTACAAAATATCATATGGCTCATTGGCTCTGGATACGTAGCTGGTATGAAAATCGTGTTAATATTTTTTCCTCTTACTACCCCACCCCACAAATGACCACCAAACATGTCTCTCTGCATTATTTTTCTATTTTTCCCAGTGTTTGAACGTATATTACATTATTTTGAGGCATATAATTTACATCACAGACTATGATGCTATATTATCCGTCCTTGCAGAATAGTGAAAACCTTGTGGCTGATGTGTTTATCTGCTTCCATTTCTTCAGCAAAATAAACAGATTTTAATTGATGCTGTTGTCCATGCTGTGAATGAGGACTATGCTGAGATGGCTAATGATTTCACCAGATTAGGCTTCCTGGCAGCAGGGACTGATGTCTCTCCAATAGTTCCTGCGTTGGAAGCAATTTGGCAGAACTCTGCTGGAAAAGGACTGGCAGATTTTAATTTTCGTAGTGTCACTGGTAGGCATTTCCACTTCATCATTTAATATAAATAGCTATTGCTATGTGACCATTTAAGTTATAGGATTTTAGATAAAGAAGAAAGAAAATAAATGCAGACTTTGAGTTATGAATGCCGTACGATATGATTGATTATATTATTATTGTTATTATTATTTGATACTATAGACTAAACGTTAACTCACTCGTGGTTTTTCAAATGATTTCCGACTAATGACACAATGTCTTTTTTGGCATTTTAGAGGGATTAAGGGAAGGGGAGAAGCTTTTTATGATGCACATTTTTATAAATTCTCAACTGATATTTTAATGAATATACTGCAGGAAAGTTTAACCAGTTGGTTTACAATTATCCCATTCGAATCCCAGAAAGGTTTTCACTTGTAATTCGTTCTTTATTGACTCAAGAAGGCATCTGTTTTACTCTGAAACCTGACTTCAAATTTCTAGAGGTAAAAGTTACCATTTCTGGCTTTTCCAGATTTCTAGTTGATTTAAAGGCTGCATGCACAGCTTATTCTATCAACTATTTTGCTATAGAACTTTGTTATTGTAAATAAGAAGTGGTGTGGCAACTGTCATAACTGTCCTTTTCTATCATACCTTATTTGTCACTACAATATTAACTTAAGTATGTTAAATAGGTTGCCTATCCATATGTGGCTAAGAGACTACTAACAGATCCTAATCCAGCTCTACGTGAACGACTCATACAGGTCAGTAATGCTGTTAAAAGTGCATTCATTTGCTTTTATGCATATAATGTATAACTCTTATTCTGTCTATTCTACAATCATGAACTAAAAAGAAGCTAATTCATAGTAATCTATATTTAAGGATTCTGCGGTTTCATACTGGCATGAATTGTTGTCATTTTACCCATTATATATTCTAATTCATGTGCCAAGGGTATTGCTTTGTCACAGTCTTTCTAGATAAAGTTAGTTTGAAGTCATGGGTTTAATTTTGAAGCAGATAGCTAGATATGTACACTATGGCACTGTGTATGTCTTCTGGTGTGGCTAAATCTACTTGGTACCTTACTTATGTTATAGTAGTGGAAGATTATTCTGTTATACTGGGATATGTAAGTAATAAAAGCTCTCTTGAAATATGTGGGCAGACAATTGAGTCAGATGTGCTACAAACTTGATTTTCTAGCACATCCATTTTCTTTCTTCCTTGCCACTTGACAAAGCACCAAATCTAAGTGGTCCTTTACCTATTGAAATTGCAGTACACTTCCTGCAAGATATCTAGTAATCAATATTTGTCACTGTTTTTCCCTTTGACTTTGAATCCCAACTTAGTCTCCTCTCTATATGAACATATATTGCCCGACTTTTGATATACTTTACTTCATGTTTTAGGTTCTATTCAAAGATGGTCTTTTCCAGTGGAAACGGCTTGAAAACCTTATTGTTCTTGCAAAGGAAAATGTCGCCAAGATGAGCAGCAATCCAGCATTGCAAGTGAAAAATACGTCTGTATTTTATTATAACATTATTGAAGAAACAAAACCAGCATTTCATGTTAGTTACTTCCTTGCATCATCTAATGTTACTCACTAGACCACATCTATACAGGCAAATCCAGAGAAACTGGAAAGTTGAACAAAAGCTGGACCTTACGGACACAATCAAAGACGGAGCTCGCCTTTTCTTCGTTGACGAAGGAATACGCCGAAAGCTTCTTCTTGCTTTGACCGAGGACTCAAAGCTTCATATAGAAGAGGTTTGTCCTGATGATATATGACATTTTACTCTCTTTTAAAGTCCATAATCTTGGGTTCACTTCAGCCATGCCATTAGAGTCATTGGATGAAAGATAGTACAACTCATATTCAACATCAGCAAAAAAGATGATTTTTTTTGCTGACCCGCTGCAATTTGGGCCTTTGACTCCCTAATAGGTGTTCCTGGATATCCATACACGCTTAGGTCCAAAATGCTTAGTTCCTTTGGACCTGCTATGGGTTTAATTCCCGTATTGGCGGTGGGACATCTAGTTTTTTACACATGGGGTTAAACTGTCATGTTACCAATTGTCCCAATGTCATGTTGATAAGTCAGATTTGATACACAGTTAGAAATGAGCCATGTGATTCATCCAACGGCTTTGATCACATGACTGCATTGCTTGCCTCATAATATGACTGCATTGAATCCAAATCATTAATGGGGTATCTGACTTGTGTTCTATGCAGCTTGTCGACGTGTATAGGTTGGTTGAAGATCAAATAGATGTACCCTCAGTGGCTGTTGAAGTAGCTCGAGGTAAAGTTCCTGTGTACCCTGTAATTGTCATAGCACAATTGATACATGCTATCCATGAAGCGAACTGAATATAAATTTCTTTCTGGTGTAGATTTTCCAATTGTCATCAGGGATCTCCTACTTTCATGGAGTCAGTCCGTCTTATCCGATAGATAGCTAATTTTTTGGACGGTGCATAGCAAATACAAATATTGTTTCAGTCAGATGAGTATACTTCACAACACATACCTATATTTTCTCTTTATTCTTTCTGTTGTAAAAGGTTTATTATATGAAGCTTTAAATGATTGCCAACACTGTGTTGGTAAAGGATATAACTAGTACATTTGTATAGGAAACAATATATTGCTCAGTATATATCAAGTTGAAATTTCAAGGGAAGAAGTAAAAAATTATACATGTTACTGTTTGTATCATAAATAATTCCTTTAGTTGTATCATGTTACTGTTTGCATGTGAAAAACTGAAAACCTACGTGCTTATCCATGTGTGTATAAATTTGTTGTATATTAAGCAATTATTATTGCTGATACTTTTTCCTATATTATTATTCAAGTTGAGAACTTGTGCTTGTTTATTATTTGTGGTCACGGATTTCAGTTTATAGCTTGTTTATTCATGTAATAGGCAAGAATTTGACAATTTACTGAGTTTAGTGTGAATAAGCAAAGTCAACTTAGACTCGTTGTGTTTTAATCGTTATCTATCATTGAATTATGTGATGTCAATTTAGTTCATTTTTCATCGTCTCATTTAAAAATGTTTGGATCCCTTCACGTACGATGCAGTTAATGCACCACTTTTCATTGTACCTCATTTATTATTTGTCTATCATATATTTGTTGGTGAACACTCCAATACTCAAGACTTTTGTTGAATACGGTACAATTGTCTAATCAGTAAAGGTCATGTCACTTTTTATTATTTAATTTGAAATAATTTTGTGTTCAAGATACCGGGACTTAATAAAATTTAAGGGTACCAAAACAAATTTTCATATTTGTAACTACTTTAATAACTATGGATAATATTGAAAAAAAATACTGTATTAATTTTATAAAATAATACATAATTTGAAGCAGATAAATATTTCAAATTTCAAATGAGAAATATAATTAGAGACGGAAGACATATGGAGTAATATATACAAAAAGATTCATTAAAAAACTAAGGACGGTCAATTTTGTATTGAATTAAAGATTTTTTTTTTTGAAAAATGCTTTAAGTATGCGTTTTGAAAATAAACTTAACCTGCATCTGGCTGGCGGTGATTGGATTCAGAATTGTCCTTCATAAAATTACGTTTTGCTAAAAAACAACAAATTTCATTGTCGGTTTGTTGTTGTCAGCTATGGCAACGGGATGATGCGGATTTTACGTCTGCATCCAATTAATTGAAAAAAACTGTATTTGCACCAGTTTCTTATAAGTGTGAAATTTAAGTTTTTATCATGTTCATGACAGAATTTAGATTTCTATATTCTATGCTCGCACTTATTTATATATATAAAATAATAAATTTAAAATTTATTTTTATTATAATTAATATAATAAAATAATTATTATTATATAATAATAAAATATTAAAATAATATTTTATGTAGAGAATAAATTATAATTTTTAATATTTAAAAAATATTAAATATATTGAATATGTACATGAATATAAATATTAAAATTATTATTAATGAGGTGGATTCGAAAACAATTGTAAAGTGAATATCAATATTTCAAACCCGTCCTCGTCACACAGTTGTAGAGTGGTTATCAATATTCCAAACTCGTCTCCGTCACATGGTTGTTAAATTTGTTGAGACTATAATTAATTATATTTTTGGTGAATAATTAATTTTCTATTGGAGTTGATAGTGAAGAGAGAAAATGAATGAAAATAACTTTCATTGAAAAATGATCAACTAACTTGTACAAGGAGAACTCATGATATATATATATATATATATATATATATATATAAAATGAGATCAACTGTGGTTTTGATGGAATGTGAATTAGTTCTCTCATGATTCATTGGATTTACTTGCCATTTTCATTGCTAAAATACTGTCGCATAACACCTTGTAGGAAGGGACATAAATACCAAATGATTTCGACAATTATTTCATTCATAGTATTCTGATGTAAGAGCTGCTAAATCTCTATAATCTGCCTCAACTTGACACAATAACTTCTTGTCTTGACTTTCAAGACATTAGTGACTCTCCAATGAAATTAGATGCATTTCAACTAAAAACATAATTTTCTTTAATTAATTTTTGTTTATAATAAAAAATTTGCGTCAAATAAATCAATTTTTTCCCGATGGAATTGATAGTTTGACACTAACTTTTGTTAATGAATTTCATGAAAAAATTAACGATTTCATTTTGTATGAGATTAAAAATAGTCAAAAAGAAAACTGAAAATTAGTGTATCCCGGAATTGACCACAACTATCCTGTGAAATCGTAACATAAATTGAATGGACCTTTTCTTTGGAAAAAGTCACACATAAGGGCATTATTGTCTTCATAACCACTATTTCAATTTCAATTTCAATTTTATTTTTATAAATTAAAATAGAGAAATTGCACTCTACAAAGAGAGAGAGAGCCACCCACCCACCTTGATTCAGTGATCCTCACAAACCGGCATAATCCATTTGCACCAAAATCGTAACAATACTTCAAACATTAATCAATCCATACGAGGTTTATCTCTTTCTTCATCAATCATCAAATCTCTCGTCTTCAAGGTTTGTGATCGTTGTTTTCACTTTAACTTGTTTTTCATTTTTTTCTCTCAAAGTTTGTTCCTTTTTTTGTTTTTCTTAACTGGCTCTTAGTTTTTTTTTTGTTGGGTCATAACGAAGGTCGGTGATTTTCATGTATTTTTTCTTTTCCCTATTTGTTTTTTTGGTCAACTTCATCGTTTTTGTACTGTACTGAAAATTGGGTTTTTTTTTGTGAGAAAAAAATTGGATTTTGGAGGATTGATTGTTAATGTTTACTGAATTGTTCTTGTATTATAAATTATAAATTCATTATTATTTTTTATTGATGGATTGCTTAATTTGAACTGTTCATTTTGTTTGTCAGTAAACTGTGTTTTAGTGTCAATATGTAATTACTCGCCAGGATTGGGGTGTCCCTGCATTCACACATTCGCTGTTCGATCAAGATTGGACGGCTAAGAATTGCTCGGTATTTTGAATTGTAAAATAAAGATAAGAACTTACATTTTTTAACCATATGACTGAGATCGGTCGGCCACAGTATGTTCGAATGTGTGAATTCAAGATTCCCTAACTGTAGGGAATCTGAATTCCTACTTGGAACTTATTTTGATGGTGTGTTATAAGTGTTCTTATTGACATCATTTTCCTAAAATTTCAGATTTGGATGATATGTTTGATTGTAGAATTTAACTGATGAGATATGTTAGATGATGTTATGTGACCTTTGGTTTGTGTTTATATATCAATCTATTAGTTAATCAGTTGGTATTAGGGTTGGTGTTGACTTCTGTTAACTTTGAATTCTAATATTATAGTAGTCTCATTGAGTAAAAGGAAAATGTATTTATCTTTTCAGATAGAGTTGTTTCATGTTTACGACACGTTTAAGCATATATTTTTTTTTATAATTTATATTCCTCAGTCCATAAGGAGATTTGCGTAATTTTTTTTCTGAAAATGCAGTCATGATGGATGGAAGTAACATTCTAAAATGAATTGTGTTACACTTAAATGTTCCAAGTTATTTGAATTCTCAGGAGTCAAGTACTAATTATTTTGTTCTAAAACACAGGGCAAAGTTTGATTTATACGTTTCCAAGTTTTCATCGACATTCTGATAAGAAGAGTTTTGCTATAAGGATTTTCTTGATGGTTTCATTTCTTGTGATAGTATAGTCGAACTAGTGTAAACAACATGGAGGATATTCAATTGAACATCAATTGGGACGATGTTGTTTGTCCCATATGTTTGGATATTCCTCATAATAGTGTGCTCCTTCAATGTTCATCGTATGATAAAGGATGCCGTCCTTTAGTCTGCGACACTGACCAATTGCATTCAAATTGTTTGGATCGTTTTAAAAGTGCTTGTGGCATGCCATCCTCTTTGGTTTCGGATGCATTTTCTGTTGAAAATGGTGAGCCTGTGGTATTGGATTCGGATGTTCAATGCAGTCTAACTTGCCCTTTGTGTAGAGGTCAAGTATCTGGGTGGATTGTTCTTGATAAAGCTCGCACACATCTTGACGTGAAGAAGCGTTGTTGTGATGAGGTGAAATGTAAATTCACGGGAAGTTATTCGGAGCTACAAAAGCATGCTCAACTTGAACACCCTCATGCGTGTCCGTCGAAAATTGATCCCGCTAGATTGCTTGATTGGGAGAATTTTCAGCAATCCTCGGAGATCATAGATGTTTTGAGCACTATCCATTCAGAAATCCCGCGTGGGATGGTTTTGGGAGATTATGTGATTGAATATGGCGATGACGACGATAGAGATGAGTACGACGACTTCCCTGGAGACAGTGGTAACTGGTGGACCTCGTGTATTTTGTATCAGGTCTTTGATAACTTTAGAAGTTCTAGAAATAGGAGAAGGATAAGAAACGGTGATGCACGAAGGGGTAATCGCCGTTTAAGTTATGACACTTCAAATTCTGACGAAGGTTCTATAGCATCCGTGGATTATGCTGATTACAGGATAGATGAGACCGATGATGAGATTGTAAACACAGGTGGCTCCTCGAGGCATAGTGGTGGTTATCGCAGGTGCATATACTCTTCCTTCTTTATTCACTTATTCGCTTTTTTTGTATAGTAATATTACGTCTTTTACATCTGGTGGCTTTACTTTTCAAGTTGTTCTAGTCTGACAACTTAAGTTTTAAGAATTTTTACACAGAACATTTAATTGTTTATATTGATACTATGATAAAAAGTTACTGAACTAAAGCTGAATTTTTCCAAAGCTTTCTCCTTTTGATTGTCAATGTTTCTACAAGAATTTAGATGTTTATTTGGTGGTTGTTATATTATTAATATCTCAATATGTACTTTACATTTGATTGTGATTATGGAAAAAAAAACATAAAATGGACATAAAAAGAATAGGATAGAGAAGACATAGAGGCCAAGGGCATATGAAGAGTGAGGTTGAGTGATTTAGAGAGATTGAGATGATATGTTTGAAATGATTTATTTATTATTTTGGTAATTTTGTTCACAGATCACGAAGGCGCCAATCACCGCTTTCATGACATTTAGGTATGTTTTAGTAATTGCCGTTTTGTTATCGTACAAAGTTCTTGATAATTTTGAAGTTAATGCTAATTGTAAATTTTGGTGTTGTGGCTTTTTTGTTCCATTACCTTTGAATTACTTATTATGAAATTATCTAGGTTCGCGTGATTCGAAGCAGGGCGGAATGAGGAATGGTCAAGTAAAACTGCGCCTATCTATGCAAAATTACATCTAGATCAACTATTGCACTTTCAATGAGATGTGCAGATTGGAAGACTTTATGAACTTGTCATTTCCATTTCGTCACATACTCTGTTTCTTTTATGATTAGTTTTTTTCTTTTTATAAACTTTTATGATTAGTTTTAAAATCACATTCACTTATCAAGTCTAAGTGAAGAAGGTATGCTAGCAATGGGATGCCCTTTAATTTACTCATGGGCATAGTGATTTCATCACCAGCATTGTGCTGCATACTTATGCAATAATGATTTTTATGCAACAATGATTATTTTAAATTCTCATTTTCTTGTACATATATTTCTATGTTTATATATATATCTTGCTTTTAGTTTAAAAATATATATATCTTGCTTTTAGTTTAAAAATATATATATATCTTGCTTTCGAAAAAAGAATGATTATATTATATCTTTGGTACACATGAGTTCATATGTAAGAATTTTATATGATTCTTACTTTTGTAAGACTTGGCTTTACTTGAAGATTAAGCATCTTCACTAACTCAAGAAAATTCATCTATCAAACTTGTGCATAGTTTAGAAGAGTTGAGCATTTTTTGCTCCTCTATTGTGGTGAAATAAGGTTGAACAAAATTTAAAGATGACTATTATTTAGCTGAGTAATGCATTTGACAAGGCAAATTCAGTTCATAAAAATTGTACTCATAAGAAATCATACGAAAATTGTAACCATTTCTCTATCAGTGGGTCTCTTAACCTTGCCATGTAGTCAAATTTTTCAACAAGGTTCTTTGTTGTTGTACTCATTTTCTTATGAAATCTTATATAGTTCAAACTCTTTGGACTAGGAACATTGTTAAGATCAATAATAAACCATTTGCGTCTGTCTCGTGTTTGAAACAAAAAATTATATGTTTTGCAATTAGTTCTCAAAGTTGAGGCATCTCTTCCTGCCTTTTCATGTGACTATTGATCTCTTCATTACTAGTGTTACTAAATATTGTTGACCAACATTAGAGCACACGAAAAAATTCATAAATGTGACTTACTTGAATAAGTTTGAATTATGAAGCCTTTTTTTCTTTACAAATGCTTTGTTGAAATTTTGAACATGATCAAGAAAATCAGATTCAATACTACATATTATTATGAGGTTAAATGTCCATGAACATTAAAAGTTTGTAGCAAAAAATTCTTTGAGCTTCTTCAAAGTTATCAGAATTCTAAATGGATTGTATATACAAAAATGTAGAAAGAGGCTAATAGTGAAGAATCAGATCCCTAGATAACTTAGATATAATAAATTCATACCACGAATTAGCTTGATGCTATAGAGATGAGACCAAGGTTATAGTTAGTGAAGCGACCAAGGGAATCTCTGATAAGACCACCACATGCATAACTAAAAATATTAGTGACAGGAATTAAACTCTAAACCTCTTGTATAACTACCATTGTTTATGATACACGATTGATCTAAATTTATTTTAAAGGCTCCTTCTCGAGCTGTATCCATTGCATTGGAATAATCCTATTGCTACTACCCAAGTACACAACTGGCTTCTTAATATGATGGACAATAAGTTGCATGTAGGATTGGTTCAAGTTTCGCAATATTTTTCATCTTGTGACACTCAAACTCGAATGGAACAAATCTACATGAATTCTGAAATACTAGTCAAAGAAGATTGAGCAAGGGGTAGCACAACATGCAAATATTTCAATATATTAAAGAACTCTAGATTTTTTTAAATGAAAATATTTCCGGGACTGGTGCTTGAAATGTTTCACAGAATATCGTTTTGATTGAACTTAAGATCAGACGAACCCTAATGTACTTGACTACAGCGCAGTAGCGAGGCTAATTACCTTACCAACATAGACATCATATACATCAGCAAATTTAACATTTCCCATTGTTATATAATTTATGTTGACTTCTATAGTTATATATCTAATGTCGTATCATATCTTAAATTCGAAACCCAAAAAAGTATCAATGTTGTGATTCTGGTAGCATACATCTCAGTATATTGATTGTCATAATGATTTCATACAAGACAGCATCTAACTCTCGTAACCAGCTTGGCCTCATGATAGCTCAACTATAGCTGGACGTTTTTTGGAACGACGATTTCCCTTCTGTTTTTCATGGGCATCATCTTTATCAGAACTAGGTTTTTGATCAAGGGACATAGGCTTTTTACCATCGTTTCCATTATCACATTTATCAACATTATTATCATCATCATCATCACTACTTTCTTCTTCTGATTGTATCTCCCTACCATCAGCTGCCAACGAAATCACGGGCTGACAACTGGAAATAGCTGACTCTGCAGCAGCCACAGCCTCAGGTGTATGAAGATCAGCAACACCAAGCATCAAATCCTAACAAAAAATAAACAATTTAATAATCCACTATTGATAAAATGGTTATTGATATACAACATTGACTGACCATTTCAATAACTTCGGATTCATTTCCAGATAGCTCTTCAATATCATATTTCTCTGGATGCTCCTACATTATTTTTTTTTTGAATGGCAGATATAAGAAAATATGAGGGAAAATGGTTACAAAGCAGTAAAAATTATATCTTCAATTAGAAGTCAGTCAAGTTTGAACCTTTGCATCGCGTTCCAGCCGCTTATTTGCTTCTGACATCACTCCTAGAAAATCTTTAACCTTCCCTAAAACTACATCAATATACAAAGTATTGTGAGGTCAGGCTAAAAAATTGCAGTTCATATTTTTAGCCATCTTTACAGAATCTGATATACTATAACCATATAACCAGATACACACAATTCAACAGTATAATCTTAAGGGGAAAAGGGTAACATTATCTGATTTTGATTTCTATCGATTACATATGTGGTGTTTTTGTTTGATGTGAATGAAATAAGTAATAGGTTGAAGAGCATGAAATAAATAAGAACATTTTAAAGGACACAATTGAGATAAAAATTGAATAGAAAGCAGTGTAGATGATTGAATTGCATAAATAAATTAAAAAACTTACGTTGGGAGGGAGGAAGTGGAGCAGTGAGGGAGGTTCCATTAGTGTTCGATTCTTTATTATTATTATTATTATTATTATTATCACAAACAAGAAGAGCGGTTTCTGCAAACACAAAAGCAACTTCATCAAATCATTAGTATTAGAAAATATATATATATATAGAGAGAGAGATAGAAAGAGAGAGAGAGAGAGAGAGACCTAATGAAGAAAGCGGTGTT
The DNA here is from genome assembly GCA_037974755.1 of Cicer yamashitae. Classification (NCBI taxonomy): domain Eukaryota; kingdom Viridiplantae; phylum Streptophyta; class Magnoliopsida; order Fabales; family Fabaceae; genus Cicer; species Cicer yamashitae. The sequence continues at coordinate 48,629,442 of JBBPBQ010020324.1, read as the reverse complement.
CCCTTTCCATTGTGCTCTAATCGAAGAAGCTCTTTGCTACTCTCAGCCATTGAGTTGCGACGACGACGACGACGACGACGACACGGCCAACTCCGACAACTTGAGTTGCGACTGCGATCCAACGCCTCTGTGTGTTTTAGGGTTTTACTTAATTATTTGTTTTTATAAAACCGATTATCCGTTATTCGATTTTTTCTCGACTCAGTTATCTACGCCAGACATTAATTATTTATTGCTCTCTCAATATATTAGACACTACCGTTATAATCTTTCATGATCAAAATTTTAAACATTAAAAGACTAAATTTTATAATTTAAATTCATCAATTAAAAATATATTTGAGAATTTAACGGATAAATTACAGAACAATTAGATTAACAAAAATTAATCTGTGAAATAATTAATCGACCGATGACATATTTTTTTTAACTAATTGATCAATAATATTTTTTAATTAATTGACCAATGACATGTTTTAGTTCCATGAATGGTTTAAACAGTAATTATATATTTCTTCAAATTCCATCTAGAAGATGTTAAGAAAACACAAATATAAATTTATCTTATAACTAATTTATTGGTCAAAGACCATCTTTTAAGGAATTGATTGGTGAAAAATATTTCCTTATGTATTGTTTATATAATAAATTTTATATAATTCGTGTATTATATTTTACAAAAAAAGATAATAACTTAGTGTATTACAATTTTTTTTATAAATTTTATCTAAAATATATTTAAGAAAAACACTACTAATGAAATATATATTTTTATTTTTACTAGTTAATTCATGAAAGTTCATGTTCTAATAATTAGTATATTGTGAGTCAAAAAGAATTAGTGTATTGATTATTCAAAAAATTATAATTAGTGTATTATAATTTAAAAAAAAAACTTATTTAGAAGATATTTTAGAGATGCATTATTAATGTATTATATATTTATTTCTATCTTTTAACTAATTGACTTATGAAATAAATTTTTTTAATTAATTGATCAATGACAAATATTTATCTCTTGTATGATTAATTATGTAATAAGTTATGGTCGGTCAATTATAATATTATATAATATTTTATCAAAAAAATATTAAAGAGATACATTATCAATGAAATATATTTTTATATTTTGATTAATTGATTTAGAAGTATATTCTCTTAACTAATTGATGGATAACAAATATTTAGAAGTATAATTAGTTTGAAATGGTCCGGATTAAAATTGGTGATGTGAAAGTTGAATGAGAAGAAGAAAGAAGTTGTTATGATGGGAGGAAATGGGTACGTAGACACGACGAAATCAGATAGAGCAATATGGTTGATGAAGTGTCCTCCTCTTGTTTCTCAATCTCTCCGTTCTCCTCCTTCTCACCCTTCTCTTCCTCTTGCTAAGGTTGTTGTCTCCATCGACCCTCTCAAATCCAAAGACGATGATTCTCCTCCCGAGGTTTTATCTTCTTCTCTTCTTCTTCTTATTATTATTATTACTATTAATTAATATCATCATCATATCATATCATATAGTTTACTATGGAGTTGGGTGGAATAAGTAATCAAGGTGGAGGAGCAAATGTTCCAACATGTTTCGCTATGGATATGTCTAAAGATTTCCTCCCTATGTCTGTTTTTTCTAACACAATACAAGGTACCAACCAACCTTCTCTTTCTCTTTTTTTCTTTTTATTTCACATCTCAATCCATCACTTTCAATTATATTGTAGGAAAGATTGCTGTCGAGGGAAAAATATTGAACAAGTTTGATATGAGGCCACATAATCAAAATCTTGATTCCTATGGCAAACTCTGTCGTGAAAGGACAAACAAATATATGGTCAAAAATAGACAGATACAGGTTTTTTTTTCTTCTAATCATAATCATAATTAACATTTTCTACAATGCAATTCAATCAACTCTTTTTCAGGTTATTGAAAATGATAGTGGAGCTCGTATGAGGCCAATGCCAGGAATGGTCACTTTTTCAGTTGCTGGACCTAGTGTAAATGTCTTCTTCTTAGCTTCTTATTAATGTATTATACTTGAGATGTAACACAAGTTTTATGTATTGCAATCTATTAGGAAAAGAAGAAAACTACAGGCCGAGGAACAGAAACTAAGAGAACAAGAAAAGACCGAGGAGAAATGGAAGAGATTGTGTTTAAGCTTTTTGAAAGACAACCAAATTGGAGTTTAAGAAACCTTATACAAGAAACTGACCAACCTGAAGTATGTGTTTCTCTTTAAATTCGGAAAAAATTCTATCATATAACACTTTCAAAGGTGTCTCACTGTGGACTAGTGTTTAAAAGTCACTTAAAATTTTAACATAATTGACGATATTATTTTGAAGTATAAGTTCATGGTTCTCCTTATCTTTACGGTTAAGATAATGATTTGATTGATGTCGGTTTAACGATTTAATTCTAAGGATCACATTCATTTCCTCTTATTTTTGTCAAATTGACATCTATTGCGTCATTGTTTTAACCATAAAAACAGGAAGAACTGTTATCTTTTCTTTCTAATGAATGTCATTAATCATGGTAAGAGTTTCAAATGACTTTTAAATATTGATTGACGTCGAATTAGTTAATTCAGTAATGTCTTTCTTTCAAATTGAAGTTTCATTTTATTTTATTTTTAGTCTTGCATCTAATGGTACCTTTTTGTGCAGCAATTTCTTAAAGATATACTGAAAGATCTATGTGTCTACAATAACAAAGGAACTAATCAAGGCACCTATGAACTGAAGCCTGAATATAGAAAATCTGGAGATTAGCTTCAAATACCTTATCAATTTGTAGTTTGTATAATACAAACTCATTTTTTCATTTAATTACTTTATGTTGCCAAATGGAGCAGCATGCATTCTGTTGGTTTATGATTTTTTGTTTTTTTTTGAATGCTTCTCATTGGTTTCCTTTTGAACATGGTTTTGCTGTTAGTATTTGGTTGCAATTTGTGATCAAACTGAAGGCAGAAAATTGTACAAATAAATGGTTCAAATTGTGCTTATTTTTTATTTGATGAAATTTTCAATAGAACCGTACTTTCTTAATTCCTTACCAAGGGATTAAATGTAGATAGGACAAACTACAAAATGAAAGTAATAGAACTCTTGTGTTTGTATGTAGACAATGCACTAGTTTCACTGTTAGGACATTCTACCAAATAGATCACCCTTACAAATTACAAAATATATTTTTATCCTTCATTTATTTTTTAATTTTATTTTGACTTTTAACTTTTAAAAATATCAATTGGGCCTCTTATATGATTTTTTAGTTTAAGTTTGTCCCTTAAGTGTTAAAAACTATACCAATGTTTTAGTTTTTAATATAGTTCCCTATTTTACAAAAATTATACCAATGTGATTCTTTTTTCTCCTTCGAAAATTGAAATCAATGTGTTCCATTTATAACACACTTTATAAGAAAAAGATCACATAAATGGATATCATTTTTTTCTTGAAAAGGAAGTAAATTGTTATTGAGCTACATAAATTCAAGCATACGCAAGCTTTATTTATTTATTGTTTTTATCAAGAATGCATGCATGAGTTTCTTAGTAAATATGAGCTTTATTTATTAATACGTGAAGTATACCTCTATCATATAAGAAGATAAAAATGAAAAGAAGAAGAAGAAGAAGATTTGAAAATGGACTTGATATTAGCTTGGCATTAGCTTTTTCTCGTGTGTGGTGCAAAAACCTCATTAACATGTAAGAGGCTTGCTTTTGCCCAAAATTCTCACAAAATTCATCCAAAACTTTGCGATGATATTAGCTTTGTCAATGGAAGCCTCAACTATGAAGATCAAGTCATCAACAAACATATGCATATGCAGAATAGACTAACAAAAGTCTAGCCCCAACCAAACGATAAAGGATAAAATATATTTTTATTCATTCTATTCAAAGGATAAAATATATTTCTATTCATTCTATTCAAATATATTTTTAAAATATATTTTTATTCATTCTGTTTTTATCCTCTAAAATATAAAGGATAAAATTGTGAGATCCGATTAAAAGCCAAGAATCATTCTATTCACCAAGTTATGGATCCTTTAGCTAAATCTTTCAAAGACGAGAACAAAAAATCGAGATGTGATCCCTTTTTTGAATCTTCTAAAAGGTAAAGCACAACAATTGTTGAAATACTCGAGAATTTTACAATTTCACAAGAAAACAATACATATCTAACACAGAAGATAAATACCGCAAAAATAATCGATGTTCGATATCTCTATGTCAAAATATTCGGTCCATACCCACACACAACACAACTTAGGTCATAACTAGAGGAGCAAAAAGAAAAAAGAAAAAAAAAACACAAAACCACTACAAATTTTCAACTTAATTTGGTGCCATCAGTATCTCATGGCTAAACTTTGCATATGCTTTCCTGTAAAATTACATGGTAATTATTTCATCCCAAAATTGCATCAACCAAAAACGTTCACGATGCTGATGATACCACACTTAACAATCATTCCATTGAACACAAACGGTACCTTTGGATGACTAATGACAGAAATGTAAAACTACTAGAGACAAAAACTTGTAGCTTAAAAACCATTACATTGCACCACTTGAAATGACACAGCCAGCAAAACAGAGAGCGAGAGGACTAATATGTGACATTGTTTGGCAGGTTCCGGATGACATTACTTTTCATCCCTATCTTGCTACGCATATGCTCCACACCTGACTTGTTCATCTCCTTCAAGATTTTCATCCTCACAATTTGCTCTCTTGATTGGACAGTGGCCAAACCCATGCTTCTGTACCTGAAAATTAAAGATATCCATATTATTATGTGACTTCATGATTTGCCGAAGTGGCACTAAATGTTTCACTTTCCCCACATTACACAGAAAAAAGAGTAAAAGGGGGTTAAAATGACCAACCTTGAAGCCAATGCAGCAGTGATGGCATTGTTATTTGCTGGTGATGGCCGTGGTTTCTGACGATAATAGCGCAAATATTCACGGGAACCTAGAGTTCTGGTTGATTTTCTATCACCAGACATCTTAGTAATTACGAGCTCAGACCCATCACTAAGTTCTATATTATTATCCCCATCACCGGATACAACCAGCTGCTTCCCTTGATCATCAACATAACTGATAAAACGAAAGTTAGGAATAGAACATTTGATATCCGATGTATCAATAGGCTTCACAAATTTAATAAGGGTGACTTATGAAGGTGAAATTTAAACCGTTGTCAATATGAATTATACTAACCTGCTGGTATAATCATAGAATTCTTCCAACTCTGCTTCCTCCTCATCATCGTCATCACCATAATGCACTTTACAGTGATTTTTAGCTGCCATATGCTTCCTGACTGCTTCCAAGCTGCTGAAAGGATGACATCGATCGTTGCAGTACAGACACAGGTAATCCCTTTTGACCTAGAAAAGGCAAAGATGTTAAGTCATTTTTCCGAACAAAATGATTTTTTTTTCTTGGGGTGGGGGTGGCAGAATTATACCTTCAGTCCAAGATAAGTGAGGAGCCCTTTTGGATCTTTCAGATACTCAACATCGGGAATGAAGAATCCATGGTGCTTGTGCATGTGAACCATGCAGTTTTCAATTGTTTTGTGCTCTTGATCACACATAAAGCAACACGATGGATCTAAGTCCTCTCCAACATCATCATCTTCATCCATATCATCATTATCAGCATTCTCATCCATGTTCATATCTGTCAAGGACTTCGCAGCATCATCAATAAGATCATCATCGGAACCAACCTCCTCCCATTCATCTTCACTTTCTTCATTTTCAGAAGAGTTATCTGGCACTCTTCTAGGAGGAGGCTTATTCACAACGCGTTGTGGAAGTGGCTTAATTATAGCCTTCCCATCAGAATGACTAGCTCCTTCAGAAGCCCGCATCATATGAGTTCTCGACTTAAGATGCTCGGCATGAGCCTTAGAACTTTTATACCCCTTACCACATAGGCCACAGCTATAGAGCATAGGGGTTTCATTAGATTTATCTTTCTCTAGAGCAAGTGCAGATTGTCTAGCTAGAAACAATGCTTCTGTCACCCCAGGAACCCCAGCCACCTATTCATATTCCAAAAATCAAACAAAATTAACAGCGCTTTCATATTTTCAAGGAAATTAAACAAATTCAAGCAACATAGTTATTAGTTACCAAGTTCTCCTCCACAACTATAAAACTAATTCTCCCTCTACTGGATACCTATGAAGTACAGATACTAACACACTGGACACAACACTGGTAATAATTTGAGAAAATAAATTAATTGAATGTAATCAAAATGTAGGTGTGTGTTGAACTCAGGACACACCTTTAATCAGAAGTGTCGCTACAAAGCTGGATACACCTCACACCAATATTGAACCTCCCTTCACACTCAATTTTGTCAATACTAGGTGAAAATGTTCATTGTATATTTGATTTGAAGTTATTTTAACCTAACAGTTAACCAAACCCTGTTCACATATAACACAAGACTAATTGCCACACAGAACTCAACAACCATAACAACTAACAAATTTTACAATACCGTGCACAAATTTTTTCATTTACTGTATCCACTTTTGACAGCAAAATCTCCACTTTATTTCACACTCTAACCAATTTTCAAAGACTAGTAAGCAGAACAACAACAAAAAAGTGTTATGTGATTTAAAGTAAAACCATGAAAACAATTATCAAACCAACCAAACAGACCCTTATATCTTTTTAATAAAACTGAAATAAAACAATAAGAGCATGAAGCTGAAATAGTTTTCGTCAGTGTTACTCAGTAGATGATATTCTCGGATATTTTTATTTATATTTTTATTTATCTGGATTTAAAAACGAAAATATTAATAAAATAATTAGGGTTTAACAAAAAGAGACAAAAATTGTAACGAGCAATTGGTTTGGAAAGCGTAATCCTAATATTGCGGAAAAGCAAAATTAAATCTGAGGAATGTAAATGAAACAAATGAAAAAATTATAAATAAATAAAAAAAATGAAAAGAACCTTGCGTTTGAGATTGTAGCGATGCCACTCGGATTTGTAATGAAGCTTTTGATCTGCGTCATCTTTGAATTCGGTGTTGCAAGCGTTGCAAGATAATCCCGGCATTTTTATTTCGATGATTTTTCGTTACTTCAGAGCAGAACAGAATTAGGGAAGCAAAGAAGATTTTATGTTATATATAATAATAAAATGGAAAAGAAATGAAATTCTTATTTCTGTCGGCGAAACGGTGAAGAACGAATGAAGGAAGGTTTAGCAATCAGCGCTTGCGTAATCTCACTCCTTCTGGACCGGTTCATTTCTTTGACCCGTTTTGCGTTCTTTTTCGGCCTTTTTTTCCTTTTCTTCTTTTGGGCTTTTAAGACTCCCAAAATGAGATTTTCTACTCCCACTCCCAATCTAATATATTAATTAGAGGTTTTTGAATATATATGGGAAAGTTAATTATACACTTTTTTTTTATAATTAAGTGAGTAATATTTTTTTTTAAGAATGAACGAAATGTAGAAATGTTATATGACTATATGTTGTGTGTTTTTTTTTTAATTTTTTCAAAATATTAAATATATTTTTGTATATAGACTTAGTTCTCGTAAATTTTTCTACAAAATAGAGTTTGATGGAGAGAGGAGACAGTTTTGAGGATTAAAAAATGATGAGTAAAAGAAAACAGAAGGAAACTAGTCCCCAAACCTTGCATGAGATTTTATTTGTTTTCATTGAACTATTCAATATGGAGAAATTCAAAAAATGAATTGGAGAGGATTTTGGAGGATTTTAATAAATTTTCAAATCAATAACTTTTCTTTATAATATTATAAAAAAAAAAATATTACTTTCAAATATATGAACTTCCAGTCACAGATATAAATAAGAATCAAAATGTATTTAATTTAAAATTTAAATCAAATACATTTTGACTTTTAATTATATTTATGATCAAAGAAAATACTCTCTAATACCATTTCAATGTATTCTTTCTAATCATTTGATATTCAAATAATATTTATGATCAAAGAAAATACTCTCTAATACCATTTCAACGTATTCTTTCTAATCATTTGATATTCAAATAGGTCAAATTCTATATTGAACTAAGTGGTTAGTTGAGACCCATTGTATTTCAACCGACTAGAGGTTGTGAATTGAATAGATACGTTAGAGGAGGTATTATTAGCCCTCTTCTAAATACAGTCCTCTCATTCCCTTAAAAAACAATTCCAAAAAATTGGAAAATTTCCATTTATTTCCTCTCGTAACTCCTTAAAACACTTAAGTGTATAGTTCAAGAATGCCAACTTTTTTTTTCGTGTTTCCAAGTAATACGAAACAACTTTTTGGAATCTCATAAAACTTATTTCTTGATATGCATTCACCTGAGAATGAGTTATTGGAGGATTTAAAAATTAAGGATTTATTTACTTTGTAATTTTTTTTTAATATGAAGCCTTTTTAAGCCTGTAATAATATGTTAGTAAAATTATTAAATTTTCAAAAGATAGGTTTTAGACATTTGTAAAAATATAAAATCATTTATTAAATTATTATAATTGATTTGTATAATATTTCATTCTAATTGATAATAAAATCAATTGATTTGATATTTGTGACTATTAATTTTCTAGTCAATAAAAAAAAAGACTATTAATTTTAAATAACATAGTTGTAGACAATATTGATTTGTAACTGAAGTCTTCAAAGTTTTCAAAACAACTAGTGAGTAATTTCCACATGACAACTAAGTGGAAAACAATCATACCTCATTCTTTTCTTCTTTTTTCCTATTAACTAATTAAAGTCTATTTGTAATAAGCCTTATTATTCAATCAAATACATGACTCAAAACTGGTGTTTTCTACATTGAATCTAAACTCAAGAAGACGGATACCATGTGAAAAGAGAACCACACTCGAATTCAAAGGTTAGACAAAATTCCCTCTTATGCTCCACAAAGATGATAGCAGCTGCACAAATATAAAGATTTTGTAGCCTCACAAAATTCTTTCTACTCATCCTCATCGTCGTCTTCTTCAGGAGCTTCTTTTAGCCACTACATACAAGATCAAATTAATGGCTTACATAAGAAAGTAATGCATCTCATGGGATAGTTGTGAAGAAGCAAGCCACATAACATAGTTTTAAAAGTGTGTAAAAATAAACGTAGATACTCACTTGAATTAATTTTTGGGCTTGTTTAACAAATACTCTATCCGACTCATCTGCGCCTTTCTTCTCATCTTCCCAACTCAAAATAGCATCTTCTTCTATGATATCTTCATTATACATGTAATGCAAAATCTGAGGAAGTCCAATGTAGTGTATGATTTGTATCTCCATTCAATACAAAACTCAACTTTCTGACACGCATACCAACTGAATAAAGATTAACCAGTAAAAGATAAGCATACCTTTGTGAACAATGGAGCATACTCCTTAGCAGATTCCAAACACATTTCTTCAAATTTTAGAATAACTTCAATCTGGAGTAATATTATTGAAGGTATTAGCAGCGGGCAGATTATTATAATTAAGTAATGGGAATAGAGTAGTATAATCTAAAAAAGGCTTCAAAATAAAAATAATGCAATCGGTAATTCTTAAAATTAAAGAAAAATTAAAGAACATGAGTAACTTGAGCAAGGAGAGATAATTGACAAGTGCACCTGCTCGTCCATATCATTCAGATAGGATGTAAGAACCTTTTTCCATTTTGTAAGTATGGCCTCAACATTTTGAACCAAGCCATCTGAAAAATTCATCCCAGACCAATCAGAAAATCAATCACTAAGCAACCACTAAGAATACAAAACGACCAACATATTTAACAAGTGTTAGAAGTAAAAAAAATGAACGGGAAAGATTAATAAGATCATCATGTGACAATAGAAAAACGGATGAAAGCTCACCGGCTGAACTATGGGGCATGTCTACAGCATACTTCATCATTGCATAAAATAAAGCTCCAGCACAGTCAGCAGCTATCTTATTGTATGACAACCTAACAAATAAAAGCAATGTTTCAATCAATTAGTTCCCATTGAATGTCACCATATAAAAACAATCAAAGCATATGATGAGAACACCAGATATATATTTCTAGCACGTAATTTGATGAAAATCAGATGAAATGGAAAGGGTATCATGCAGTATACACTCAACTTCAAATAATAGACATAAGTATATTACATACTTCAAAGAATTGACCTCTAGAGTCAAATGGTTTTCTTGTATGTTTTCATGCACAGCCCTGAGAAAAGTTGCTTCAACCTGCAAATGATGGACAATTAATAATCTGATATCCACAAAATGCAACCAATGTAAGTTTACATGTCAAAATCCTCACCTCTTTATCAAAGTCATCTCTTGAATCGTCATTATCATCGTCATCTGAATCATCATTAGAATTAGGTATCAGCTCCCCAGAAGGTGGAAGATTATTGCCATCATGAATCAACTCCAGTTCATCTTCCATAGCTTTCACTGCCTCCAAAATTTTATCTTCAGTAATAGGTGCCACTGAGTGCCTCCACTCTTCCTCATGGCCTCCTTCACATTTTGGCCAAATATAACCAACCCCACCGAAACCTAGCTGATCAATAAAAGAAAGTAAAATAAGAAACAGTGAACTCCCTATAAAATGAAATTTTTATCAATCAAATCACAGGATGTATCTACTACGACCATTTTCATGGTCCAGCTGAATTGCTCCCCAAAAAGCACTCATGATGCAAGGAAAAAACAGGGATCAGATAACAAAATCCACAAAAAGCTGAATTACAACAAGCACACAGCGAAATGGAAGCTATCTCCTCTCACATCAATAAAGGAAACAATGACCAAATAAAACAGTTTTAAAATAAGAAGTTTCAGTGTAGAACTGTTGAACATTATTAAGTACATTAAGCAATAATCTCTTTGAAAGAAAAATGATTTGGTGGCGATTATCAAACTGGTCCTTGTTTTCACCCTCATTCTATTAGTTGTCAAATAATATAGTAATAAGTTCATTTAAGGCTTAATCTTCATGATCTTCCCACAAATAAGTTGAGAATGTTCAAACAATGGTCAACGTAAATTAAGAAGCTTTCCCAAACAAACCTCCGAAGTAGGGATAAAATGTGTATCCAACACTTTGGAAGCAATCACTCCATCTGTCTTATCCACTGTGCTAGTGATGGCTGCATAAATGAAAATGGTAATTGAAAGGTATAATATATATGCATTCACTTATCCATAAATAAATAGTAAAAAGATAATTAAATTTACTTACAACTCAATGGAGGATAGCCCAAAAATCATGTGATGTATTTTTTTAGGACTTACTTTTTATTAAATATCAATTACAGATTGTTACCAGGTAAAGACCTCAATTTTATTAGCAGGCCAACCCGGCACCGCCCCGTTTTTTTCAGCGGGTTAAGTGGGACTGACCAACCTGAGTGGTAAGGTCCAAAACATCAACTCGCCCTGCCTAAAATAATGGGTCAACCTTGGTTGACCTGGCAGATTCAACTCATTTTGCCACCCTCGCAATCAACAACAGTTTGATCAAAACACTAGAAACAATTGTTTTTCAGAACTGTGGCTAATGCAATAATCAAATTCTTTACATGAAAGGGCATGCATCAAAGAAATTCATTCCAATCCAAAACATTTATATCAAAGATTCAGTGACTACACCCAAGTATCTCTTTTGAATATTATCAGAATTAAGTCAAGTCTTTTAAAATTAAAACATCTAATCAAGCTCAAAACATTTGAAGAACTAGGTACCTCCAATTCAATTATAAGGAAATAAATAATAGGTGGCTATAGCATTGCCTTTGGGACCTGAACAGTTTTTCTCATTATTATTGTTAACTGCCGGGCAATATTTCATATGCTAGCAGTATCTCATTTCCAATAGCTAATTATTTAACTCAATAATATAGTAGGAGAATAAAGGATGTCATATATTGTTCAGAGCATAGTTAAAAGTTTTATGAAAATTCAGCAATACCACTAGAACTATCAGCATATTCAAGCTCTTCATCGCTATCTTCCTCAATTGGCTGCTGTAGTAGAGAAACATGTGAATAAGGAGGAACAACAAACCCCTGCCCAACTACAACCTGGAAGCACAAAAGAAAACAAAGTCCTTATATTTCCATCTCGCAAAGAATAATTGAAAAAATGTCTTTTATGTTTCCATCTAATGACAAAAACAGAAATAAACAAGCAAAGAGAATTTCACAAACATCTAAGATACACTTAGGGTCAGGAAGCATGAAAATGAATCACTAGATTAATATATGTACAGCACCAGAATGAAAGTATAGATTCATAAATGGTATACAGCACTGGACACAAACCTTAAAAGACAATACAACACCAGGTTCCAGAACAGATCCTGATTTCATAATCACCCCATCACATACAATGGCATGCCTAAGTTTACAGCCATCTTCTATGGTGACATTGTCCCATATATAGCACCCCTCTATGAGTACATTTGACCCAATTTTACATCCTTCTCCAACAACAGATTTTAAAATCTTAGTGTTATTGCCAATTTTGGTGCCAGATCCTATAACAGTGAACGGGCCAATAACAGCTGATTGTGATTGCGAAATTTCTGAAAAGGGAGAAAAGAATTTTGTCAAAACATTAAATAAATGCAAATAGGTGAAATTAGTTTTAACCCAGCAATCCAATAATTACTTGATGATTAAATCATTCAAAAAACTTAAGTTTACAGGAAATGAACACCAGCGTGAATTAAGCAAACATAATTATTAATGAAAACTAGACAAGCACGCCATATTATCATTTAATGATACAGACTTTTCACCAGCACTCCCAATAAACACTGTACCTGAGCCACGATATATTCCTTGTCTTTCAAGCTTAGTAGCTGTGTTGCCAATATTCATAATATCTGGTACCAGTGGATATGTCCATCTATGAATTATATCCTTGCTGACAGTGTCATAGCTTCGGAAATTATCAATCCTTGCAGCATAGTCCGAGCGGATTTCATGAACAAAAATTTTGTATCCCATTATCTGAAAGAAATATATGGTTATGTTCCAGAGGAATATATTGGAAACATAAATGACGAGCTTTTATTTTATACCAAAGATTTAAGGACATGTGAAAGAAACACGTAAGATATGTTTATAAGCCCGTGTGTCTTCATAAATTGTTGAACAAGTGTCACAGAATTGATGTACAGTTTATTATTGCAGACATGGGATAAATACGAAAAAGCATTCAATCTTTTTAATGTTCTCACAAACAAGGCACCTCAGAAGGAATGTAAGAGATAAACATGTAGATCTTTTTCACGCAAAAAAAAGGTGATAACTTTTTCCATCTATTAAGGATTTAAGAAGAACTTCTGAAACAATAATGCATGTGGAAGATAAATTACATCATCAAGAAGCAGTCCCTTGACAAAATGACGCCGAAGATGTTGGTAGTCAAAATTGTCTGTAAATAAGCTAAGGACTTCTGGCGAGCAGATGTCAATGTAACAATCCTGCAGAAAAATTATTAAGGTTTTAATCAGACGAGAGATATGACCAAACTGAGTAGCATTAATAGAAAAGCAACAATAACTAGTTCTGTAACCAACTAACAATAAACTTAGGTTAATAACACACATTAATTGAGAATCAATAGATCATTTCATTTCCAATCATGAGGTAAACATCAAAGGAATCATTAACTGATCCAGAACTAAACCGTAAGTTTTGTCATGGTCATGAACACGTGCATTTTGTCCAGAAATAAGTTTTATAGTTCTTTTAAGATTATGTAGCAGCAACCCAATTCTTCTTTAGCATGAAGTTAACCTGAAAGCAAAGCAGAAAGATCTGAAAAAACGGGTTCAACCTGCTTGTCATGGTGCAGAGAGAGGGAAGGATTATCAGCAAGGAATGAATTTTCTAGATGTAGAGTGCCTTTTGAATAGTCTGCCTTATCCTCATAATACAAAAGTTGCTTGGTATTAGGATCAATAGCCATGAAAATTTCATCAGTACCAAGTCGAGACTGATGAATAGCTGGATTAGTTTTTGACCGTTTGATAACCATGGTCATTACAGCATTACTATCTTTCTTCTTCCTTTCTCTATGTTCTAAAAGTGCCTGAGTAAGTGACATGTTGCTTACAGTATCTCCGCTGATAAGGACAAAGTCTCCTTGTATCTTCAAAATAACAAATTATCCAAAAGTGTTACTACACAAAACTTGGTCCAAATGAATTAGTAAAAGTATGAAAAGTAACTACATTAATAATCACTACTCAGACAGTCACAACAACAGAATGAATGAGTAAACAATAGTAAGTATTTTTAATAATGCACCAAATCATATAAACAATTACTATGACACATTTAAGGTTTTGATTTTTTCTTTGTTCCTTTACAAAACCTATATGCATACAGAAGTTTTCATCATACAGCTATGCTACTACTAGTAATAAAACAAACAAGGAGAGGTGAGAATGGCTTGTTATCTTATACAAGACCAAAGTCTGATTATTACAAATTTACAACAAAAAAAGACAATTCAATTGTAAGTAGACCATAACCTTTTCTAGACTACGAGGTAGTTAGGGATCTTTACACGTAAGAAGGCGCCTCTTTTGAAAATCTTGGAAGCCCAAATACTTCAAAAATAAAAAAGTATCGGTGTCTGACACGTATCCACTACTGATATGCGTCTGATATGTACCCAAAAAATATCTAATTTTTTTGTTCTTTCTAGAAATGTTTCTCTCAATACTTCTCAGATACATCTCCGATGCATCTTATCAACTAAAGACACGATTGTCATCCTGATAGGATACATCTTACTAACTAAAGACACAAAATTGAATGTTTTTTGTGACACATTCTGTTAGGAACCAAGAGGTTCCAAAGTTGACAGTTTACTCTAGAAGGAATAGAGACCACTAAGTGTAAGTGGCAGTTAGTAGTTAAAGGGGAGAAAAGCTGACAGTTAGTAGCAGTTAGATGGAGGGGAGCTTATAAATACTGTTGTACCCAATGCTTGGGATTCATTCATTCATTTTGAAAAGGGAAATTCTCCTTTGGCATCAAAATCCCAGCGGGTGTTTCTTTGATTCTCTCTCTCATACTCTTTCTCTCAAATCTGATTTTTTATTCAAACGACCTAACACATTCATAGTAGAAAGAATATATTCTGATGGTGGAGGAAAGGTATGTAGCAATGCCTACTTGTTATGATGACAACTACTTGTGATCATCATATGTTGACTACTTATATGTTTATGTATTAATGAGCAATTAGTAATGTGAATGTGTTTTGTTAACATATCCCAGTTGTGTCATATCTTAGTTTTCAAAATAGTCTCTTCAACCTATATGGTATTGTACAGGTATCATACTATCTATCCGGTCTTCTTAGCCAAAAACCAATTCTGAGCAAAAACAGAACAACCACTGTTGAATAAAAATTTCTAATTCTAATGTCAACTTTCTAAGTCTTGCAATATATGCGGATACCAGTATAGTATATTTACATAGCCAGTAATTTTTCCAAAAAATTGAAATGATAATTGAAGAATGAAATGAAGATAATACATACCACATTGCGCTCGTATATAACACGCAGTGCATCTCCAGCACTAACAGAATTCTGTGACTCAATAGTTGTTACAGTAAAGTTAGGTTGAGAAAACCACTCAGATTTCTCCAAATAGTTAATCACCTGCTTCGAGTGAGCACAACAGAAAACAAAAACCTCTTCTACACCAGCTGATTCAAGCCATGTCAATGTGTAATTTATCATCGGAACATTCACCAGTGGCAAAAGCACCTTATAAATTAACAAACAAATATATCAACAACAAAAAAAAAACGAAACAAAAATGGAGAATCAACGAAAGAAGCAAATTGATTATTACCTTGGGGCGTTCAAGTGTGATAGGTCTGAATTTAGTTGTGAAACTATCGGCTAAGAGAATTGCTTGCAACGGAACACGAACAAGTTCGTCGTGGTCCTCTGAAACTGAAACCCTAGCGGCGCTTTTCTTTGGTGCGCCCATTTTTACTTTGATTATTTTCTGTTACAATCAATTCAGCAAAACAAATCACTGATTACTGATAGAGACAAAGCTGTTCGTGCCAACGAGAGGGACTGTGCGTGATCACAGCGCTTGCCGACTGTAGCTGCGGAGGGTTTTTAGAAGAAGCAAAAGGATTTTTATTTTTTTTTAGAAAAAAGGAACAATTATTTTTATTTTTATTTTTTTTTAGAAAAAAGGAACAATTATTTTTATTTTTATTTTT
This sequence comes from Cicer yamashitae, assembly GCA_037974755.1. NCBI lineage: Eukaryota > Viridiplantae > Streptophyta > Magnoliopsida > Fabales > Fabaceae > Cicer > Cicer yamashitae. The sequence continues at coordinate 48,613,126 of JBBPBQ010020324.1, read as the reverse complement.
TTTTTAGAAAAAAGGAACAATTATTTTTATTTTTATTTTTTGGGCAAAAGATGTTTTTTTGAACTATCGCTTTCTTTATTTGACGAAGTTGTTACGAAATAATAGTATATTTTATTGTGTTGTTTTGGAAAATGCTTGCTTGTACGAAGGTAATAAGTCACGAAACATACGAACCACATGTAATGTTTCGGCGTTTTTCTCTGTTTTTTTTTTGTACTCACTCTTTTTCTATGTTTTAATCTATTTAAAAATAAATAAATCTAAAGAAACAGGGGAAGCAATGAACCCGATGGGTGCCTACGCTTTTTGTCACACCAACAATTATCAATTTGGATTACCTCACAATGATAATTTCTTCATTCATTTTCTATGTGTAATATTGTTGTTTAATATTTATCAAACTCAACTTATTTTTCAGTTTTGTAAAAATAAAAAGTTAGCACTCAATTTTCTTTTGTGAGGTGGTTCATTATAGAAAATATTTCTGCAAAACTTTTTGAAAGTATTCCAAAGCATTTGTTGGGATTTTTTGTGTTATATATTATTTTTTTTTAAAATTCAAAATAATTCACTTTAAAACTAATATATGAAAATATCGTACTTTTATAAAAAAAAAAATTTAGAGACAGATATGAAAGATCAAAATTTTTCCCTTTTAGTTACATTATAGGGATGCGAGCATCCAAACATTTTTTTTTTAAAACAAATGAAAAATATATTAAATTAATATATAAAATATAATAATAAAACTAATTTATAATAATAAAATCTAACAAAATAAGAAAAAATAAATAAAAAAAAAAAAGGAATGTCTAGATGGTTGGATTATTTTGAAGAAAAAAAATATTTAAAAGAGGATATATAAAAAAAAAATCATATATTTTGTACTCAATTAAACATAGTAGAATATTTATATACGGGACTTAAATCCTAACTCAAGTGACAAATGTCGATATTATTAAATTGGATGTTTTGTCTCGGATTCGAACATAATTGTGTGAGTTAGCTATTGTGGTATTTAGCATATCTTTTAAGACAATATATATATATATATATATAAAGAGAATATATCATATATGATAATAGAAAATTGGCTACTACTTCTAAAAGTTATATTTTTTACTAATTTTTTTTAGAAGTATTATTTAGTACGAAGATTTATCAGAAGAAATAAAAAAATTCATTAAAAGACAGACCGTAATTTCAGTCATACTAGCGATCAAAATAGATACCGTAATTTTGAACCTAAAAATTAAATATTTTTTCGTCACTAAATTGGTCGCTAACGAAATTTAGAGACTGAAATAGCAACTGAATTTTAGCGACCAAAAATTCAGTCGCTAATTATTCCTAATAGAAAATTTTCCTTTCACACTAGCGACCGAAATAGAGACTGAAATTTTGAATCTTGAATCTAAATATTATTTCGTCACTAAATCGATCGCTAACAAAATTTAGAGACTGAAATAGCAACTAAATTTTTGCGACCAAAATTTCAGTCGCTAACTATTTTTTAATTACATAATTTAGTTTTCTTTATTCATCAAAATAGTTTTTAATTACATAATTTATTTTTTAATTACATAATTTAGTTTTTTTTATTAATCAAAATAGTTTTTAATTACATAATTTATTTTTTAATTACATAAGAAAAAGAAATAAGAACCGGTTTTCTTTATTAATTTATTGTTAATAACTAATTAAAAGAAATAAGAAAAAGAGAAGTATGAAGTATGTTGCATTTGAAATTGTCTCAGGCATCCATATTTGTCCTCGTCAATTTTTTTTTCTTTTTAATTTACTCAAAGAAATCCTAAAACCCCTTTTCTTTCTCAACCCAGAAACTCACCCTTTCCTTCTCAACCCAGAAACTCAACCTTTCTTTCTCAACACAACGTGAAGCCAACCGGTTCTCTCAAACCAACCTCCGCAACTACGACGTGAAGCCAACCGGTTCTCTTAAACCGTTAAACTGCAACTGCGACGTGAAGCTCTCATTGTTTGTCGGCTATCGTAAACCAGAAAGTAAGGAATTTATTTTCTAATTTTTTTATTATGCTTCATTCTTTGTGTTTTTTTTGTTTCTGTTACCTAATCATTTTGAACTTACTTAACTAAAAGGGGTAAATAAATTCTGAAAATGATTCAATTAAGAATGTTTATGTTGGTTGATTTTAGGACTTGAGATATTGAGTTTTACATGTTATTAAAAATTATTTTTATTACTTTTGGACATTAAAGTAATGTATTTTAAAAAAACGATAATATTTAGAGACGGAATTGGTGACTAAATATTTAATAAAAATAACAATTTATGTCACAAATTTCGTCTCTAAATCGGTCATTAATGACATAGAAAATTAATTCAAAGTGGTTGCTAAATCAGTCTTAAAGTGTAGTCACTAATTCAGTCTCAAAAATTGGTCACAAAATCGGTCACAAAATTCGGTCACTAAATTCGGTCACTGATTTGGTCGCAACAGCTAGCGACTAACAGTTTACCTACTGATTTAAATTGGTCACTAAATCGGTCGCTATTGGATTTAGTGACCGATTTTCTCCATTTAGTGACCGAAAATTGGTCTCTAAAAACGATTTTTCTAGTAGTAAACAAAGACAAATTCATTGTTAAGGTAGCTGAAAATAACATAGAGAAAAAAAATAAAAACTCTTTAATGATGAACGAAAGATGAGTTTCAAATCCTAACATTTCTCCCTCTTGTCATTTTTTTCTCACATAAATGAAAAATGATCCTTTTTTTTTTTCCTTTCTTTCGAGTTATACCTATTTTATATCACATAAAATCCAAAGAAAAATAAGTAATAAGTCACCATTTCGCTTTAGGGGAACAATTTTGTTAAGCAAAATGAAAATTCTTCACGATGAAGGATACTCCTATTAGTTGAGGCCCCCTTAATTTCTCTTAGCAAAATTGATCTCGTTAAGCAAATTTGTTCTTCCATAAACTCAAACTTTTGTCTTAAATTTCACTTAGCTAAGCGAAATTGCCCCATCAACAATATTTTCTCCTACCTTGAATTGGTTCAACGAATTTTATTGCAAAGCAAATTTGTCATACTTTTGGATTCCTTGATTATCCTTTCACTTTTTCATCTACATACTCAAAAACAATATTTTAGATGCAATTTTCAAAACTTTCTTAAATAATTACAACTAAACAACTATATACCGTAAAATTGGGGTCAGGTCAACATATTTTTCACCGAACTAAGTCTATAAATGTCTCTAATATTATTACTATATATATATAATTAATGTAAGAATGAGTTTTTTTTTATGTGAGAATTAGATGAATATTTATCAACTGTTGGATCAAAACAAATGGTTCAGATTAAAAGTCATATTTAGAATATTGCATGTTCCTCTCTAGTGTATCAATTCTCATTTTCTATTCACTCTTTCATCTTCTCCTACACACATTCATCTACCATGCCAATGTCACATTTGAATTGAAAATAAATGTTAATTCAACAAGAAAAAGTATTTGATAATCTGAATAATGAGCTCCCGGTTATGGCTTGTGTGTTGTTTTTCAAAGCAAAGAGAATTATTGTTGCCTTGCATTAACAAATGAATATTAAAAATTGTGTCTCACCTCTTATAATAAAACATCATCTCACTTCATATATATATGTTTTAACAAATATTAATAATATTAAACAAACTCTCAAGATAAACGTGCGCATCTTCTTATCACATTTTCATGGAAAAACAATGAAATATAAATTATACTGAATTAACCACACGTGCATAATTTAAAATGATAGAGGAAATAAATATAAAAGCTTTTCTTAAGGGGATGTATCTACGTAGAGTATGCTTCTTTTTGGCAGAGTCCTAATTCAATTAATATATGAATTATTGATGCACTAACTATGCTTTATAATTTATTTATTGTCTTTTAAATAGAGTCTATATGCCACTGTAGATTTGCTTTGTCAATTGAAATCACTAAAAGTGTGGCTATGTTATACATATCTCTTTCATTTGCATGTCATCCTATTTTTATTCCATATTCCATTCTTTTGTATAGGTCTCATCTAAACAAATACTAGTAAGTCTTTATGCTCATGTTCTCATACAAATAGTCACAAAATAGTCGAAGTATTTTTTGTTAGTTATTACTATATATAACCATATTATTTGGATAAATATAATTTAAGCAAAATTATATTTGACATCTTTAACAGTTAAGACCAAAACGTACAACTGAATATTCATAGCTTCGTTAAACTCTTTTTTTTTTTTGTGTGTGTGTAATCCGAACAAAAATTATCAAGCAATAGAACAAGAGAACATATATATTGGCCAATTTTATGGTACGCTATTGAAATAATTCTTGTACCATACACAAATTTATTTTCACCATTAAATTAATAAACTTAGTCATTTAATCAAATAAAATATCATAAAACTTATTGATCTAACGATAAAAAATAAATTTGTATATTGTACGATACATGACTATCTTATTATCTTATTGTACACATTGGACAAAACCATATTATATTATATAATATAGGGTTACCATTTGACATATTGATTGGCCATTTAAAACTCTAGAATCAATCTTCCTACACTACACATCAATGATGAATAATTGGATACGCATCTATTATCTCTGGCCATGATATCATGACTTTGTGTGGTTGAAATTAAGAGAAGCAAGAACAAATTGATGACTCTAAATGAAGACTTTGTACTTGTACATCACTTCTTGTGGTCTTCATACATGCACATGCATACAACAAAAATGTCAAAGTCTTTTATCCTTGGCATGATTATTGAAATTATAATCATTTTGGTGGTTAGAATTTCTTTCAATTCTCATATACACTTCAGAAGTATATTTTTAGAAAAACCACAATATTTCCCTTCCAAACATATATTTTCAGACAATTTTTTTTTGTTTGAAAATATATTTTTAAATATAGATGTGTTTTTTTAGAAATATAATTAAGGGATAGAAAATATTAGAGGACTTAGAGAAAATGCACACTACTATATATTTCTTACACCATCATAATTATTCATATCCTACTAAGTGAGAGCAAAAGGCCAAGTGAAATAGTACTTGCCAAATCATCAACATGCTTTTTTTATATCTTTAGTGGAATTTTAGGCTTTAGTGGGATTTTGTAGATTGTCACAAAAATTATGACTCTCATGACTTTCTCACACACTAACACCACCAAATCAACATGCCTAAGATATAGAATCTTGTAACATATAAAAAGAGACAATTTCATAAACAAAAATGGTCCACATTTTAATGGTGCAAGACCTGTTTGTATGTAACTCTAAATAGTACCACTTGTGACATCTTCACATGGGTCTTAATTAGAGACTTCTATCCTTTCTCTTTCGAGTATCTCTATCTATGCATCATATATCATGGTTCATGGAAGACTATGTTTTCATAATACAATACACATCATCAAATGTTTTTTTCACTTTGTCAAGTTAAAATGTAATTTGTCTCGTGTCTTGTGCTATTCCTTCTTGTGACTACTCACGAAATTCAACAACCCAATTTTCTTTTTGGGCTTTCATGATATATATAGATAGAAGAAAGTCCTAATCATTTCTTGTGATAAATCTAACTTTAATTTCAATGGTACTTGAGTTCATGCAAATCACGGATAAGCTGCTCACTAGAGAAAAATAGTATTATAAAAAGTAATCATCAAGAAGAATTTAAAAATATTAAGTATTTAAAAATTTATTAAATATATTTGAAGTTTCTAATTAAAACACTAAATGATTTATATATGTATTTATTGAACACGATTTTAAGATTTGATTATGTGTTTTTGGGTGAGCATCGGTCAAACGTGATTTTAAATGTAATTTTTCTTTTATGATTTTAAATGTAACATTGACTTGGTTAAAATTATATTTAAAATAAAATAATTTATATTTAATTTTGACTCAAAACATAATTTTATTTTATCAACACAACATGAAAAATAATATTTTATCTATGTCCTTTTGTTACTTAAAATCACGTTTAAAAGAGACAAAATAACTCAGAGGTGATACAAATATTGTCATGGAGCACTATAGTGAAGTGACAATTTTGATTGCAACTTCAATTTTTAGAACAGGTGGCTACATAGAATGCACAAAATTAAATGAAATTTAATTAAGTTTATTCTATTTTAGTTTTTCCCAAAAAATGTTTAATCTATTTTGAGTTGTGGTAGATGATTTTAGCACAACAGTACGTAGCACATATGCACTTTTTAATTTTTTTTTATATCAAGTGTCCAAACATATACATATGTCAATTAGTATCCTTTCCATGTATATGATACCCTTAAATATATTAATACAATAAAAAAAATCAATGTACCGTTTAATTAGTTTAATAAAATTTGAAACACAAATTTCCATGTTCAAGTTCGTTTAGTTTGTTAGTTCTTACCATTAACCTAACAAATAGGCAATGTAGCATAAAGGTTAAAGCTACATGTTGATGAGATTCATTAGTCATCAACCTAGCAAAATCATGCACCAAACGCTAGAACATGCCTCTTAAGTTTCCCATTAGGCATTAAGCCAAATTTGTGTCATCATTCGGTAATAATACAATTGAAAAGAGTACGTGTCTCGTAAATCTATATATTTTGGATTACTAAAGATATTGAAAAGAAAATTAATTGGTGAGGCCTCACCTAAGTTACCTTTTGCAGTATCATAGGTAATTTATCTATCATGATGTGAGGTTAATGGAATTTGAGAAAGTGTATTTCATTACTGTTTTAACTAATTATTTATTAATCAAGTATTTTGATCAAGTCGACCAACATTCCAATTTTTAAAACATAGATAGAAGTTGAAAAGGAATGAATCAAAATCTAAGTGTATTCACGATTAAATTTGTATAGATAATTTATTATATTTTGAAATTTTGTATTCAATTATCATATAAAATATTACATTTTTTTCCTCTAAATTATCATTGTCTTCCCAATTAGTCTCTAACCTAAAAAATCAATAACCTTCACCCAACTCATGTTCCCTCCCCCTCTCTGTGGATATAATTTTTGTATGGTTTAAATAAAAAATCGTGAATTTTATTGGAGTAAATTCAATAATAAACAAAAAAAAGTGTTATGTAGTATTAATATCTATTTTCTATGTTAGTCAATTGTGGTTATAACTGTAGAGATTAATTGTGCATGATATTTTGGGATGAAAAAATACAATTTTTATAGATGAAAACAATTTTTAGAGAGGTTAAAAGTCCATACAAAAGATTAAAATTCATCACAAAATTTTCAATAATGTTAACCAAAAAAACCCTATTTTTTTGGTCTTGTTATGGCAATTTTGCGGTGTGTGGCGGTTAATCCACCACTAAATGCCTTAATTTTTTGCGCCTTAAAAAAAACTAGTGGATCATTTTTTATTTAAAAAAATGAAAAGTTATATATAAATAAATTTAAAATAAAAAATAAATATTGAAAAAAAACTTAGTAAAAAGTGTGTGAAAAGAAAAAAGAATAAAGAACTTAGTAAAAAAAATATGCGAAGAAAGAAAAAGTGAAATAGTTTAAAAAAATGTGAAAAAAGAATGGAAAAAACATGTGAAGAAAGAAAGAGAAAAATTTAGTAAAAAAAAGAAAGAGCGAAACAATTTATAAATTAAAAGAAAGAATGAAAAAACTTAGTAAAAATATTATAGAAGAAAAGTTTAGATAGAATAAAAATAGAATAGATTTAAAGAGAAGAAATGAGATGGAAAGTGACAGTGGCGACTTAAGCATATTTTTTTTTAAAAAAAAAAATACTCTTGAACAAGTAGTGGCAGCCTCAAAGTTGCCGCTAGTTTCTTTTGTAAGTAGCGGCGACTTAGGCCACATTTATAAATTAAAATTTTAATTTTTTGTTGGTGTCTAAACAAGTAGAGGCGATCTCAAGATCATTACGGCAGTTTAGGTGGTCTATAAGGGGATTTTTTGTTTTAATTCCCCCCACCCTACAAAAAAAATACGAGAGTTAAAGCTGCCACTACTTTTTTCCTACGCCTAGGTGTATATATTTGTGAGGGCTAAAACCGTTATTACTTCATAATATCTATTTTTTCTATTTTTTGTGTTTTGCTGGGGCCAAAGCCGCAGTCGCTACTACTCTATGAAGACTTATTAGCTGCCACTACTTTCGCTGCTACATTATCACCATTTTTTTTTGTAGTGTTTATATTCAATCACTTTTATTTTCTTAAATTATTATTGGTATTGACGAGTGATTGGAAGAGTTTGTTTGATTCTTCATACTTCAATACAAGATATTTTCTAGTTTGACATATAGTAGCATCCAAAAAAAAATTAAGGTGGTTAATAATGCGAATTTTCAAGGCTTGTGTCGAGTCTCCATCTTCACCATAAAAAATTAAATAAGAGATGAAGTTTATCCTCTTATTTTAAACACATCCAATGACATTCTCCTTCGTATGAAGAAGTATCCCTATATAACATTCAAGTTTTCATGGCTCTATTGATCCATTGACTATTGTTCATTTTAATTTCTGATCTATATAGACATTCTGCACGAGATTAATGTCTATTTTGAGTTCCATCAAGTACAAGTTATTTTGCATACTTGAGTTACTATTAATAGAACCAAGGTGTATGTGAATCTTGATTCATAAAAATTATTATAACATAATAATTTAAAGGATTATTCAAACAACTCACTACAAAAATTATTGTCTAACATCTAAAGTATAATATATTCCAAATACATTTCATCTAAACTTAAGATCCACGGCTAAGATTGTTTCATACAATAAAATCAACAAATGTAATCTGAAGTGTTTGATATAAAATCAACGGCTAAAATGAAATAGAATGTGAAAGTGCATGGTCTCGAACAATATCAAATCGCAGTCCATAATATTAACAAAATGGAAACTATAAAAGTTGGACACGCAGAGTAGTTCACGGCTTCATTTCACAATCATAACATCACACAACTCACTCTTTTTCCCTTCATCTTCCTCCTCTTACTATTATCTCAATGCATTTATTTTATTTTTGGACTTTTTCACTAACCACATGACTCATCAACCTTCTATTTAACCCAATCTTTTTTCTAGTACTATCTCATATTATTATTATTCACAACAACAACACATTTATTATTTTCTTCCAACATGGGAGGTATCAGCCTTGAAGAGATCAAAAATGAAAGTGTCGATCTAGTACGTATCCTATGCTTCTTCTCATTTTCTTTTCTTTCAAATTATTTTTCTTTTTATAACTTTTCTTTTCTCTATCTCACCATTTTTTCATGTGGGTTTCTCTGTTGCTCTGTTTTGAAATTCTCATTTTTTTTAAATTTTTTTTATGATATATCATAATTTAACTATATTTTTTATTTTTTAAAAATACAACATTTACTGTGATTCACTTGATTAGATTACACTGAAAATACACGACTCATTTTCTCTTTTTTAAGTAATCAATTATTTTTTGTGTTGCATAGAATTGTGTAAATATTCAACTTTAATTTATATAAATTTATTTATTTTTTAGTTTAGAAGTATAAAAATGATTATGTGCTTTTATTTATTTTTTTGACTCAATAATAATCATGAATTTTCTTGGATAAAAAAATTAATGTTTTCTTCCGTTACGGTTTTACGGGGCCATACATATTACATAACGCTGGAGTGGCAGAGAGCAACTGCTCATGTCACATGCGACAATTTTTTAATAAAAATAAATGATTTTTGAATATAAATTCCAACCTCAAATATATAAACATACGAAGATTTTTTTTAATAATATTATTTCTTTTTTTCGAGTGATGGTGATGAGAAAAATACACCTACTCAATGTGTATTTTATATTGTATTCAATATATGTTAATTTTGTGTCTAAACAATATATCTTCAATTTAATTATAAATCATATATTTTTTAATTTTAAATACAAACAAACAAAAGTCAAAATATGTTTTGGTAGAAATGTTGGCACATTCTTTAATGATTCTAAAAACAAATAATTTGTCATTAAATGATGTGATTCTACTTCAAAACAAAAGTGATGTGATTCTATGCTCACATCTAAAAACAATATATCTGGAGAACTGTATAACGTTTTTTTACTTTATAATTCTATACTATAAAATAAAAGCTAAAAATCTAATAACTTGTTTGGCGAAGGAAAAAAAATGTTTGAGTGGAGTCCAAGAAACCCACAAGTTACATTAGTTGGTGTAAGCAAACTCTAAAAATAGCTTAATCTCCAAACACGCCATGCTTCTCACTATTTCTATTATGCTGCTCTTCAAACACGGTTTTTTATTTTATTTTATTTTTTATTATTTTAAATAATTTGACGACAAAACTCACACTCGATAAATAAAATATAATTTAATTTGAAACTAAAACTATATTATCAAGTTTTGTTGCTATAAGTCGAATCAATTTTGAGTCAAAAACTTTTTCTTGAGAACTAAAAGGTTTAAATAAAAAAATATACAAATATTTTTGTATTGAAATGTCCATTATCTAAAATTTAGTCATTTTGTTGTTTCCTTTAGCGCGTTACATATATTTCATCATTAAAAAAGTTTACATTAATTTACTCTCTTAATTTAATACAGTATTCTTAATTACCCTAGTAGACAAACCATTGAAAAATTTAAAGGGATGAATAACTAAGCCATTAATTTTATAACATAAACAAGGGAGGAATCAAAATGAAAGAACTATATGTAACTTATGCATTATGTTAACCAACATTTGGAAAAAATAATAAGAAACATTGAAATGAAACCTTGTTGTTGTTTTTGTTGGTACTAGGAACGTATTCCAATAGAAGAGGTTTTTGAGCAGCTGAAATGTTCAAGACAAGGTCTCACATCAGAGGAAGGAGCCAGCAGGCTTCAAGTGTTTGGACCAAACAAATTGGAAGAGAAAAAGGTATTTTATATATATATATATATATATATATATATATATATTAATTATTATGCATGTTAATTACTACAAAGTCATATGATTAGTTAGATGCATATATAATATGTAATTAATGATTTTTGAAATGAAATGGTTTATTATAGGAGAGCAAGTTTTTGAAGTTTTTGGGATTTATGTGGAACCCTTTGTCATGGGTTATGGAAGCTGCTGCAATAATGGCAATTGCTTTGGCAAATGGAAGTGGAAGGCCACCTGATTGGCAAGATTTTGTTGGAATCATTGCTTTGTTAGTTATCAATTCCACAATTAGTTTCATTGAAGAAAACAATGCTGGTAATGCTGCTGCTGCTCTCATGGCTGGTCTTGCTCCTAAAACCAAGGTAGCTTCTTTTTTTACTAATTTACTTCTTCGTAGTGTATGTATGTTTTAAATCACAGTCAGTCTCACGAAATCATGGTAGCTCTGTGAATTTGTTAGAAGTTTCAAAGTGTAGCTTTTGCCAGAATCATGGTGGCAAACTGTGATTCAGCAAAATTCACTGTTAATTCAAACATGCATACAGTCATATAGTAATAGTATTAATAAAACATTGTTTGCTTATCCATGTTGCATAATGCGGCAGTGTCTCTATCTATCTTTTATTTATTTAATATATATAGGAAATACTATTACTAAAACACAGTTCGCTCATCCACATTGCATTATGAGACTGTGTCTCCACCTATCTTTTACTTATTATATATAGGAAACAAAAAAACTACCATACTAGCTGGTTTTCTTGCACTCGGGCTGAGCACAGGTCCCATATGCTAGTTTCAATGTGTACGCATGTGTGCGTGCGTTATTTGTGGCACTATCTTTTTTATTAAAGTTTATTCAACTTTTGTGGCCACCAAAAATTTTAGGTACTAAGAGATAGTAGGTGGAGTGAACAAGATGCTGCAATTTTAGTACCAGGAGACATAATCAGCATTAAATTAGGAGATATCATTCCAGCTGATGCGCGTCTTCTTGAGGGAGATCCTTTGAGTGTTGATCAATCCGCTTTAACAGGAGAATCTCTTCCTGTGACAAAGAGTTCCTCGGACGAAGTATTTTCAGGATCGACGGTTAAGAAGGGGGAGATTGAAGCAGTTGTGATTGCTACTGGTGTCCACACTTTTTTCGGTAAAGCAGCTCATTTGGTTGATAGTACTAACCAAGTTGGACATTTTCAGAAAGTGCTTACAGCTATTGGTAACTTCTGCATTTGTTCAATTGCTATTGGAATACTCATTGAGCTTATTGTGATGTATCCAATACAACACAGAAAATATAGAGATGGAATTGACAATCTTTTGGTGCTTTTGATTGGTGGAATTCCAATTGCAATGCCAACTGTTTTGTCTGTCACTATGGCTATTGGTTCTCATAGGCTTTCACAGCAAGGCGCAATTACAAAAAGAATGACAGCTATTGAGGAAATGGCTGGAATGGATGTTCTATGCAGTGATAAAACTGGAACTCTCACTTTGAATAAGCTTAGTGTTGATAGAAACTTGATTGAGGTGTTTGCTAAAGGAATTGAGAAGGAATATGTAATCCTTCTAGCAGCTAGAGCTTCTAGGACTGAAAATCAAGATGCTATTGATGCTGCTATTGTTGGAATGCTTGCTGATCCAAAAGAGGTAAATATGCCGAAACTTTTGTCTTTTATAAACAAGAAGAATAAAGGTGGAAAAATGCTTGAGTTTGGAATATGGAATTATGGATAATGTTGGGTATGACTCATAGTTTATTGATAATTGGGTACGGTTCAAAGGTAATCTTGTAAACTGGACCTTAGTATTTAAATACAAGTTACCGTAGTATTTAAATACAAGTTGTACTCTGTAAATCCTAAGCTTGAAATAGTATGAAGTTACTTCAGTCGCTCTGTAGTAAAAAACGTAGACACAAATGGATGAACTCCATGATCAAATATCATGTGTTTTCTGTTTGCGTTTTTCGTATCTGATTACTTTTGAACCAGGGTTGCTGATCTAACCGATAAAATTTGATTTTTATGTTGTTAATGACTAGGCAAGAGCTGGTATTAGGGAGGTTCATTTTCTTCCATTCAATCCTGTAGACAAGAGGACTGCTTTAACCTACATTGATTCTGAAGGAAAATGGCATCGAGCTAGCAAAGGTGCTCCTGAGCAGGTATAAATGAGTTTCATTAGCAATTATCACCATATTATGATGTTATGGACGATAACTAGTCCATGTTTTTTCTCATGTTTTAGATAATAAACCTTTGTAACTGCAAAGAAGATGTAAGGAAAAAGGTTCATTCGGTGATTGATAAGTTCGCGGAGCGTGGACTTCGGTCTTTAGGTGTTGCAAGACAGGTATGTATAGATGATATCAATATTCTAGTTTTCTACTTTGATTGAATACACTTCCTTTATTGTTGCTTGTATTGTATGTTTGATTTCTACAACAGGAAGTACCTGAGAAAACAAAAGAAAGTCCTGGTGGACCATGGCAATTTGTCGGTCTTCTACCACTGTTTGATCCTCCTAGGCATGATAGTGCTGAAACAATTAGAAGAGCTCTTAACCTTGGTGTCAATGTTAAGATGATTACTGGTAAGAATTTAGGCCACGCTTTCTTATAGCTCGCAAGGCAACTCGAAGTTTGTAGCTTTGAAATCGCTTGTGGTGTTTGTTGTTCTCTAGGGGATCAGCTTGCCATTGGAAAGGAAACAGGAAGAAGGCTTGGAATGGGAACAAATATGTATCCATCATCTGCATTGCTTGGTCAGGACAAGGATGCTTCTATTTCAGCTCTTCCGGTTGACGAGTTGATTGAGAAGGCTGACGGATTTGCAGGAGTATTTCCTGGTAATTATTTCTTACCACTTCACTACAATGTTTTTATAAGATAATAATAGTTACATGGTATGGTTTTAGGCTAATCTTGTAAACTGGACCATAGTATTTAAACACAATTGGTAATCTATAACCCTAAGCTCGAAATAATAGAATTGTACTGCAGCTGCTTTGCAGTTGGAGAGGTTGGCATAATTGGCCGAACTCTGTGATCAAATCTCGTTTGTTCTTTATTTGTGTTTTGTATCTGTTTTCTTTTGAACCGGGGTTGCTGTTCTATCAATTTCTTTTCAAGTACTTTTCAAATTAGCCAACACTTTTGAAGTTCATTTTAATTTCTTCTCTCTTTGTATGATATAATAGAACACAAATATGAAATTGTCAAGAGGCTGCAAGAGAAGAAGCATATATGTGGAATGACAGGAGATGGTGTAAACGATGCGCCTGCGTTAAAGAAAGCAGATATTGGAATTGCTGTTGCTGACGCTACAGATGCAGCTAGAAGTGCTTCTGATATTGTCCTCACTGAACCTGGTCTCAGTGTCATTATCAGTGCTGTTCTCACTAGCAGGGCAATTTTCCAGAGGATGAAAAATTATACTGTTAGTTTCCTTTCATATCTAATTCAACCTTTTCACTTCACTTCAACTTTTTTAGTTGTCTAATCACAAAAAGTTTGATTTCGGAACAGATTTATGCCGTGTCAATCACCATTCGTATTGTGGTACGTGCCAAAATTATATTGATGCAAAAGTATATCAATTTTTTCTATATACTTGCACATTCAAATTGTATACTTATTTGATTTATTTTTTACTTTGGCAGTTTGGTTTCTTGTTCATCGCGTTGATCTGGAAGTTTGATTTTGCGCCGTTCATGGTTTTGATTATTGCCATACTAAATGATGGTAAGTTAACATTTTCTTAACCTTCATGATATTTGCTTTGAATGTTTTGCTAAAAGAATGAAACTCATTTCTTTACACTACCATGCATGTAGGTACCATAATGACAATATCAAAGGATAGAGTTAAACCATCTCCACTACCTGACAGTTGGAAACTGAGGGAGATATTTGCTACTGGTGTTGTTCTAGGAAGTTACATGGCACTAATGACAGTAGTATTTTTCTGGGCAATGAAAGATACCAACTTCTTCTCGGTAAATAATTTATATTTAACTCAATATCATCACTAAATAGCGAAAATCCTAAGCGCAAACTGTTTTAAATGTTGCAGAACAAGTTTGGTGTGAGGTCTTTGAGACATAACTCTGAAGAAATGATGGCAGCCTTATACCTACAAGTCAGTATAATAAGCCAAGCACTAATTTTTGTAACTAGGTCCCGCAGTTGGTCTTTCGCCGAAAGACCTGGTCTTCTCCTCCTAGGAGCTTTTCTCATTGCTCAACTGGTAAGCTTGTGATTCTCTTATTCTTCTATCCACACTGTCGTATGTAAAAGTTGTGTGTTAGTTTCTTAAGACGATTTTACTATTGTAGAAGTACCATTTTATTTTGTCTAGAATTAGGTGTTGATGATTATGCACTTGTTCCTCTCAACAACAACTGAAAGAAAATGAATTTTGGGAGCATGCTAATGAATTCAAAAAACACCAAGTCAATGTTGTTGCCATAAAGAATTAATAGTTGTTGCTATAATAGTACAAGAGAGAGCTTCTGTTTTAGCTAACCAGGCAAATGTGTGGTTATTCAGTGGTGACCCTGACAACGGTTGGAATGGACGACCGCCTAGGGACTCCATATTTAGGGGCATCAATTTTTTTTTCAATAATATATAGTATGGATAAATGTTTAGAGAGGCACCAAACTTTGTTGTGGTAAGAATAGTGTGTTCTGTAATTTACAGGTTGCAACTTTTATAGCAGTGTATGCTAATTGGGGCTTTGCAAGAATAAAAGGAATGGGATGGGGTTGGGCTGGTGTAATTTGGTTGTACAGTTTGGTAACCTATATCCCTCTTGATTTACTCAAATTTGCTATCCGCTATGTTCTGAGTGGCAAAGCTTGGGACAATCTTTTGGAAAACAAGGTGACTTTTTTTCTTTCATTTTCCTATACATATTATCTTATTTATTATTTGTTGCATTGTTGATCTAATCATGTTCATGCTTCTCTCATCACAGACTGCTTTCACTACAAAGAAAGACTATGGCAAAGAAGAGAGAGAAGCACAATGGGCAGCTGCACAGAGAACACTTCATGGTCTTCAGCCTCCAGAAGCCTCCAACCTTTTCAATGAGAAGAATAGCTATAGGGAACTTTCGGAGATTGCGGAGCAAGCCAAGAGACGCGCTGAAGTTGCAAGGTAAGGCATCATATATATTGAGGGATATTGCTTGGATGATAATTAGGTATCATTAACAATTTTTGAAAATATGTGTCAGGCTTAGGGAGCTTCACACTCTGAAGGGACATGTGGAATCAGTGGTGAAGCTGAAGGGACTTGACATTGATACAATTCAGCAGCACTATACAGTTTAAGGAGCTTGAACAATTTTCAAGAACTGGTTTATTATCCCCATAACGATGAAGAAAGATTCAAAGAGCTTAGTCAGTCTATCTTTTAAGTTACTAAAAAAAAAATGGCAGGCTTGTAAAAATTTGAAGGGTTAATCCTTTTCGTATCTGTGCTAGGAGGAAATACTATTCTCAAGTATCAAATAACATCATTGATAGAGTTTACTTTTTTTTCTTCCTTGGATAACATTAGTGTTATGTTATTAAGTCCACATTAAAAGCTCCATATATTGGTAATGATATAGTTGCTCAAAGCTCAATATATTGATATTGATACCTTTTCTCAATACTGATTTCAAGATATGTTCTCTCCATTCTTCTACATCCATGTTTTTTGGAATGGAAAGGTAGGAGAGGTGCAAAATGATGACTTCTCATGAGGTCATCCGTCCTTGTACTTCTCTCACAAAAGCACGCTTAATCGTCGTGTTCTGATAAAATCTAATGCATTAGTAATGATATGATTGCACCTTTATAAGAGGACATTGAAAAGGTGCAATGATAACATTTCTATTTGTTTTATTATCCCCATTCCTAGACCAGCCTTGTACATTCTTTACAACAGAAAGAATGAAACAAGAAGAAACTAAAAGAAATATTTGATAATGATCACAAAACAAGGTGAATGACTCAGTTAATCATCGCACAATCGCGCCTGATTTCGCCTTGGCTTCCAGTTTTGATCCCGATTCGGCCGAGCTTTGTTATAGCAATGACAAAAGATTTTTCAAAGGCTGTGTTGTTGGATGCAAACAAGTTCACTAGGTTTCTTGAACTTTTATGAGTAAACAAAGATTGATCAGAAGAGAGTAGTCCTATTCCTTTCTGAAGATTCTTGTAATACTGATTATCAAATGTTCTAGGTGTTGTAGGGTCCAAGTCAATGGCTAATCTGGGGTCCACATCTTTTGGACACACTTGTTGAAGCTGTTTTGCATATGATGGATTAAGTGATGGATCAATTATCTTCCCACTTCTGAAGTTGTAAATTCTTTTGGAAAACTGGCTGCAGTGAGAGAATCCAATAGTATGTGCTCCTGCAACAACTCATTTCAATTTACATTAGAACTTTTTGGGATAGGAAAACTTGTTTGGATAAACAGCTTAATTCTAACGTTTATAGCATAAACACTGATAGGGTAAGTGCTTATCAATAATCTATTTCAATGACAAAAGATAAAAAAAAGTTAAACTGTTTTTATATAAGCTATAAGTTGTTCCATAAGCTATCCTAGAAAGTTTATGCGAATAAGCTGAAAACAGCTTATGAACATGTCATAAGCTGTTTTCATAAGCTCACTCAAACTATGAATCACGGATACCGACACTGAACAGGCGGATACGACACTGACGTCTGACACGGTAATATTTGAGAAAATAAATTAATTGAATGTAATCAAGGTGTTGGTGTCGTGTTGGACACTGGGACACGTCTTTCATCAAAGGTGTCGGTGTTACAGAACTCAAACAGCCTCACAAATGCTTATGTAAGCAGATAAACTCAAATAAGTCAATCCAAATAGACTCTAAATGACATATCACAATCACTCTACAATAGAATCTCATACTCTCAAGCTAACAAGTCTTTTGGTCATTTATATGAATGAAATACCTGATAGAGCAATTAGATCAGTAAGGGTGAGGCCATGTGAAGCAAACATTTTTGTTAGCTTTGCTAGTTTAAATTCAGGATGAGGTAGATGGTTTGTCACACTTGATTTTGTAGAGATTCTTCCATCTAGCCTTCCCAACTCTACTGCATAAGATGGCCCTCCTGTCTGAAAACCAGTTTTTTTTTGTATTCAACTAAATTGTACAAGAAATAAAAGTATTACAACTATTTACATAGCCAAATTTATTTAATGATGTTATAAATTCAAGCCAAAAAATAAAGAATGATATTCCATAAATTTTCTTATAAATTGACACAACCTTCCAATCAAGGTTTTAAAATTCAGTTACAGTCATATTCAGAGTCGCAATCTTTGATACTGCTCTAAACTTTGTTGGTGAAATTATTTAAAAAACTACTAGTATTTAATGAAAAAAATGCTCTAATATTTAAATTATTTGAAAAAAATATGAAATTTTATGAATTATGATAATTTACCAATGCTATGACATCTCTAGTTGCCAATGCCAAAATGTCAGCACATGAGACCTTGTTTTGACAGCCAGGAACACTGTCAACTGCAGCTTTGGCTTTGATCACAGTGTCAAATCCATCACCAGCTAATGAAAGATTGATAGGATTATCTTTCTCTGAAGTGCTGTTTCTTGAAGCTAACATAACAGAAGCATCACAACCCTGTAATACATTATTATTATAAAGTTTAGTACTTTAGTTTAGTAGTGCATGCAAGAAAAGAAGATTAAAAACTTTTGATGACCTGAACAAAACAATCATGGAAGAAGAGTCTAAGTGTAGCAGGTGCTGTAACAAACGTTTGTTGAAGTTTCATCTCAACTGCATTGTGGACTACTGATTCAACATTTGGACATGTGTTTTTGTAATAGTCAATACTAAGTTTTGCTGCATGACAAGTACTAGCTATGAGTTGCAAAAGAAAGAGGTTAACAAGGAAGGTGTGAGAACTCATTTTGTTGTTGTTGTGTTGGTTCTATAGTGTATGAAATATTAGGCTTAGTTTGGTTTCGTGATTGCATGGTTATATAGTTAAAGGGTCTTAGAACAACAACTCAGGTACAAAAGATAAATAAAACAATAAAACGCAAACAATGAAATGTGATGTTTGGTAACGAGATTTGGAAAAGTATGTCTACGTCTCCGATTACAAAGTAGCTGTAGTTCAGTTTTATTATCAGTGAAAATAATTAGGGTTTATAGCGTTATAACTCATATTTAAATACTACGGTTCAAATTTCAACAATACCCTGAATTGAAGGAAACAAAACAATAGTGATCTATATAGCATCGACGCTTTAAATTGAAAGTATGTTTGGTGTCTGACATCAAAATATGTGGTAGTATTACTTCTATTTTCTTAAATTATTACTGATGTCTACGTTTTAGTGTCAATATATGTGTTTGGTGCTTCATATATAACTTTTACCAAGGAGAAATCCTATTGAAACTTTCTTGTGAATTTTGAGAATATATCTGACAAAGCACTGAGGGTAATGGTCACATAAATTTGTGTGATGAGGTTGAAGTGGAATTGCTCTTGGAGTGGTGATGCAACTTCTTTATTAAAAGTGCATCTTAAATTTATTTTATACATAGAAAATTAGTTTGGTCCCATACATAGTGTGTAGGTGCTCTTTTTCTATATTTTACTTGTTATAGTGAGATCATAGCTGTATACACAAACATCAATTACCCCTTCAATTGTTTCAATTTGGCCAATGTCTTACATCAGTTTTATATTGTTCTTTTCTTAATCACATATCATATGGTAGCCACTTTGAATACTACTTTTTGGGTATTTACAGCTATGGTAATTTCTATTCATATATTAAAAAATTTAAATGGAAGAATGACACAATGCACTTAGCCACGTGTGCCCCTTTTTTGTCATGTGAAAAATTTGTATCGGTTTATTTATCTCTTTATAAATGTGAAATAGAACATTCATAAAGAGAGTTAGACAAAATTTGACATGATTTGATAATGTAAAATTTAAACACAAAAGATCCATTTAATAAGGGAGCAAAATTTAGTTAGTACTAGCACAATGCCTAGAGTAGTTCTATAACTCAAAAGAACATCTTTTTTAGAGGAATATGACTTGTATCTACTCCCTCTCTTAAATAAATAAATAAATAAATAAATAAATAAATAAATAAATAAATAAATAAATAAATAAATAAATAAATAAATAAATAAATAAATAAATAAATAATAATAATAATAATAATAATAATAATATTCTTCCTCTTCTAATTAAGAAATAGTACACAAACACGTGTATTATTCTCATTATTTTAATTAATATATATATATATTAAAAATATTATTTTATATGATGATGTATTTATTAATTAATTTAATCGTTAATTTTATCAATTACTTCAAATTCAATTTACTAATTTATCTTTTATCAAACTATCAACTAACTTATTTACAATTCTTTACCAACAGAGCCAATTGACGAGGTTTATTTTTATAATTGTAGTTTGCTATTTGATGTTCTTAATTCTACAAAAAGAAGTATTGAAATTGGTGATTTTTATTTTGGAACGGAATTATTTATTTGTCACTTTAATGATTTATTTGTTTAATTAACTTTTTAATGGTTAAGAGTATCATATAATTTATCATTGATGAGGCACAAGAGACAATATATACAAGCTTCCGTATAATTTATCAAATAATAATAAGCTAATCAAATAACTAACCTCTATTAGAAAGAGTAACAAAAATAAAAATAAACTGCATGTTTAACAAAAATAAAAGAGAAAAAAAAATTGGCATGACATGACCATGTAACATTCAAAAGAAAAACCACTCAAATGGGTAAGGTCTTTGGTTCTTTCTTTGTCATTATTAACATTTTGTCATGAGACAAAACATTGAACCAATTCTTAAATTGTATAATTCTGCTTAGTTGTATCAATGTCAAGTCCCTTCAGCTTCACCACTGACTCAACACGTCCCTTTAGAGTATTCCTCTGCATAAGCCTGTAACACATTCATTTTCAAAAATTATTTTAAGAATATTTATTTATACAAACCATCTATTCTTTGGTAAGATGATTTTGAAAACCAAAAAACAAATCGATCGAAAAGAATAAAACTGTAACAAATATAGTTCACGAACTGAACTAATTTAGTTCGGTTCACAAACTATAATCACAATTCAGTTGAGCAGTTTGATTCAATTTGAATTTTTTTAACAGTCTTAAATATTGATAATAATTTAAAAAAATATAAGTGATTGAATATAACTATATAGGTCTGTGTAGAACATCGGATACACCTATATCAAGTGTGAGTGCTACATTATTCATTACTCTTGAATATATATTTTCCACTTCTTGAATCATTTTCAACCATTGAAATATGGCTTACCTTGCAACTTCAGCACGTCTCTTGGCTTGTTCTGCAATCTCTGAAAGCTCTCTATAGCTACTACTTTCAGTGTAAGTGTTGGAGGTAGATGGAGGGTGAAGACCATGAAGTGATCTCTGTGCTGCTGCCCATTGTGCTTCCCTCTGTTCTCTTCCATAGTCTTTCTTTGTAGTGAAGGCAGTCTATGATGAGAAATCATCAACACAATTAGATTAACATTCAATATGGTCTCTAAACTATCCTTATCTCATATTTGGTCATGAACTATAGAAATATATTAAATAGTCTCTAAACTATTTTCAATTCATCAAGTTAGTTCCTCTTATACATTTATTATATTTTTATAGGTTAGGAACCAAATATGAAAGTGAAGGATAGTTTAATGAACAAATTAAAGGTTACTCATTTGATCAAATGACCTTTTAGGTCACAACACATGGCAACCTAACCATTGTGCCAAAGGCTTTGCATTTGGATTATCTATAGTCTGCAATTGCATGCATTCACGCAATTAGCACATGGTGGTCATTGCATCGAGATCAGACAGTTAGGGTTTCAAACATAGTAATTCAGTTATTTAAAGAAAACCAAAATCTGTTTTGAAATTTGGACATTTTGATCTCAATCCAATAGTCACTGGCGTGCTGACTGCAGACAATCCAAGGCTTCTCCTCATCAACAATGAGACAAATGATAAGCTAAAATAAAAAGAACCTACCTTGTTTTCCAAAAGATTGTCCCAAGCTTTGCCACTCAGAATATACCGGATTGCAAATTTGAGTAAATCAAGAGGGATATAGGTTACCAAAGTATACAACCAAATTACACCAGCCCAACCCCATCCCATTCCTTTTATTCTTGCAAACTCCCAATGAGCATACACTGCTATAAAAGTTGCAATCTGCCAATTACATAACAAACTATTGTTACCACAAAAGAAAGATAATAGTGATTAGGAAGCTAAAACACATGTAACTTTATATATACCCTATCTGGGTAAACAATTTAAATAAGAGCTTATACTATATGCGCTTATCATATAAGTGTTTATGTAAAGCTATAAGATGTTTTCATAAGCTATCCTACAGAGCTTGTGGAAATTAGCTGAAAACACATATAGACATGTTATAAACTGTTTTCATAAGCTCTCCTCTCGCAAGTGCTTATGTTAGTAGATATGCTCAAATAAGTCAATTTAAACAGAACCATAGTATTTTTGATTGAAGAATAAGAAGAGGTTCAAGCTTACCAGCTGAGCAATCATAAAAGCACCTAGTAGTAGAAGACCAGGTCTTTCAACAAAAGACCAACTTCTTGACCTAGTAACAAAAATTAGTGCTTGGCTTATTATACTGACTTGTAGGTATAAAGCTGCCATCATCTCATCAGGACTATGTCTCAAAGACCTCACACCAAACTTGTCCTGCAACATTTAAACCTAATAGTGCTTAGCATTTTTCCTAGCTGGTTATTATGATATTGAGAAAGAATTCAATTCAAATACATCGTTAGTGTAAAATTTTTTTATACTGTTAAACAATCATAACTGTCGGATCAGATTATTAATAAACGTCTGACTTTAATTATAATTACTTTTAAAGTCACACATATGATTGGTTGACAGCTTACGGTAATCAAAACTAAACTCAAAAAGAAAAAAAAAAACAAAAGAAATGTAAGTTAATTTACCAAAAAGAAGTCGGTATCTTTCATTGCCCAGAAAAATATGACTGTCATTAGTGCCATGTAACTGCCAAGCACAATGCCAGTAGCAAATATCTCCTTTAGTTTCCAACTGTCAGGTAGTGGAGATGCTTTCACTCTATCCTTTGATATTGTCATAATGGTACCTAAATGTATGGTAGTGAATTAGGACATTAACTTAAAGATTTAATGTACTAGTAAAAAATAACATGGAAGGTTAAGAACATGTTATCTTACCATCATTAAGTACTGCAATGATCAAAACCATGAAGGGTGCAAAATCAAATTTCCAAATCAAAGCAATAAACATAAAACCAAACTGCAAAATTGAAGAATTAAAAATCAATGATTATTAAGTATATGATTTAAATGTTCAAGTACATAGAAAAAAATGTAATACTTTTTTTTTGTTAAGCTTACTGCAACACATACCACAATACGTATGGTGATCGACACAGCGTAAATCTGTTCAAAATTCAAATTTGAATTAGGCAACTAAGAACATTAAATTAATTCAAACAATTAAACTATATATTCAAGGAAACTAACAGTATAATTCTTCATCCTTTGGAAAATGGCTCTGCTTGTGAGAACAGCACTAATGATGACACTAAGACCAGGCTCAGTGAGGACAATATCAGAAGCACTTCTAGCTGCATCTGTAGCATCAGCAACAGCAATTCCAATGTCTGCTTTCTTTAACGCAGGCGCATCGTTTACACCATCTCCTGTCATTCCACATATATGCTTCCTCTCTTGCAGCATCTTCACAATTTCATATTTGTGTTCTACCATATCATACAAAGAAAAGAGATTAAAATGATAGAAATGTTGAGAAACTTGAATCCTAGTTACATTAGAGATAATGATATAGCAGCTTCAAAAATTGAAGAGAAGTTATGACCAAGAATGTTAGAGGTAGTTGAAAGAAAAAATAATGGATGATTGGTCATCATTTTTATATCTTACTAGTGTGCTGACGAGTTTGTCTGTCTGTTTTTCTCGATAAAAATAATAGAAGTTCCAAACTTGTTCCAAACTTTTATGAGATTATTTTTAAAAAATACAGTTATTTGATTGATGAAGAAGGATATAATTGTGAATAAAATAGTTTAAATGAAAGACATACCGGGAAATACTCCTGCAAATCCATCGGCCTTCTCAATCAGCTCGTCAATAGGAAGATCTGAAGTAGAAGCATCTTTGTTTTGACCAAGCAATGCAGATGATGGATACATGTTTGTTCCCATTCCAAGCCTTCTACCTGTTTCTTTACCAATGGCAAGCTGATCCCCTAGAGAACCACAAACACCACCAATAATTTCAAAGCTATAAACTTTAAATTATGGTATGAGAGCTACAAATGATTCTAAATTATGTAGGCAAATGTGGCCCAAGCGGCCACAATTACAGTTACAAAGACCTCTAAAACCTTCAAATTGCGGCTGTAATTATAGTTGCAGACAACAATTTTGAACTATGTAAACGAGAAAGTATGGAATCGAATCTTACCAGTAATCATCTTGACATTGACACCAAGATCAAGAGCTCTTTGAATTGTTTCTGCACTATCATGCCTAGGAGGATCAAATAGTGGTAACAGACCAACAAATTGCCATGGTGAACCTGGACTATCTTTTGTTCTCTCAGGTACTTCCTGTTACACAAATCATATACAATACAAGAAAAAATAAAACAATGTAATTTAATCAAGTAGAAAAGTAAACATAGCTGATATATCATCATTACTTACCTGACAAGCAACACCTAAAGATCGAAGTCCCCGCTGCGCAAACTTGTCAATCGCTGCATGAACCCTTTTCCTCACACCCTCTTGGCAGTTGCAAAGGTTCAATATCTAAAAGAACATAAAAACATAGCTTAGTGAGTCATTTTTTAAAGGCTTAAATCAACTTTTGACCCCCTAAGTATTGCGATTGTGCAATTTTACCTGTTCAGGAGCCCCTTTGCTAGATCTATGCCAATATCCATCAGAATCAATATAGGTAAGAGCAGTCCTCTTGTCTACAGGATTGAATGGAAGAAAATGCACCCCATTGATACCAGCTCTTGCCTGATCAATCATAAACCAAATGTAATTCCAGCCACCGTAATACAAAGTAAAAATAAAAATAAAAAAATGAAAATTAGTAACAATAACATTGGCTGTTCAAAAAAAAATTGAAAATATTTTTCGAAAGTCAACAAACACTTACCTCTTGTGGGTCAGAGAGCATTCCAACAATTGCAGCATCAATAGCATCCTGATTTTCAATCCTAGAAGCTCTAGCTGCTAAAAGTATCACAAAGTCCTTATCTACACCCTTAGCAAACACCTCAATCAAGTTTCTATCAACACTAAGCTTATTCAAAGTGAGAGTTCCAGTTTTATCACTGCATAGAACATCCATTCCAGCCATTTCCTCAATAGCTGTCATTCTTTTAGTAATTGCACCCTGCTGTGAAAGCCTGTGAGAACCAATAGCCATAGTAACAGACAAAACAGTTGGCATTGCAATTGGAATTCCACCAATCAAAAGCACCAAAAGATTGTCAATTCCATCTCTATACTTTCTATGTTGTATTGGATACATCACTATAAGCTCAATGAGAATTCCAATAGCAATTGAACAAATGCAGAAATTTCCAATAGATGTAAGCACTTTTTGAAAATGTCCAACTTGGTTAGTACTATCAACCAAATGAGCTGCTTTACCGAAAAAAGTGTGAACACCAGTAGCATACACAACTGCTTCAATCTCACCCTTCTTAACAGTTGATCCAGAAAACACTTCTTCAGTTGGATTCTTTGTCACAGGAAGTGATTCTCCAGTTAAAGCGGATTGATCAACACTCAAAGGATCTCCCTCAAGAAGACGCGCATCAGCTGGAATGATATCTCCTAATTTAATGCTGATTATGTCTCCTGGTACTAAAATTGCAGCATCTTGTTCACCCCATTTACCATCTCTTAGTACCTGAAATTTTTTATGCCCCCAAAAGTTGAACAAACATTAAAAAAAGATAGTGCCACAAATAATGCATGCACAGAGTGTTAGAAAAGCAACCCTTCAAAGGTAAACAAACAATTACAAAAAATGCAAACAGAGAACACGTGATATTTGATTATGAAGTTCGATCAATTGTGCCTACGTTTCCGACTACAGAGCAGCTGCAATACATTTGTATTATTTCAAGCTCAAGGCTTACATAGTACAACTTTTGTTTAAATACTATTGTCCAGTTTACAAGATTACCCCCTGAGCCATATATGAGGCTTTGTCCCCCACACCCCTGTCGCAGTCAAACAAATGTTTAGGCCAAGCCAAAGACTGTCCCACTTATCAGTAAACTATAAGACGTACCCAAACATGCATATACATTGAAACTAGCATATCAAACCTGTGCTTAGCACAAGAGCAAGATAACCAACTACTATGGAGATTTCTTTTTTGCTATCTATAATAAGTAAAAGATAGGTGGAGACACAGTCTCATAACGCAAGGTGGATGAGCGAACTGTGTTTTAGTAATAGTATTTCCTATATATATTAAATAAATAAAAGATAGATAGAGACACTACCACATTATGCAACATGGATAAGCAAACAATGTTTTATTAATACTATTACTATATGACTGTATGCATGTTTGAATTAGCAGTGAATTTTGCTGAATCACAGTTTGCCACCATGATTTTGGAAAAAGCTACATTTTGAAACTTCAACAAATTTACAGTGCTACCATGATTTCGTTAGACTCGCTATGATTTAAAACATACACTACGAAGAAGTAAATTAGGAAAAAAGAAAGCTACCTTGGTTTTGGGAGCAAGACCAGCCATGAGAGCAGCAGCAGCATTACCAGCATTGTTTTCTTCAATGAAACTAATTGTGGAATTGATAACTAACAAAGCAATGATTCCAACAAAATCTTGCCAATCAGGTGGCCTTCCACTTCCATTTGCCAAAGCAATTGCCATTATTGCAGCAGCTTCCATAACCCATGACAAAGGGTTCCACATAAATCCCAAAAACTTCAAAAACTTGCTCTCCTATAATAAACCATTTCATTTCAAAAATCATTAATTACATATTATATATGCATCTAACTAATCATATGACTTTGTAGAAATTAACATGCATAATCTTCTATATTATTATGTATTCTAAACTTGGCTAAATATAATGTATTGGGCCAAAAAAAAAACTTCAAGCATATGAGTTTGTAGAAATTAACATGCATAATCTTCAACCATCTCTAGATAATATAAAAGTATGATACTTTTGTTCAATTCTACAAGCAATCGTTTTCATAGAATTGTGTGTACTTCTATTCAAAAAGTAGTTTCAAGTTTTTTCATATGACTTCTATATTTTTTTTTATAATCTTGTTTTGGATATAGTTTATAATATCAAATAAATTTATGCCATCACAAATTTATTTCCAATAGAAATGAAGGAAATTGAAGCGAATGAATTTCAAAACATGTTATCAAGATAATTCTATATACAAATATCATTTTTGCTACTAAATGTTATATTTATTGGACGATCAATGAATTCATGCAAAAAAAAAATTTGCTCATTGTGATGGTTCAAGAAAAAAAAAAGTGAGTGAATGAAATAATGAGAAAATATAAAGTTTGTCAAATGAAGAAAAAAAATAAGTGTACCTGAATGAGAGCCTACAAAAAAGTTTGCTTGTTTTTTTTATTAGTTGTTATTAAAAATAAAGATGTATTTTAATATTACAAATCATCTTCTACTTAATAAATAAATTACGAGCAAATTATTAAAATTAATAAAATATTTTACATTAATTTTTTTAATGATTTTCACCTTAAAGTATTCAATAAATTTTCTAGAAAAATAATACCTTTTGTTACCTAACACTTATAAAATTAATATTTTCAAAAGTCCCTAAAAATAATAGTTTCAAAAATATTAATAATTATTATTTTGTTGACACAAATAATAACATCTATTATTATAAAATAAAAATATATGTTATTTCTTTTA
>JBBPBQ010020324.1:48556010-48582803 GCA_037974755.1 Cicer yamashitae | reverse complement strand
TATAAACTATATAAAGCAAGATAAAATTAAAATATTTGACAAATTACTAAATTCGATGATAAAGGCTATTTAAAATTGAATTTATATTCTAAAACTATAAAATTAAGAGTTAAATAAGTTTTTGTTCCTTATAAATATATCATATTTCATTTTTAGTCCCTCTTAAATTCAACTCATGTGTATCATTCTAATTTTTGAATGATATTTTTTTGGTATGTTTAGAACATTATAAGAATCTCCCCTATAAAATTTAGAATATTTTTACAAAAGACTAATTAAATATGAATATTTAAGCGCTGAAAGCTTAAAAAATCATATTTAATTCACCTTTTGTTAAAAAAATTTAAATTTTTGAGGGAGAGATTCTTTAAATGTTCTAAACATGCATGCAAAAAGTCATTCAAAAATTCATTCAAATAATACACATTAATTGATTTAAAAGCATATACCAAAATTGTTGATAGAAAATAATTGAGGGACCATTGTTTGAAGAAAAATTTTAGATGACTAAAAGTGAAATATAATATATTTATAGGGACCAAATACTTTTTTCTAATCAATGGAGCAAAAACATGTTTAACCCTAATATCAAATTTAATTGTCATTGAGATTGAAAGTTACAAAGAAAGGAGAGAAAAAAAAATCTTGAATGGTTGGTAAATGTGTGTGTAAATCAGATATTGGACACAACTGCAAAAACAAATCACTTGATAGGATCATATATATATATATATATATATATATATATATATATTAGATTACTAAACAACCAAATCCTATTAATACTCATGTATAACTAAATCCCTATTAGTACTCATATATAACTAAATTCCTACTAGTACTCTTATACAACTAAATCCCTGTACGTGAGGGATATAATTTTGAGACTTCCCCTCATACCGGTGAATAAGTGTTAACAATGTCATTCAAGCAATGTAGTTTTCTTTATAAAAAATTAGAAAATATTTAATGCAATACATTTTTTTTCAATTTTACCTTGCATTTAATTTATTTTATCTATATTTTATATTTTTAGTAAATTAAATAACTTATTTTTTAAAATATCTATATTTATATACAAAATGATACCAAGTTTGGATATAATTTTTTAACAGCTATTTTATTTACAATTTTATAATCCCTTAACCAATCAAATAAATGAATCTATTTAAATAATCATATAAAATTTTGTTACTTGTATTATTTTTATCAAAATAAGCAGATGGGTGAGTTGAACACGTTAATACTGATATGTCTGCACACACATATGAATAATGTGGAGAATATTTATTTTATGTGAAATTCTAACATGAGACCATATATTCTTCTTCTTTTGCTTTTAAAGATCATATATTATTCATCAAGGAATGTTTTTAAGTCTAAATCCTTGCCTCAGAAGAAGATAATTTAATCCCATAACAATTTTTTTTCAATATAAATTAATCCGATAGTAGAAAAAAATAATTTAATCCTTGCCTAACAATAAGAATATATAATAAGTTCTCTCATTAATGTTATAGAATGTATTTCCATAAATTATCTTTTTATAAAACCCTATGAAATATTTTATATATATATATATATATATATATATATATTGCTTTATTTATATAATTTTCATAAATACATAAAAAAAAAAAGTGAAACAAACTTTCCGAATACAAAGGCCTGACTCAACTAACTAAGCACAACTCAGTAACTAACAGTTCTGGAAAAAAAAACAGACTGAAGGAAAAATCAAATGGTAAGACTTAATAATAATAATAAAAATAATAAAAATTGTAGTAATTATTGTTGTGAGAATTTGAGATATGTGCATCATGTTGTTGGAGTTCGTTCTCATGTAAACCACACTATCAAGAGTTCCTAATATGATTATTATCAAGTTTGGAGAGAAAGAAAAGTAAAGGTACGTGATGACAAATTTAATGATTTGTAAACCAAGTACAAAAATCATAATAATAAAAAATAAAAATAAAAGAGAGAGTGAAGATACATACCAAATTGATATTCTCGTTTTTGATTTGTTCTAGACTGATGCTATTCATGTTGAGAGAATGAGAATGGTAGACACCAAATAAAGAATAATATGTGAGTTATTAGAGTGGCTTATTAAATTGAGGGATCGAAGACTACAAATAATGATAAGAAAGATAGAAAGATTAATATATAACAAATTATGATGATGACGACGGAGTCAAAAAAATATGATGAGGATCCAAAAACCCATATATTTTTAGGCTTATAGTTTGGGTACACGTGATTGGAATAAAAGGCTTTCTGTTATTATAGATTTGGATTAGAGGTGTCAATCAAGATATCACATCTTGATCGAACGATCTAAATTTCAAAATAAATTTTGATATTTTAAAGTAAAAATTTTAATATTAAAATTTAGACTGTTCGATTTTAATACATGACAATGGGCCTCTATATTTTTTATAAATAATGATAAGGTACTAAAAATTGATAAGTTATTAAAATATCCTCATCTCTATGATTTAATTAGAGAAATTAATCTCATTTGGCATAATTTATCTCCCTCTTATGCTGACCAAAGCCGCTACTGACCTTCCCTTTTCCCCCCTCCGTCTCATTTCGCAGTTGCAGTGGCCGGCCACCAATTTCTTACTCTTTTCCTCCTCTACTATTTGTTAATTGTAAATTATTTTAGTTTAAGATTGTGAACTAGTAGTAGTGTGTGAATTGTATTTGTGACTATGTGAATTATGAACGGTTTTAGTGTGGAAATTAAGATTGTGAATTTTAGTGTGTGAATTGTGATTCTGTAATTGTGAATTATTTACTGTTTTCTGATTAGTGTAGTGTGGATGTGGAATTGTGAATTGTTTTACTTTGTGATTGTTTGAACACGTTGTGTAATTAATTTGTGTATTTTTTAGGAGTGATACGATGTTTAAACATAAGAAAATTGATGTATTTTTTCAAAAAGAAAATTTCCGACAAAGATGAAAATTGTAAAGCGGATATATTTGATTTGATTGAACTGTGTGAAGCTCTAAAAACTTGTGTGAATTGTAAAAATTGTGTTACTTGTGAAAATTATAAAACTTGTGTGAATTGAAGCTCTAACTTTTCCAATTTGTCGACTATGTTTGAATTGTGTGAAGCTCTAAAAAAAAACTATATGACTTTTGTGAATTTCAATTATAATATTTTAGTTAATATTTGTCGCTCCCCCTAATATTTTTGTACAAGATCCGTCACTGGTTGCATGAGTGTGACTACATGGAACCTATGTCCAATTAGGATAGAGATTGAGAAGAAATTAGGTTTTCTATTAAACTTTGGAGTAACTGAGAATTTAATTTAAATAAGAATTTTAGTTTTAATTTAAAAATTTAAGTGTTACACATTTTAATTAAAGAAACAAACATTATATATATTAGAAGCACTTGTAAATTATAAATGTATTACAATTCTTATTTAAGTAATCAATAAGAGAAATAGAAAAAACTATATTAAATGATATTAATAATAGAGAGAGGAAATTACATGCATCTAGGATTACAAACACTTATATATAGTGAATTAGATGAACAACTAACTAGTGTAAAATAACTAATTAGCTAGTGTAACTAACTAACCAAGTTAACTAATTAATCTTAAGTTAGAATTTGTTTATTACACTTTGAGCTTGAAAAATGTCAAGAATAAAATATTGATTACAAAGAATATGAAATGTAGAAATACATCAATTAAAAGATTTTTGAAGGCCGAAAATACATTGGCTAAAAGATTTTTGAACGTCGAAAATACACCGACTATGACTTTTTTTTTTCCATAAGATTTATTCTTCTCTTGAAATAAGAACAAGAAATATTTTAATGCAATCTTGCATCTTCCTTTGTTTTTTGTAGTAGTTGTTAAATCAAATCTACAAGATTTTCTCTTACTTATTTTTTCTTTTGAACAAAATTTCATATGCAACTTCTTGGTAATTAACTTGTATTTCTAATTGAGAATCCAGTTATGGATTTTTTTTTAAACAAGAACAATTTTGCTCTTTTTTGTTTGTTGTTATAAGTGTTGAATCTAGAGTCAAACAAGTTTTTTTAATGTCAATTTGGTTAAAAAGAAATAATTTTGTCGTCAAATGTTGTTGGTGTTCTTGAAAAATATTCAACAAATGCACTTGATTCCATCTTTTTCTTACTTGATGAAAGTTGTTGATGTTAAAATAAGGTTGATATCAAAACATTTAACTCTTGGGCCTTAGTAAAGTTTTGTTGACAAACATATTGCCCTTAATGTCTATTATTTGATGTTTTTTTTATTATCATGATAGTGATGATGAAATAATTCTAACTTGAAATTTGAGAGGAAAAAAAGAAGAAAATGAAGAAAAAGAGACGAAAATCGAGAAAAATGAGGAAAATGAATAAATTGTTCAAGAATTAATTGGGAAAGAAAAGATAAATCAATTAAGTTTCTTTATTTTTTACCAACATTTGTTCAAAAAAAGATAAATCAATCGAGAAAAGATAAATTAATTGTTCAAGAATTAAATAAGAAAGAAAATATAAAACAATTTCTTTAATTTTTTTTACCAATTTTGTGTTATTCATTCCAAGCTAAAACTATCACGAACACCTACTAAATTACGAGGGGACATTAGAGATGTAAATTGGTTATAAGTTAGTAATTTTAGTTAAGTGTTAGTTATCTCTATTTTTCTCTATCTTTCATATTTAATATCGATATTTTAAATATCGAATTAAAATCCTATTACATTTTATACGAACATCATGGTTTAGAGTTTTTGGTGATTAAATGAACATTATATATATATTAGAAGCGCTTATAAATTCTAAATTCTATTACATATTTATGTATTAGAGTTTAAAGGTACATGAAGAATTATTATTGATTGTCAATAAACAAAGTAAAATAATTTTATATATCATTTTAGAATTTCATTAATTTTATAATTATAATTTCTCATTTACAAATTAAATTTTTTCAAACTAAAATTAATTTTGAGAAAACATAATTCTTTTATTGAATAAAATTAGGTGCCGACATATTTATATATTTTTTAATCAAGATATTATATTTATACGTCAAAAAGTGACAAAAAGTGAGAAGTTGATCGTCGTTAAACTTCTTAGTTTGTAATTTCTTTAATATCTTAGTTTCAATATTTAATGTATCATAGTTTGTAATTTCTTTAACATCTTAGTTTCAATATTTAATGTATCATCACTTTTGAAGTATAGATGTGTTGCACTGTCGTCCTGTCTGCCATCGCGGCCCAACACTCGACAGTCATCAAGAATCGTAGATCTGTCATCTTGTAGTCGGGATCATGTTATTTTGATTTTTTTTAAAGTAATAATAAATATTGGACAATTGTTTCCGATTCAAACGAGTCGTCTTAAATCTATTTTTTTTTAATTAAAAATTATTTTTTTATCAAACTAGCTACTGCAATAGAGAAAATGCAACACATTTTTTAAACTTAATGCTTGACGTAAAAAAGGTTACTATATGTTTATGGGTTGAAAATTTGGTTAATAATATGTTATTTTATGAAATGTTTTAAAATTTTAATTTAGCGTTTTTGCTGACTTAAATATCAATTAGAATGACAACTAAAAAATGCTAAAAATTCTAAGAGTGATGAAAGAATTGTTGCAAGATAGGATGACATAAAACCAAACTATTTCTAAAAATTTGTATAGAAGAAATAGAGGATAGAATTGTGGCGGTAAGCTTTTTATGACTAGACGTGTGATTGTTGTGTTGCCAAATATATATTTGAGTCTAATATATATGTACATCATCATGTACATTGATATGTGTAGAGAGTATCATGTAAATTGGTATGGGTAGAGTATCATGTAACTTTAGATGTGTATATAGACTAAAATTTATTTTTCTAATTTTTTTAATTATTAAAATTGCACATTTTTTATTAGGGCTCAAATTTTAAAATTAGAATAAGGCCTCTAAAATCTATTACTTGTATATTTTTGTGATGATTTATTTATATGTTTATTTTTCAGGAGGTTCCAAAAAATATGAAATAGAAGACCCAAATTCACTTATTTGTTTGTGATAAAAAAGAGAAGTAGAAAGACATGAGATATTAGAGGGTGATGGTGATAGTAGATAGATTGGAGGGAGGGAGGGAGATAAGAGAGGCATAAGAAGTAGATAGACATACGTGTATTTAGAAAAATCATGTATTTAAAAAATGTTTTTTCAAACAAACATATTTTTTTGAAAATTATTTTTTATGTCCGGTATGATAATTTTGTAGTTTAAAAAAATCAGTTTTACAAAATTTTATACAAACAAGTTAAAAATCAATTTTTTTAAAAAAAAATTATTTTTATAATAGTAGATAAACAGAAATTAAAAAATGATTTTTGTAAAAATTACTAAAAAATATTATCTAAATTATTTAAAACAAAAATCATTTTTATTTAAGCTCACACAAACTCACTCAGTATCTCTTGCAAAAATGAGTCGTGATAATTAGGTTCGTGTAGAAGAAAGCAAGGCATATGAGTATTTGGCCTCAATTTATTTATTTTATCTAGTTTTCTTTGGACTCACAACATTGGATATTGATAAGTAATTTACTATAGGATTTCTGTGAAGTGATTAAATAAAGAAAATCATAGTATATCTGATTCCACCTGTTATTTTCATCTTTAAATTTGACAAAATTTTACTTTCTATTTTCACCAACAAATTTTTTTTTTATTCTAGCATGTTTAGAATCGCAGCTATGTAGTGTCAAACATGCTCTATTCAAACTCTACAATATGTAGCTTTGCATGGACGTGAAAAATGATCCCGAAAAGTCTGATTTCCAAACTCATGCATCATCTTTTAGTGTTTGTAAATCTACAGTGTACCTATGTCACTTTTCTTTTTATGTTTATTTATAATTATTAACCTTAGAATTTGAAATAAATTTATACCCTGCAGTTACGTCTTATTAAATCTATCTATAAAATTTGTCTTACGTCCTAAAAGTTTTTTACATGACCTATAATTAGATCCGTAGAAAAGTAAAGTATAAATAGTAATTACCTTCAATCGAAATTACAACTTAAATTATGTTCTCCACATAAAAAGAAGTGTGGTGGTATTGTTGTCGAGTATTATTTTTTTTCTTATTTAGACTATTGTTATATGGAGGAAATCATTCGTGTCAAACTGAATTAATATCAAGAACAATGGATCCATACAGAGAGGCAAGACTATTTCCATTCACTTAGAACTCAAAATTTTGCTAAAGACAATTGTATCGACATATGCATTATTAGTATATATATTTTTGTAAATCAAGATGTCCATGCACAACTATAGAGAGAAATCTATTTAAGAGGGTCATTTCTTCTAAATTACTATATTATAAAAGATTTTCTTATAAATTTATTTTTATCTTATAAGAGATGGTAAACTTCACCCTAATTAATTTACATATTTGTGAGGTTTTGGATTCGAACTCAATACAACGTCCAACCTAACAATATCGGCATTTACCAGTTGAGCTAGAACTTAAGGACCTCTTGTAAAATTATATATATATATATATATATATATATATATATATATATATATATAATTGTGTGCATAAAACTATCCCAATTAAGTATAATTTAATATATAAATTATATCCGAAACAAATATTAATTATTAATCAATTAATTAAAGGTACTAAGTAATGAATCAATTAGTTAAGAAAAAATATGCAATTGATCATTAGTGTATGTTTCTTGAATATATTTCTTTTATTAAATCTCTTGAATATTTTTTAGATAAAAGAGAAGAAAATTATAATATACTAATTATAATTTAATGTACAACCCATACATAAATAAATATTTTTCACTAATCAATTTGCTAAAAAATGGTCATTCACGAATCAATAATTAAAAAATAAATGTATATTTAAATTGATTTTTTTCTTTATTGAATATATATATTCTACGTAAGAGATAATTATAAATAAATAAAAAAGACAACATTAAATATATAAATTATATATATTAAGAATAAAGTAGTAATTAATTTTGATAAAAAAAAGAATTAATTATATGAGTGGGTTTGGTTTAAAGGAGGGGAGGAGAAATATGAGGTAAGAAGAAAGGTCGCAAGGAAAAATTATTCTTTTCTTTCTTTTGTTCATTTGATTCATAGATTTTAATATTTTTAATAAATTTAAAATACGATCTTGAAATTTTAGTTATCTCATTTTAATCTGACACCCATCAATGTATTAACTATAAGAATGCATGCCATGCAATTTTGACAATCTATTAACAACATTATTTATTCGCATTTACTCATTTACTCATTTTCATCTAGAATTATTGGTCTTTTCACTCATTTGCATTGTTGCTTAATATCAAATGTGTATTTACTACTAGGCTAATTCTATTATGGATCACTTGACAAATAATCCATGGTAGATTACCACTTGAGAATCACTCAAAATACCAACGACCTCGAAGTTGAAGGATTTAGATCTCTTCCGACCGCTTCACAATACAACAATGGTAGAAAACATAGAAATAAGGAAATGAATAAACACTCCACGCATGACAAATATAG
Source organism: Cicer yamashitae (assembly GCA_037974755.1). Lineage (NCBI taxonomy): Eukaryota > Viridiplantae > Streptophyta > Magnoliopsida > Fabales > Fabaceae > Cicer > Cicer yamashitae. Next base: position 48,574,208 of record JBBPBQ010020324.1, on the reverse strand, counting down.
AATCTAGATCGCCTGCAGTATTCCACGTTGTTTTAAATCTCAACAATTGAGTTGAGATATGACCAGATCATATTACATATCCATTCAATTAATTTTAACCTATGCCAACCATTGATTTCGATTCGACGATATTCATTCACTAGATAGCACATTTATAATATGCTTAAAGTTATCCTTTATGTGACAATATCCATTAAAAAAAGTGACTGGCAAAAAAAAATCAAGACAAAAGTAATATTCAATGTTCGCGGTAACTTATCATCACAAAAGAAAAAAAAGATCTCAATTCATTCAGCATGTAAGAATTCTGAGTTCCATTTAGAAGTTATCAATTGTTTTGGAAAATAGAAACTTCAATTTTACATAAAATGTAAGCTTCAGTCTAACCAGCAAGTGGATTAGAATGTAGAGTTATTTAAGTGAATATTGGTAACAACAAAAATACACTGTAAAAAAATACACATGGAATGGAATCCAATTCATTTAATAATGAATAAATCTACTTTTTTTTTTCTCTTCATTAAATAAATATAAATAAATATGCAAACATAGCTTACAGAGGTACCTTTTCAACGTATAAAAAAAATCAACATCAGGATACGATGAAGATACCTTTTCCATGAGATCAAGAACTTCAAATCCATGAATCACTCTTCCAAACACATTTCCATGAAATTAATAACTTCAAATCCATGAATCACTCGTGGTTGTTTATGTTCTATTAGTACTTGGAACACTATGGCCATTGACAATAATATTCTTTTGCATTGTGCTGTAACACACAAAAGGGAAACCAATTCATTATTACGATAATCAGAGGAAAAAAGATGTATATAATTGCTCCATATACTTATGCCGGGTCCCCCAGTCCACACCATAAACCAAAAAAAATTCACATTAAGATACTTAAATATAACTACTGTAAGATAATTATATTTCAATAACAGTAAAATTGACCTTCAACCAGATAATTAAGAGTTGGAACTTGGAATAACATTTTTCAAATGTGTAAGGACAATTTACTAGGTTATGACAGAACTGATGGTTTCTTAAATATGATAAAATCTCAGAAATTTACAAATTTGAAGGACGTAACAAATAACACTGAATTAGCTATAGAGAATAAGAGATTTCTTTTGAGGACTTCTTAATTTGAATTATACAAAAAAACTCTCAAATATGATGAAATAGATAGCTTGAAGTAATTTAAAAAGCCATACAGACAAGATTTCATAGTTCTGATATTTGCATTTATGCAATATTTTTCCAATATACCTTATTAACCTATGGAGTCCAGTTTCATTGGTTTTCTAAAATTCATCAAACATATAAATCCATACAGTATGTTTTACCCTGCTCTAACATATCTAACAATTACTACCAAAACGCAGGCATAACCGCAAAAACAAGGTTTCACAGTCATTAGCACGGAGGACAAACTCACCTTCAAAGATTCTCTTATCGTTGAATTTCTTGCCCCATATACTAGTCCTCTTTGCCAGTACCAGTTGGGTCCCCTCCTTGAATCTTAAAACCTCCTTGAATCATAAAACCTTTAATATTGCGGTAAAATATAGTCCCGTCATAGGAACCACTCGCACACAGCGCTAAAAAATTTTGGTTGAAAAACATTTACCCATGCAAATTGAGTTGTTAGTTACAGCACCCTTCAGGATTTAACAATAAATGGAAACATGGAAAGAATTACATGCTTTAACTTGGGGTAAAATTGAATAAATGATGCAGTGGCTTCATTTAGTTCACAATCATTTTTTTAGTTTAACCTTGTATTTCATTCTATACATAAAGCCATGTAGCACCAACACGACACCACACATGTGAATCGTGATTACGTTCAATTTCTTATATTTTCTTAAATTATTATTAGTGACTACATGTTAGGGTTAGCATCGGACTTGGTGTTTGAGTCTTTGCCAGTGCTTCATAGCACCAAAGCAACCCATAATAAGTGGTGATTTGATTAACTTATTTTGAGTCCAAACCACTTAATAAAATTGAAAAAACAGTATAAAAAGGAAAATAAAACATTTTCTTTCCACTATTAATCAAAAGAGCTTAATGGCTATGAACCGAAAGTGTCATCCAGTTGTATCTCACCATCAAACCATTTAGTTATATTCTCTTCATAAAACATCTTTATCAATGTCTACTGTTGAAAGTTCGACATTGGATGAGAGATGATCCAAAAAAAGTTCATAAAGATTCATCATACAAGTCAATTTTTGCTAAGAGTCTCGTATTGGATGAGATATGGCCTAAATATAAGTTTATAACTGGGGGAAGTCCTCACTTTACAAGCCAATTTTATAGCGGTTGGGTTAGACCCAACCCAAATTCTAAGCTGGCATCAGAGTCTATCCAAGATCCGTGAGCTATTTGCTATCAAGTTACTGCTATAGGGCCACTCAGATTACACTCTATATGTTCATTCCTGGGCGTGAGTGAGTGTGTTAAGAGTATCGCATTAGATGAGATATAGCCTAATATAAGTTTATAATTTGAGGAAGTTCTCACCTTACAAGCCAGTTCTTTTGAGTTGAGTTAGGCCCAACTCAAATTCTAAGAATTTTGTTGGGTAGAGTTAGGTAAAACCCAAATTTTAACATAAAATCAGTCTTTTCAAGACCCGTTTGGGTTGGGTCAACGGTTATCAAACCACTCAGATCATACTCCAGAAGTTCAATCCTTAGTGTGAGACAGGCCTATTTTGTGGTATTGAGTTATATCTAACCCATATTTTAAGATCTATAAAATGAAATATAATTCGATGATGGCTTTTTTACACTGTCAATGCATAATCATTAAACTCTAATAATCAAAATAAAAATAAAAACACTCAAGCAAGTATTTCAAGATGAATTTAAGGGGTGATAGATTATTTAGCATCGGAAATTTAATTTAATTTGTAAAATAATTTATATTTACTTGAAGCAAGGGCTTCAAATTTCAATATGAATATGCACAAGTAACAGAAAAGCAGGCATGGAAGTGAAGAGTAACTACCTCGGAGGTTTTAGGAACTTCGTCGCATAAGATTTCGCATTTGATGTCACCTAGGTTTGTGTACAGAGTAACCGACTGCAAGAAATTCAAAGAAATAGCAAAATAGAGTGAGTTAGAAGAGATAAAATTAACGCACAATATAGTGATAGAATACAATACCAGAGAGAGTTTTCAATTACCGATCACCTTCCTTCACTCCACTATCTTTTGAAAACATCATTTGCAATCCTAGAAAATCTGCCATTCTACAAATAGTCTCAGACTCAGGGTGTGACTTATCCCCTGAGGAGAAACCATGCAAATGCAAGGAATCAACATTTGCAACATCCACCCAACTAAATCCAACTTCCTTCTTCACTCCCATCCCTCTCATCCCTTTTCTCACTTGAGCAACTTTCTCCCAATTCCCTTTCTCAGCATACAAGTTTGCCATCAACACATATGGACCTGAACTTGCAGGGTCCATTTGTATCAAACTATCAACAACCCTCTCTGCCATCTCCACATTCCCGTGTAATCTACAAGACCCGAGCAAGCTTTGCAACACCGATAGTCCAGGTCCGCCTGGAATCCGATGCATCAACTCTTCAGCCTCATCTAGTCGTCCCGCACGACCCAGCATGTCCACCATAATTGAATAATGTTCGAGGGTTGGTTCAATTGAATGTTTTTTCACCATCGAGTCAAATATTCTATGGCCTACATCAACCATTCCTTTTCTACAACATGCAGCCAAAACAGAAAGGAAAGTGATGGAGTCAGGACTGCTACTTTCCCTCTCCATTTCCTTATATAAACCCATCACCGACTCATAGTCTCCATGTCGAGCATAGGCAGATATCATTCCTGTCCAAGAAAACTTTGTTTTTTCAGGCGTCTCGTTGAATACTCTTTGAGACTCGTTAATGTTTCCACGCTTGCCGTACATGTCAAGCAGAGCCCCAGCGACAAATGGGTCGGTGCTTAAACCGAGTTTGATCAAGTGAGAATGGCAACGTTGTCCGTGTTTCAAAGATATATCCTCGGCTGCAGCAATGGTGTTTAACACACTACCGAATGTGTATTGGTTGGGCTTTATTTCCTTTATTGCAGACAAAAATGTAAGGAAAGCTTCTTTATACAAGCCATTTTGAGCATACCCTGAAATTAAAGAATTCCATGATATTGTTCCTTGATAGTTAAGCTCCTCAAAAACCTTCTTTGATTCTTGAATGGACTCAAACTTAGCATACATGGTAATAAGGCTATTGGAGACATTTTGTTCTGATGAAAAGCAACTTTTTATGCATAACCCATGAATCATAAGACCTTCTGTCACCATATTCCTGATTGTTATAGCATGCAATAATCCTATAAATGTAACATCATTTGGATACACACCATCAACTCTCATAGCATTAAAGAGAGACACCGCATCATCTTCATCAATAGAAATCATTGTCGTCCAAGACACCACATTTCGATTACTCATGACCCAAAAAACTTCCTTTGCATCTCTAACAACGTCACATTTCGAATAAGTCGAAATCAAAACATTGCAAACTGCAACATGTGTTGCATAACCAACTTTTTGAGCCAAACCATGAATTTGCTTCCCTAGCTCTAAGTTTCTCATATAACCACAAGCAGAAACCGCACCTGTAAACGAAACATGGTCAAGCAACATACCTTGTCTCACCATGTTAACAAACAACAAAACAGCTTCCAATCCATAACACTCCCCCTTTTGAGCATACCCTGAAAGCATCGCATTCCAAGAAACCAAATCTCTTATAGGCATTTCATCAAACACTCTCCTAGCATCATCTAATCCCTCCAACCTAGAATACATTGTCACAAGTGCATTCCCTATAAAAAGTTCACAGCCAAATCCACATTTAACTATAAGAGAATGCAATTGCAACCCAGATAAAAACCCAAGATCATCATTCCAACAAAAGGAAAGAGCAGTAGTGTATGTCACAGGATCAAAAACTATCCCATTTAAACGCATAAAACACGCAAAATTCAATGCATCAACACTCTTGTCAAACCCAGAAAGAATAGTATTCCAAGAAACAATATCAGGATGACTCAAACTCTCGAAAACACGTAAAGCGCATTCGAATTTCTCAGCTTTACAATACATTTTCATAAGCGAGTTCGACACAGCGACACGGGAAACAAACCCAGTAGACACCGCGAATCCGTGGATTTGGCAACCCAAATTGAACTCTCCATTACAAGCCTTGAAGGACAATGCAAGTGTCACCTCATCAACATTTTGAAGCAAATGAAAGTGAAAGTGTTTCTTGAGTAATGAAAGAGCTTGAAAGGGAAGGTTTTGGTGTAAGAAGTTAAGCATGGAACGGTTAATTGAGGAAGCATTTAGGTGGGGAATATTGTCGAACAAGTGGTGTTCATGTTCGTGTTTGAGTGAGTGGAGTAGCTTGTATGATCTTTGCAACGATGTTTCGTGGACATTGAAGATTTTGGAAGGTACTCGTAGTGAGTATAGCCTAACATGCGAAAGAGAAGAAGTTTTTTGTGCTAACATCATTTATTAATTATTTCAAATAATACAAAAAATCCCTCAGATTTGTATCAAATATGATTTCATTACTGCATATTTCTAAACTCATTTATCAATTATTAACCAAATATGATGTTAGTACAAATTTTCATTACGATTTCAAGGCAACAGTGCAAAAACCAATCTCAAATAACAGAAAAAAAATCAACATAATAGAAGAACAGTATTTTAACGAAACAACACACCAAGAAAACAATCAAAACTAAACTAAAATGTTCAAAATAAAAACTAAAACAACCATTGAAACAACATAAAAGAAGAATAAATAAGAGAAAAAACTTGGTAAAAATGAATAGAAACGAACTAGAAGTAAACGATTGAGAAAGAAGGAAGGACGGTGCCGGATTGCCGGAAAACGCTGCCAGAAGGTGGAAGGTCGGTTTGCCGGAAAACGCCGCCGGAAGGTGGAAGGTCGGTGGTCTTGGGTGATGGCAAAATGAGGATGGCTTAGGCGTTGGGAAGATAGAAACCGGATAAAATTCAAATTAAAAAATGGAAGATGAGTGAGTATGAAACCGGTTAATAAAATAAATTGGTTATATTCATATTATTTAACTGGATATTTATTATTTAACCGGATATCTAAAATATATTTGGTTACGGTTTTGGATTTATGGCCCGAAATGCACAATCCTACTCGTTAGATATTTTTTCAATGGCAAAAAATATACAATGGCAAAAAATATACACATTTGAAAACGATAAAAACTAGTATTATTATATAATATATAAAGAGTTTAATTGTCGTGTATCTATTAAATATAAAAAGTTTTATAAAAATATATTACAGCCATTTATAAGCATGATTTTTATAGATATTTATAATAAAAATTAAACATAATTTAATAATTGTGATTTATGACAGTGACAATGTAATAAAATTAATTACGTATAAATTATATACGAAATAAATATTAGTTGTTAATCATTTTTTTTATGAATTATTAATCAATTAATTAAAAGAAAAATATGCATTTAATTATTAACGTGCGTCTTTTGAATAATTTTTAGATAAAGGTGACAAAAATAGTCATATACTAATTATAATTTATTGTAAAATTATACACAAATAAATATTTTTGATTGATCAATTAATTAAAAAATAGTCATTCACATATCAAATAGTTGAACAAACTTTATACTAGACAAATATTTGTCACCGGTTAATTAGCTAAAAAATTGTCATTCACATCAATTCGTTAACATCAAAAATATTTATTTGGTTATTAATGTGTGTTGAATATCTCTAGATAAAAATTAGAAAAACTACAATACATTAATTATAATTTATTGTACAAAAGGTTAGTCACCTATCAATTAATTAAAAAATTATCATTCAATGAATAATTAATTAAAAAAATATATGCATTTGATTATTAATGTGTTTTTGAATATCTTCTAGATAACATTGTGAAGAAAATTATAATTAAATTATATATAGGACAAATGTTTAACATCCACCAATTATTTAAAAGGTGACCATTCGTTTACTAAAATGCCAATTCATTAGTTAAAATGTTTGATATTATCCCAAAACAAATATTAGTCATTAATTGTGTGCATAAAACTATCCCAATTAAGTATATTTTAATGTATAAATCATACCCAAAACAAATATTAGTCATTAATCAATTAGCTAAAGGTACTAAGTCATGAATCAATTAGTTAAGAGAAAATATGTCATTGATTACGTTTCTTGAATATATTTTTTTTATTAAATCTTTTGATATTTTTTAGATAAAAGAGAAGAAAGTACAATCCATACATAAATAAATATTTTTCACTAATCAATTTTTTTAATAATGGTCATTCACGAATCAATAATTAAAAAATAAATGTATATTTAAATTGATTATTTTTTATTGAATATCTATATTCTTGCGTAAGAGATAATTATAAAAAAAGATGACATTAAATATATAAACTATATATATTAAGAATAAAATAGGAATTAATTTTGATAAAAAAAAAAAAAAAAATTATATAAGTCGGTTTGGTTTAAAGGAGGGGAGGGGAGGGAGAAGTAAATGTATGTATGGTGAGGGGAGTGGAGGAGAGATGGTTTTATGCTTGGTTCAAAGTCAGAGAAGATATTTTAAATAATTTTTTAATTATATAAATTGAATTTCTCTCCTACTCTCCAAATCCTTCAAAAGTGGAGGCCGAATAAAAATTACTTAAAAATGAATTTCGCTCTCCTCGTCAATAAACAAAACCCTGCAATCGAACATGCCTTGAATGTATCCATTTTTTTTTTTTCATTCAACTTTTTGTCGGAGAAAATATTAGTTTTAATCAAATTTATTTATTTTTGGTTATTTAATTTTTTTTAAGGTTTCTATTTGATAAAGATGTTTCTATATATGGTAAAAACAGATTTTTAATATGTGTACAATACACTAATTATAATCAACTATACAAATCATATATATTATGAATGTTTGTCACGATTGATTAATTAAAATATTATTTTTTTATTAGTCAATTAATTAAAAGATAAATTAGTAATTCATTGTTATGGGTTATCTTAAATATCTATTAGATAGGAATGTGAGAAAAAAATATAATACAATTATACACGTAATAAATATTTTTTGCGAGTTAATTAGTTAAAAGACTATTCTTCACGGATTAATTGAATATCTTATATATAAAAGTGTAAAGAAAATTATTATACATTAGCTATAATTCATAGTACAAACTCTATACAAGACTGACTAAAAAAAATTATATATATGACAAATTTTTGTCTTTGATGTCTGCCAAAGTTTATAATACACTATTTATAATTTTATTATTATACAAAAATACATAAGACAAATGTTTATTAGTGATTAAATAGTTAAAGCAGTCATTCACAAGATAATTAATTAAAAAATAAATGCATATTTGATTTTTTAGTGTCTCTTAAATATTTTATAATATGTTACTAAAAATTTATTCTATAAACTATATAATGTACAAATATTTGTCATTATGTACTAAAATAAGGAATTTTTGTTTGTAACGTGAGCAAGACATAACATGTAATACATAGTCATTGCAAAATTTAGTAAGCAACAACTATAGGATGATAAAATAGTCATTCCTTTGAGTTTTTTTGTTACTCATGTGATTTTGAATATTACTATAGTCATTTATATCAATCACATTTAATTTTTATCTTGATTATTTACATATGAGTATGTGGTAAATTTAGCTCTTAAACTAAAACTTTTTCATCAATTTAGTCGCTTAATTACTATTATGAATTAAAAGATTCCTAAACTATTCTCTCATCTAACTATTTGATCATTCTTTTAATTGTATTTGTCAAATAACTATTTCATCATTCTTTTAATTGTATTTGTCAAATAACTATTGATAGTTCCTAAATTATGAAAATACTTCAAAATAATCTCTAAACTATCATAAAAAAATCAAATTTTAGTCTCTCAAGGTTCAATTTTTTTTTAAACACTTCATCTCTTCTCTTATCTAAACTCTAACTCATCTTAAAGACAAAACAATATTTATATTGACTTTTTACACTTTCTCTAAATCTTCGTATAAAATATATGACAATTACTTAATGACTTTAATGATTTTTGGACAATATAAAACATAAAACTAAAAATTGAAGATTGTTTCAACACTCACTGTCAGATAACTCAAAGAAATTGAGATCTTTTTATTTTCGAACTCTTGTTGGTGGCGATAGTGAAAGAGAAAAAAGAAATATATATTGACTTGGAGAAAAAAAATAAAAGAGAATGACTTAATTGAATGATTAAAAAAGTTTAAGGTTTTGCTAGACAGATCGAAAAGTTATCAAAAAGACTAACTTGATGGATTGATAAATACTTTAGAGACATTTTAGTTGGTTTTAATAGTTCAGAGACTAAATTAATGAGAGATTGTTAATTTTGGGATTGAATTGATGATTTATTCTAGTAACATATTGTCTACTTTCATATAATAATCAACCGCACGACCCACATGTGTGACTACACAAATATTTTATTAGTTATATTATTATATTCAATTACTCAATCTCAATTATTAAAATATAAATGTGTATTTTATTAATAATATGTCTCTTGAATATCTTTAAAATTAAAATTTGAAAAAAATTATAATTTACTGATTATAATTTTCTAAATTAACCATACACAGAACAATTACTTTTACCGGTCAGTTAATTAAATAGAAAATATGTATTTTTTTTAAAGTATCTTCAAAATATTTTTTATGTAAAATCTTGTGAAAATTTATAATACACTAAATAACTAATTTGAAATTGCAGTAAACTTTTCATTCTTATGTCCCAAACTTTCTTACTGTGAAAATATTGAAATTAAATATATAGCTTTTAAGTTGGATGGATGTTTATTAGTTTCCCCCAAACACCCACTAATATAATTTATTAAAATATTTGTATTAATTAATTAAAATATAAATTTTCACAAATCAATAAATAAAATAAGAAATACATCATTATTAATAATTTAGTTTTAAAACAAGGTAAAGACATAAAGGAGATGTAGTCTCTATAATGTAAGCTTGGTTTTTGTGTGTATGTCACTATGTCTGATCACATTTGTCACCTTTCTTTCTCACAATTTCACTTCTCAGCTAAGCTTTTTAAGCCTCCTTTTTCTTCATTTTTATTTAATTTTTTTTCTTCATTCAAAAGTGAGAACAATTTAAAAAAAAAAACATTTTATTTTCATTTTTATCAGAAACAAACAGAGCCACTAAGAAAAGAAAAAGCTTCATGTGAATGTGACAATGGAAGCTAAACCTCTTCAAATTGTTCCCTCATCACACAACAACAACACCTATGGTTGGTTTCATTCCACTCTCTTCTCTTTTTACTCATCTTTTCTTCAATTTTTTTTACCTTTTTCTAAACTTTTTATTTTTTTTAATTCCATATTATTATATTTACTTTATAAATTATAATTGTGTGTCTTTTTAGGAGGTGGGCCCCAGAAGAAGATTGACATGGAGAATGGTGAAGTTGATGAAGAAGGGAAAAGGGTTGTTGTTGTAGTGAAGGAAGAGGAAGAAAACCCTTTGAAGATCACAACATGTCACCACAACAAGTGTTGTATGTTCACAGAAGCTCAAAGGCGTGAGCTTGATTATCAAGTTTTCATCTTTAACCATTTTGCATATAACCTTCCTATTTTTCATTGCCTTTTGCAATTTCCAACTAATATGTCAGGTTTGTCAAAAAAAAAAATTTTGTCTTACCCTTTTCAAAATTATAGAATTACTATATAGTAGGGCATTGTTGATGCATTTCCACCTTTTTTAGAAAGAGTGTATTTTAGGATTGCATTGATAAGTTTAAATAACTTAAAGTTACATATTTCAATAGATAATTTTACTTTTAGTTTAGAAAAATAATTGTTACATATTTCAATTAAAGAAACAATAAAAAAAATTAATATATCATTAAGTTTAAATTCAAAAAAAATCAATTTTGAATATAATTAAATAAATTAGTTTTGCATTTTTAATATTCTTCATACATATATTAAAGATTATATATCTTTACAACTACTTTAACTACTTTAATCTATTATCCTTCATACCCTCATTCTTCATGTATTAATAATGACTATTTGAGCCTTGTCATGTTTATATATTATGTATCTATTATATATCAAATAAATAACTTTTTCTAAATAACCACATAATTTTTTTTTAACATTTTACTATTTTTTAACCAAATTTAATGCAAAAAACAACCTTCATGGGTCATATAGATTATAGAAAGTGAAAATACAAATGAAGATACGATTTCAATACATATCAAATTTGATGTAAATATGTTATTCAAAAGTATCATTTTTTGTATAAAAAAACTAAAACTGTGTATAGAATATACAGGAGGATTCATATTTTGGATTAAAAATAGACTTCATCACATACTGCTAACTTAAAATCTCTACATTAGAGTATATCTTAAGTATGTGTTATAAATAAAGATGATGTGTCAGGGGCATCTTTTAATAAATTATAATAGATAAAATAGATAAATTATTTTTTATAAGCAAAGTGTATTAATAGGAGTATAAAAAGCACTTGACTTATTATTAAATTACATATCAAAGAAATTATAAAAATATAATTTGTAAGCACATCATTATATTACTCGGCTAATATAAAAAAGACATAACAAGTAATTCTACACTTTTTATTTAAAACCCAAGCCCATGACCTTAGTTTTTTTTTTTTTAATAAGTTGTTATATTTTTATATTCAGCTATATCAATAATATATATTTTGCTACTCTAAATAAATCTATTTGTCAAGAATTAATAGAAACATGGTAGAAAATGAATTAATTGTTCACTTAATTCAAATTCCCTAGAATATAACATCATCAAGTCATAACACTCGTCAAGCCTATAATCGAAAGAATGTGGATTTGCCAAAGCAAAACATTTTGATCTATTTTGGTGAGGTTAAGGCTGGCAATCGATTTTCTAAAGCAACACCTATGTATTGGGAAATAGTCAAAATCATATTCGCACCCCATAACAACTTGAAGCTATGTGAGATAGCTTATTATTTTCACAAACATACACTAGTCTAAGCCATTGTGGCATATAACCAATCTACCCTACATGGGATTTCTTCCATATTTCTAATGCTAAATCTATACATATTTGCTCTAATTATTTTGGTTTACTTGCACTTTTAGCTGATCTCTCACATTTACTCTTATCTGATTTTGCAGTCTCTCACATGTTTTTTCCAATTTTTTTAACGATGTGGACAAATTCTTCAACTACTTATGCCACCACACCATTGCTATTCACTAAAATTCCATTTCCAACTCCATTTGAACTCAGAAAAAGACGACTTCGAAGCACCGTCAAAAAGAGATTCGAGGAAAACACGAGAAGATTCTGACGTAGGTACTCAAAAAACAATAGAAAGCACAACAATTCGAAGAGGAAATCTCAAGAGAGAGAGTCCAAATTCCGGATGCGATAAAATGATGGAGGAGCAAGAAGAGAAAATCACGTAAGAGAGCGAGTCTGAACAGTCTAGTTCGGATTTGAAGTATTCGGACTTGGAGAGCAAGGAAGGAAGAAAAAGAGAGGAAGAGGAAGGAGAAGAGAAGGAGGAAAAGAGACAAGGAGAAGAAGAGGCGAAAGAAGAGAGAAGGAAGAAAGAGAAACCAAAAAAATAAAGAATAGGATGAATAACACAGTAGAATTTGATTGTTCAATTATAATGTCAAGAACATTGATATTGATTGTTGTTGTACTTCAATCTAGTATAAATCTCTGCTTCATATTGAATGCTAGAGATTCTAATATTGGATTTTTTTTATTAAGTAAATATAATTTTGTTTTATTTAATTAATTAAAATAAAAAGAATTCATCATGTCATGCTAAATCGCCAAAAAAATTGGGGAAAAACGCGTGGAGGACTGCAAAATCAGAAATTGAGTAAATGTGAGGTACCAAAATCGTTCGTTTTAAATCAATGAAACCAAAATCGCACGATTGCAAAATTAGAGGAGTCAAAAGCGCAATTAAACCAATTATTTTTATATTGTGTTAGATATATGTGACCACTCAAAATGAGACCCAAAAAAAATCAAGAAACCATTTTTATCTCTTTGCTCTCTCAGTTCGTTCATTCTTGATATCCACTAATCAACAACTTCAAAAGATTGACCTTTTTACCCTTTGATGTTTGCAAATTGAGCAACACTAACTCTACCATTTTCTTTCCAATATTGTCATTCTTATAAGATGAAATTCATGTGGATCCCACCCTTTAAGAAATTAATTTCACATAAAATGGTAACATTAATTTCATCAAATAAAAGAATAAGTGTTGCAAATAGTGTTATATTGAATGCCGCCAACACTTTTCTTAAACATTTCAATCAATTCAGTAATCAATATATTAAAGTACCAAAAATAGCCCAATTGCAGAAAAATATCAGCCTCCTGAACTTTCTATACATTTGCAAATAGCCATTTCTGGTTGTCTCCAGATTTCCATAGATAGCAGTAGCTATTTGCAGAACTTTTTACTATTGCAGCAGTTACTGTACAAAACTAGTTCCAGACAGTTCTTTGCTCCAATAAAGTAATGTAATGCCTTCAAAACTTCGATTCCATACCTAAAATGCCTCCAAAATAGAATGTGACTGCAGAAACATGCCAGGATGATGCATTGCATAAAAGCCACTCAGTTACAGACATAGTCTTAGAGAGTATACATATTTAAAATTATATGCAAAGATTCAACATTTGGTTCAGACACATAGTATTAGACTATTAGTAAGTAATAACCAATTCAATTATTATTAGCATGCTTCTATTATTGCGAGCTGATAAATCTCCATAATTTTTCTGCATGCATTGCACATAGCAGTTCTTATTTTAATGTCTCTCACTATGTTTATGCAATTATACAACAGTATAGCATCTCTTGTTTCCCATGGATTTATCTCATTGGTAATGCAAATGAAACTCTACTGTTTACAATGATAGTTAAACCGAGGCAAAATTATATCCCAACAAGATAAGCATTTAGTTGTCCATTTAACCAGTGTTATCGATTGCAGATGGCAGATCATGGTGGAAGGAAAAAAATTTGCCATTTGTGTCAAAGCGCAATTGGGCAGCCATCCTTCACAAATTGGCCATAGCGATTGGCGAAAATCTGCCACCGTAATCCGTCATAACTGTTATTTGATAACACTGCATTTAGCACATGGGTTCCTAAGCAATAACAAACCAAGAATCATGTAAAAGTTGACCAGAAGCAAGACATCAGACTCATGATATTTTGATTCATTTTCTATTTTCATTTCCAGTTACTACACTTTTAATCATTATAATTATAGAAAAGCCACCTAGCTTTCCCGGTATTTCATATTTTCAAAATTCATGAAAGAAATTATCAAAATAGCACAATGCAAATAATGATTCATTTTTATAATTATATTGAAAAACAAACTAAAATTGAAAACATGAAAATAAACCAAACACCTCTACAGATTCAGATAAGTGCTAATATTACTGGAATTATCTTACCAGAAGCACACAATGCTACAAAAAGAAAATGTGTTACGACGTTCTCAATGATCAAAAGTGATCAGTATATACTATATAGCAGATAAATGTCACAGAAAACCTCATGACTGATTGATCATTGCCTAAGTAACAAGTTTAAAATATCAGGTTATTGCTATGAGTAACTTAATTGTTCACCATATTCTCAAGAATACTGTGTTTTTTTTTTACTGTATCTTGAATTCTATGAGTCAATACTCAATAATATATACTTACAGCAAGCATATCAAGTCAGAGTGAAAGAAGCTAAATATTGAACATTCAAAATTACATGGATGGTTCAAATTGATTTTAAATAGATCTAATCGTGGCCAACTATATAAGACTAAATGGTCAAATTTTCAAAAGTAACTATTTACCTCGTCCTCTCACTTGATACATCTCAGGCGCGCACGTGATATTTTCTACTAAATCCAAAGAATTGAATATATATATATAGGCATCAAAAGTTCCCTCCAAGTCGTATATTAAAGCACTTACTCTTGTTATAATTCCAAAAGTAGTAAAAAAATACCTGATAACAGATACCACAAGTGATAAACTAATAACAGTTAGATATCGCAATATTCATTCACCAGGAAAAACAGACTACATGGTGTATATTAAATTGATGCCAAAATTTAATGGTATAACATATGATCACAAATTTATTTATTGTCACCAAAGTTATTTGAACTGAAAGAGAAATGTAACTTACAGATCTACATTATGAATAAAGTTGAAAATAAAAAACTACTTCAGATATTTGTCTAACTTGGGGACATGGAACTCAACCATAAAACTGATATCATCAAGAAAATTTCAATAGATCTTGACGTGTTATTAATATCGAATTTCAATTAATCATCATATTCTAAAAATACATACAGAGCAACCCTTCAGCTCTTATACATGTCACAGTCCCTTGATCCCAGCTACACAATAGTATCACTGCAAAACTTTTTCTAAGTCTCTTCATTGGCTGTAATGCAAACAAAAACCTTGAGATCTCTTGGAATAGCAACAATACAGCCAACATCAATGCTAAACATACAACAGTGCAACCAATCCTGGGCTTCATTTGATAATACCCTTGGTTGCAGTTAAATATATATATCTGATCCATCCTAGATCTCCACATAGCAAAGATAAAACATTTGGAAGCTCAAAACCAGCATTAGATCCTTGACGGCTAGAAATTCCCCATTTTGGAGTCATCTGGCTCATCGTGATAATAAGATCAGAGTCAAGTATACCAATAATCACCAAGTACCGGTGAGCCATCAGAACCAGAAGAAAAAGATCAAATCTTTGCTTATGAAAGGTAAAAAAATCTTAATTGATGTGTTATTCCTCAAAAGACTGCATAGAAATTTTCTCCAAGTGTAGTGGCCAATCTTCTCCAAGTTGTTGTGGGTTTAGCTCCATCGCTACTTTAAAATCATGTAAAGATACCGACAACTGGGATCTGTGTTCAGGCTCGGATTCTACCAACTTACCAGCACTCTGCACATGTAAATGATTATGTGGCAACATGCCATTAATGACCTTCCCCTGAATCTGCTTCTGTGAGATTGGGAGCTTTGTCGGCTCATTTGCAGACCTAGCCCCCACTAAATCAACACAAGACTTGATCAACCGTTTCAAGTATACATCCAAAACACTATTCAACATACTTGTACATTCCATAGAAACACCTCCAAGACCCTGTACCATTGCAATCTGCTCCATGCGCCTTCTTAATGTATCTGTATCAGATAACCAACCACTGTCACAACAACTACCAAAATCACCGGTGCTATTCACCGGCAATGCTTTGAGGGCCCCGCCCACACTTGCAGAGCAGTAAGGAATCCCAAGTGGTGCTACCAGCGGATTTCTGGCAAAATTGAGGCGGTTTAATTGCTCCACCTCCTCTCCATCTTCCACAGTTGATATTTCAGTCAGCCCTTTGCCACGTATTCTTGGTTTTTCTGCAAGTCCCTGCATAGTCATACCACCCCCCATATTATTCTCTGGTAGTTCAGAAACTGCTTGAAGATGCTGAGTTGGTCGCTGATAATCACATGGAGTAAGAGTTCCATTCTCCTTACTGCCACTGTCTTCTGTAGCCGTGGATTGATGAGCAACGGAATCAACTTTCCCATTTGGTCCAAGGGGGCTTGGTCTGTCTTTAAGCTTTCGATCACGCATTCCAGACCTTAACTTACGTGGGGACACCGGCAAAACCCCATTTGACCAAACAGAAACATTATGATTTTGAAAGTTGGCAACACTTTGCTCATGCCCATCTTCCCTACCAGGAGACAAATTAGTAACATGTGCTCCTGATTTCGAAAGACCCAATGGATGGACTATTGGCGGGGTCTTAGCTTGGGAGGCATTCTTCAAAATCGACCTGATAAAATGATTGTGTAACGGAAGGTTCTCCCTCCCGAGTACCCGAAAACATAACTTATCAAACTCATTCTTACTCAACTTCTGACTCAAAAACCTGTTCAGGTAATAAAAGTACCGCTTTGACTTTTCCGCTCCAATCTTCTTTACAATCAGTACTTTCAACTCTCCCAAATCAATTCTCGAGCTCTGTTGGGGTTGCATTTCTCATACACCTTCCAACAAAATCAAAAAAACAACCCACTCACCAGTAACTTCAATTTTAGCCAATTACACTTATTGTTATTTCTGTTTCATAAATATCAAAACTTACCCTCTCCTACATCATTGAAAACAAATCAACCGCCACAAACTCTGCATATACAAACTAATAGAACATACACAAACCATTCTAATAACAGTAACCCAACCAAAATCACCAATTTTGAACCTGAATAAAACTACCCTCATACCCAAAAATTCAAACACAAAAAAACCACACAATGCAAAAGCCAAATCTCAATTTCCCCCAATACCAAAACCCTAGAAATCAAACCGCTAAAGAAATCACACTAACCCAAAGCAAAAATCCCAATTCAACGAAATTTAATGGCAAATCAAAACCCTAAGTTTGAAAAACCAAACCAAAGGGTCCGAAACACCATGGTTACGGTAAAGAAATTGAACCGAACGTCACAACAGTTGCACCAATCTGAAAACCCTCATTGCTTCGTGAAATCCCAAAAGCTCCGAACTTTGAATAACGAAGAGATCACTGAGTTCAACAAAATTGAGCAAAGCAAAATAAAATTAATAAATATATATTAAAAATTAAAATTAAAAACAATGGGAAATTTTGAAATTTGAATTGAATGAAGCAAAATAAAAGAGTAAAAATTATACATTGATTGAACTTAGCAAAGTTCAGAAATTTTCATAGAAATCTCGAACCTCACTTTGCTGATTTCGAATCTTCGAAGCTTCGTTAATTTCTCTTTTTTTTTCTCCCCCGTGTTTTTTTTTGTTGTTGCTAATTTGTAAATTGAGATTTTTGTTTCTGCTTTGTGTATAGCTCGATCTCTCTCTCTCTCTGCTAAGAGTGTTGTTCTTCTCCTTTGTTTCTTCTTTTTCTTTTTTTTTTTTTCACT
>JBBPBQ010020324.1:48496818-48555905 GCA_037974755.1 Cicer yamashitae | reverse complement strand
TTTGTTTACTTTCACAAGGTCTTCTCTTTGTTATTAAAAAAATTTCAGTTTTCCCTCTTTCTCTTTTCTGTAATTGAATTGGATAATTGTATTGTATGATATTGTATTTTTTTTTTAGAGAAATTAATTTTTGAAGCTAATATTTGCATTGAAGTAGTTTTAATGTAAAATTATTATTATTATTATTTTTTTTTAATTTTATAGGAAATCATTAAAGTCTTTGATATTTCGGTAGTTCTATAGAGTATCACAAATTTGATTGATTATGAAATTAATATGCTTGTGTATTTAGATAGTAATTTAAATTTTTTTTCCACTTTTCAAAAGTGTTTTCTACTGAGATCAAATTATAGTCTTCTCCACAAGTCGAACATTACTTAATAAATTGTTCTATATTAGATTTATTGGTTAGTTTATATCAAATATCACAGATTTTAAAGTATGTCTCATTCTAAATGTCTCTCTCGTAAGATGTAGTTGATTCAAAGATGTAGTTGCCAATGAATTATAACAGTTATTTGGGAATCATTTACCAACAAAACTAATGTTTCATGTATGTACAAGTGACCAACCCTCCATGGTTGGTTAATTATATAAGTTGTGTGTATGTTTCAATACCTTAGGATTTGGCTATTAAGGCCTTTTGTTATATGCAAACTAAAAAAAGGTTTTATTGTTGTAATTGTAAATATGGTTAGATTTTCTTTTACTCAAGTATTCTATAGTAGCTTGTTATGTCACTAAGTGCATTGCACCCAAAAAAGAATTTTTTTAGTATGTTAATGAAGATCTTTTTTTTTAGTTTTAACCATTTAATTCTCAAGCAAATGAGACTATAGTAATCTAGAATTCAGCCGAGAGGTAAGTATAGTTCGATCAAGAATTATTTTAGTCACAATTCAAATTCAAATTCTTCTTTAATCGAAATTCATTAATCACTTGAAATCAATCACTTTAACAACAAACTCTTCATCATCAACTTCAATTCAATTACTTTATGTTCACTTTTGCATCTCTTCAATCTTTTAAATTATTTTGAATCTTTTGTTTTTATTTTTTATGTTCCCTCTTTAATCTTTTCTAAACTATCTACCCTCTCTGTTTATTTTGTCGGTCTTTGTCATCCTCTTATCCATCTTTGAGAAATTGAAACATGTATAATTAGTGTAAATTAAATTTTCACTAACAAATAATAAAAATTCATTATTGTTCAATTATATTTAAAATACAATTATAAGTACAATTATATGATAATATAATAAAATTTTATTGGATATCAGTATAAAATTAATTTACTCCCGCAGTATATGAAATGTGTTTTTTAGCGAATTGATTTATGTAAGATTTGATATATATTATACCATTTAGATCTTAGTTGATTCAAAAAGGGTATTTAGTTCAATTAGTAAAATAAATACATTATAGGATCAACACTTATTTTGATGTAGTCTTTTTTACATGAGTGTTGTGATATGAGAATAGGTGACTTAAGCATCGTGGAAAGAGACCTATATCCAAAGTATTTTGTTTTCAATTAACCAAGATGTTATTCTAAATTTCTAAAATATGTTCAAATTTAGGTAAAAATTCAGTTGTATAATATCTTACAAAGATTTGAATTTGTTTTTATCAAATCTTGAATTCAACCATATTGATTCATTTGAAATTTTGAATCAATGAGAAAAAATAAAAAAAGGAAGAAAGGGGAAGGAAAGTTTCATGAAAAAAACCTTAATCTTTATTAAAGTGAACTGGAAAAAAAGAAGTTAGATAAATTTTATGAGAGGGTCAAACATAAAAAAAATAAAAATAAAAAGAAAAGTATATTTTTAAAATTAATGTATTAAATTTTATTATTAAAAAATTCACAATAATTTTTTTATATAAAATATAAATTAAAGTAGTATAAAAAAATAAAAACTTACAGTAGCTATTTAGGAAAGTTGACTTCGGTGATGCTTCAAATAATTAAATTTATCTATAATTGATGTTGTGCTAAATAGACAAGAAATATATTTTTTAATATAAACAATTAGGTTATTTGCAAGAAATTCACGGTTGCAATTTTTATTGTTTATAAAATTCTCTTTGTGGTTGCGGTGAAGAGTAAAGATGTCAAAAACAAGAATAATGAATTAACAATCAAGTGATTTAATTAACTTGTACAATAATGATCATGTAACAAACAAGAATTAAATTATAAATAATGTTACTGAAACACAAAATTTAATATAAAATTTTATGTAAAATTTTATGTTCCAATTACATATCTTAAATTATTATTACAATTCATCAACTCAAGAACAAACTTCTCTCAATATGGTATTGCAAGTGATAGAATACTAGAAAATATAACTAAAATCTTTTATATTATAATATCTTAAGTATCTTTTAAGATGATATTTTATATTGCTTATTTTTGTTGTTATGATTTTTTTTATTTATGATTGATTCTATATATCCCAATAAATAGGAGCTGTTATTAAATCTTTTGTATTAAATTATTATTCAAGTATTATTATTTTAATAAATCACAACCTCCTTTTATTTTTTTTCTTTTCTGTGTAAATCTCTATATTATTAATGCCATATTTTTCATTTTGGTCAAATTATTTATTGTGTGATATACAATAAAATAAGTCACGACGCAAAAGTTGTATTTAAATTAAAACAAATGTATACAATTCTAAGTTTATTAGAACTGAAATAGACGTTAGAGAAAAAGTGTCAAGAAAATTGTAAAATTTGTGTTGTTGTTTTTTATGAATGAATTATATATATATATATATATATATATATATATATATATATATATATATATATATATATATATATATATTGTTAATTAAAAAAAATGAAGTTGTCTTTGTAAACTTGGGTTTCTGTAAGGAAGTCGCCATTTGCAATGTAACTTGTAACTAAATAAAGAAATAAAAAGGAGTATTTTAGTATATAGTTTTCAAAATAGAATAATTTGATAATTTTTTTTTTGAAATTAGGGTTATTGAAAAAAAAAATCCCTCCAATTGCTCCTAACCTTTATTAGCAAATTTTTCAATATGAAACATTTTAAGGTTTTTTTATTTTTTATTTTTTTATCATACTCTCAAACTTATTTTCAATTTGAGATGAATCTTCATATTTACAATCATGTAATTTCTAACAAAAGATGATAAATGAAAGAGATAAAATTATGAAGTTGATAAATTATTTTTATTAACCATTGAAAATAATAACTCGTGAGTCATGCACATAATATTAAATATAAGTTATATTTGGAAAAAAATATTTAAAGTTGCATTAGAAACTAAAAGTGACCGTCTTTTTAGGATATTTTATTTTTTACAAATACGGCGGTTATTGTGGGACGAAGGATAGGTATGGTAAGGGGACAGGGTTGAGGGAATACTTTTGTTTCTCATTGTCTCGTCTAATAAGAGAAAACTCGAACCACCATGTTTCTTATCAAGTTTAAAATTTGGATTCTCGTCTCCGTCTTTGACATCAGGTTTTTCCGCCCGAATCCCACATTCATTTATAAAATAATTAATTTAAAATTCATATTTATTATAAGATAATAAAAGGATAAAAACATATTTTCTATAGAAAGAAGATTAAGATTTAAATGTATAAAAAATATTATATAAATTGAATAAGTACACACACAAATTGAACAAGTACACACATTTTTCGTAATAATTTTTCATTTAATTTTTTTATTTTATTATCAATACAAATTCAGAGGTCAGAGCGGATATTAACACCTTAAACCTATCCTTATCTCCAGATTTTGATTTCAGAAAAAATCTATATCTAATCAAAAATTATTTTTCATATCAAAATTTTGACGGACTCAAGTAGTATCTTTGTATATGTGTTATGTTCCCATACCTAGATTAAAATGTATCATTTATCTGAAACATTCTTCTTCTTATACTAGTGATAAGAGGGATTACATCTTATGAAACAAAACATTGAAGGTTTTTACTTTGAACTAGCACACCTTAGACTATTACTTTGAATTAATTGACTAGCATCTCACCTTTATAATCCTTCTTCAAAACTAACATTTCTTTAACTCTTTTGGTGTAATTGGCCATTATTTGCTCAAGTATCTTTCGTAAAACTCACTTTCTACTTCAAATTATATTTTCACACCAACATAATTTATAGCCCACCTATACAAATATTAAGCATGAGTATTGTTGCTAAGTGCACCTTATGAACCAAGTATTGTGGGTTTACCCTTTAAATTAGCACACAATTTAAAGTATATTTGGAAATACAACGAAAATCCCTTAATCTGCGTTTAATACAAAGTTAATATTTTTAATTTCTAAAAAGTTACATTAAATTAGTATCAAAATTCGAGAATTTATGTACAAACGTTAAAACAAACTAATACTTAATCGATAATTTTAAACTATATAACTTTAAATTAACTAAGTGTTAATCTTCTTCAAACCCACTTTCTAGTTCAAATTACAATTTTAAACTAATTTATTTGACTATTTTTTAGTAGAGTAATTTTTCCTTTCAAAATAGATTCCAACTAGAAGTTGAAAATTTAAATCCCCTATAAAATAAAAATAATTGAAATATCAAATTTATACCATTGCTAACTTTTATGTTAATATATTTAAATATAAATATTTTTTAAACAAATTTAACTTTTTCATTAAAATCAAACACAAAGTTGGCCAATTTGACAAATTGCACAAAAAGAGAAAGAGGGAAAACAGAAATATTTCAATATAAGGAGGGAGAGAAGACCTTAATGAGAGTAATAAATAATAAAAAATAATAACAAACAAAAGGAGGTGCAAAACAAAATAAAAAATAAAAAAAGAAAAAGAAAAAGAAAAAGAAGAAACGAAGGAGAAGAAGAAGACGAACACTGTTAGCAGAGATCGAGCTGCACATGAAGCAAAGTGCAAACTGAGTTTTCAGATTTCTATACAAATTTCTGAACTACGTTGTATTCACTGTTCAATCAATGTATACTTCTAACCCTTCAATTTTTTCTCTTCATTCTGCTTCATTCCATTGAAAAATTCAAAATTTCCCCTTTTTTCAGAAAATTAAAATTCTTAATTTTTTTGTTTGCTTTGTTCAGTTTTGTTCAATTCAGTGATCTCTTCATTACTCAAAGTTCGAAGTTTTTGGGGTTTCTCGAAGCAATGAGGGTTTTCAGATTGGTGCAAGTGATGTAATGTTTGCTTCGTTTTGTTCCACGCAAGCATTGGTTTTGGAACCTGAAGTTTGGTTTTTGAAACTTAGGGTTTTGATTTTGTATTAAATTTGTTGAATTGGGTTTTTGTTTAAGGGATTGGCGTTTGGGGTTAGTGTGTTTTTTCAAAGGTTTGAATTTGATCTCTAGGGTTTTCGGGGTTGGGGAAATTGAGATTTGGCTTTGCATTGTATGTGAATTTTGGGCATAAGGGTAACTTTATTTAGATTCAAAATTGAAGCTTTATCTAGTGATTGTTCTGATATGCAGAACTTGTTGTGGTGGTTGATTTGTGTTTAATGATGTGTGAGTGGATAATTTTTTGGTATTTTGGGAATAAATTTAACTGTAATTTGACTCAAATTGAGGTTACTGGTGGTTGGGTTGTTTTCTGATTTTGTTGGATGGTTTATGAATCTTTTTGTTGAGAAATGCAACCTCAGCAGAGCTCAAGAATCAATTTGGGTGAGTTGAAAGTACTTATTGTAAAGAAGATTGGACCAGATAAGTCAAAGCGGTACTTTTATTACCTGAATAGGTTTTTGAGTCAGAAATTGAGTAAGAATGAGTTTGATAAGTTATGTTTTCGGGTACTCGGGAGGGTGAACCTTCCGTTGCACAATCTTTTTATCAGGTCGATTTTGAAGAATGCCTGCCAAGCCAAGACTCCACCAATAGTCCAGCCATCGGGTCCTTCGAAACCGGGGGCACGTGTTTCTAATTTATCACCCGGTAGGGAAGATGGTCATGAACGGAATGTTGCTAATGCTAACTTCCAAAATCATAATATTTCTGTTTGGTCAAATGGGGTTTTGCCGGTGTCCCCGCGTAAGTTACGGTCTGGAATGCGTGATCGGAAGCTTAAAGATAGACCAAGTCCCCTAGGACCGAATGGGAAAGTTGATTCTGTTGCTCATCAATCCACGGCTACAGAAGACAGTGGTATTAAGGAGAATGGAACTTTTACTCCATGTGATTATCAGCGACCAATACAACATCTTCAATCAGTTGCTGAGCTACCTAAGAATGTGGGGGATGCTATGCTAGGACTAGGAGAAAAACCAAGAACACATGTCAACGGGCTGACAGAAGTATCAACTATGGAAGATGGAGAGGAGGTGGAGCAATTAAACCGCCTCAATTTTGCCAGAAGTCCTCTGATAGCACCACTTGGGATTCCTTATTGCCCTGCAAGTTTAGGTGGAGCCCGCAAAGCATTGCCTGTGAATAGCACGGGTGATTTTGTTGGTTGTTGTGACAGTGGTAGGTTATCCGATACAGATATGTTGAGAAGGCGCATGGAGCAGATTGCAATGGTACAGGGTCTTGGAGGTGTTTCTATGGAATGTGCAAGTATGTTGAATAGTGTGTTGGATGTATACTTGAAACGGTTGATCAAGTCTTGTGTCGATTTAGTGGGAGCTAGGTCCGCAAATGCACCGACAAAGCTCCCTAACTCAAAGCAGCAGATTCATGGGAAGATCATTAATGGCATGTTGCTAAATAATCATTCACATATGCATAGTACTGGTAGGTTGGGAGAATCTGAGCCTGAACACAGACCAGAATTCTCTGTATCTTTGCATGATTTTAAAGTTGCAATGGAGCTAAATCCACAGCAACTTGGAGAAGATTGGCCAATACACTTGGAGAAAATTTCTATGCAATCCTTTGAGGAATAACACGTCAATGAAGTTTTTTTTTCTTCTTTTTCTAAAGCAAATGTCTGTTTCTTCTGGTTCAAATAGCACGGCAGTAGTTGGTGATTATCGCCGTACTTGCTCTGTTCATATTGCCAGGATGAACCAGATGGCTCCCAAACGGGAGTTTTTTAGCCCTTCTAGGATCAAATGCCGGTTTCAAGCTAGGATGGATCAGAAATATATTTAACTGCAACCAAGGGTATTATCAAATGAAACCCAGGATTGGTTGCACTGTTGTATGATTAGCATTGATATTGGCTGTATTGTTACTATTGCAGAAGATCTCAAGGTTTTTGTTTGCTTTACAGCCAATGAAGAGACTTAGAAAAAGTTTTGTAGTGATACTATTGTGTAGCTGGGATCAAGGGACTGTGACATGTATAAGAGCTGAAGGCTTGCTCTGTATGTAATTTTAGAATATGACGATTGATTGAAATTCAATATTAATAACACGTCAACATCTATTGAAATTTCCTTGATGATGATATCAGTTTTATGGTTGAACTCTGTGGCGCCAAATTTGACCAATATCTGAATTAGCTTTTTGTTTTCTTTCTTTTTTCATCGTGTAGATCTGTAAGTTACATGTCCCTTTCAGTTCAAATTACTTTGGTGACAATAAATGAATTTCTGATTATATGTTATACTCTTAAATTTTGACCTCAATGAATTTTGCGATATCTTACTGTTTGAGATTTCATTTGTTTTATCACTCGTGGACTGTGATATCTGTTATCAGGAAAAAAATGTACTGCTTTAAAAAGGAAGATTAATTTGCATGGAAATTTAATATGACAACCAGGAGAGAACTATTGATGCCTATATTCAATTCTTTGGACTAATTGGAAAATATC
Source organism: Cicer yamashitae (assembly GCA_037974755.1). Classification (NCBI taxonomy): domain Eukaryota; kingdom Viridiplantae; phylum Streptophyta; class Magnoliopsida; order Fabales; family Fabaceae; genus Cicer; species Cicer yamashitae. The sequence continues at coordinate 48,548,118 of JBBPBQ010020324.1, read as the reverse complement.
ATTCGCACTCGCGCACACACGTGACGTGAGGTAAAAAGTTGTGTTTGACCATTTATCCTTACATATGGTATCAAAATTAGATCTTTGTAAAATCAATAGTGACCATCTATGTAATCTTGAATGTTCAGTATTTGCTCCTTCCGCTCTCTTACTTGATATGCTTCCTACAAGTATATACTTTTATATACTTTTGATTCTGTCATAGACCTGAAGATATGTAAACAACAGTATTTTGGACTTGTTACTTAGAGGCATTATACAAAGAAATGATCAAGCAATCACCAATCAATCTTGAGGCTATTTCAGACAATATGGTCATGTCTGTTTTGACTTTTGTCTTTGCTTTCTACTATGGTAAAACAAGAAACTGTGCAATTTAAAGAGAGATATAGGTAGAATTCTTAAAGTTGTATATGCTAAGTTTCCAGATTGATGATATATAAAAGCTCAACATGTTTGAGCTGCAGCATGCAAAAGGCATGAAATTTGAGATGGTGAATTGTCACGATATTCGACTATTTAAGTGATTAAACATTTTACCGATTGCTGGTCAACTTTTACATGATGCTTGGTTTGTTATTGCATAAGAACCCATGTGAGAATTGCATTATCTTAGTTTATGATATGCATACTGACTCATTTAATTATTACTTCGGAATAAAATATAAACAAAAAAGATATTTGAAATGTTGATATATCTAGTCTAAAATTTATACTAGATACATCTACTGTTCAAATACTTTTTTTGACATAATTTTCTCTTATATTTAATACCAAATGCAATATAATGATATTGAGGTTGCATTTTGTTTGTATAGCTTGTTGTAACTTCCTAAAGCCATGTCTGTATCTAAATGACTTTTATAATTTTGTGCAATACATCATCCTAGCATAAGTTGAAGTTTTGAAGGTTCTTTAGGTGAGGTATATAAGTTTTGAAGGAATATTCATGGTGGCTTTGTAACAAAACAGATGACATTACATTAGTTGAGCAAAGACCTGGTTGGAACTAGTTTTGGCCACTTACTGCTGTTTTGAGTTATATTTGGTGCTTGAAAATAAGAGATAAATAATACTTTTTGATCATTTTTTTTCTCTTTTCATTCTGATTGGTCCCTTATATTTGACACAACTGAAAAAATATTAGAAAAATTATGGATAGAGATTAGATTAGATGCCACGTTGGCTTAGTCTGTTACTTGGGAAACAGGTTTTGTTGGTAAGTTGCAGAGTTGGTCGTAGACACATCTTAGCCAAAAAATTCTTGATTAATAAATGTGCTCTCTTCTTCAATATCTCAGTTTGAGCACATCAAGCAATATCTAAAGCCCAAAATCATACTGCATTGAGTCATTTATCTTCAAAATTGTCACAAATTAATCCCAGAATGAGTTTCACTAGTCAAATGAATCTCTAAAACAGTTGACCTGAACACTAATTTAACCAGCAAAATACATATTGCATAATTTCAATTAATCAAGGACTATTGTGATTAATGCTGCATTTTAGAATAATCAATTCTAAACATCATGTATACTTCAGTAGTAACATACCCATCTCAAGATAATAATCAATTCCCAACTCCAAAAGTGGAAACAAATTCTCTACAGTCATAGAAAAAACACAGTTGCGCAAATCTCTTGATTTGTTACATTTTTCAGCAAAAAAAACATCGAGAATGAATCCCTAATCAAAAAGTGGAAACGAATTCTCTGCTGTCACAAAAAACATGCGGTTATTGATCGTAACCGTTAGATGAAAATTAGACGGTTCACATTTTGAGTTCATGTTTAGAATCTGATTTGAAACTCATAATGTAAACCGTCTAATATTCATCCAATGATTCCAATTTGGTGACTCCAGTGAATGCATGCTTTTGTGATTATAGAGAATCTAGATCCCACCAGAGTGCGTCAGGCAACGGTTTATCTCATTATTAGATGGGATGAAGAAATTTATGTACATATGACCAATTAGACAAGCCGAGAAGGAACTGTATTTTGGGCAGAAGGGAAAGGAAAGGAACAATTTTGTACAAAAGGAAAAGAACAATGCAATCAATGAGATGAAGATGAATTGGACTGTGCCGCTGACCCTTTGCAAATAGGGCACCAGTTCTTCTGCTTCAACCAGTCCTGTATACAAACCACATGAAACTTATGCGTGCAGTGCAGAGTCCCAACTTCATCTCCAACAACATATTCCTCCTGCAAATTACATAAATTTATCTAAATCAAATCATGTAACAACATAATTCTAGCCATAAGTTGAACCACAGTAACACATAGCTAATCATTGGCTATATAACATTTGAGTCATGATGATGTTCAATGAGATCCTATTGTCACATTAAGATGAGCACCATCCTTGCAAAAATTTCATCAGATGTTTAAAAATTAAAAATACCTGGCAAATGCAGCATTTGATATCATTATCTTCATTGAAATAGTCAGATGGATCATTTGAAGGAGCAGACTGATAGGTACTTCTTCTAAGACAATCTGAAAGTTCTTCCTCCGTTAGAGCTGTACTCACAGTACCAATCCTCTCTTCGAGAGCTAATAGTTCCTGTCATTAATATAATATAAATATTCAGGGTGGAAATAGAAATTTAAAAGAAAATTCAAAGATTTTTAATCCCAAATATGATATATCTTCAAGGATAGTAATCCTTTTTCAAAGCTACCTCTCCAACCTCTCATTTACCATTCTAATATTGTTTTCAGAAACATGCATGCTTAAAAACATTTTTATCCAAACCCATAGGCCCTAATAAATTTGACATGAGAAAAGGATGCAATAAACTGATTTGATGAACGCTGATTATCATACCTCATATGACATGTTATCAATATCCAACCGCATGTCTCTATGATGATCAAAGAAGTTAACTCTATCAAGAAACAAGTTGGTCTCTAGTAAATGAATTTGCTACAAAAGATAAAAACAAAGAATTAAATAACTAGCCAATTAAGTCAAGTTAATATAATTTTGTATCGACAATTACCTCATCAGTTAATTCTTCATCTTGTTCAAGCCTCTCAAGTGCCAATAATACCTATATTTAAATATAGAATAGTACTTAAATTTTAAGTTCCCATTAAAGATCATAATAAATTAATAATAAATATGCCCTCCCATGTTTACATCAAAAGTTATTACCTCTGGGTAACCATCCATGTTGTAGCCATCCTGATTTATTAGAGAATGAGGGGTGTCATATTCTTCAAGGGACGTGCGCATAATACCACATAACTCCTCACTACCAGTATCTGGCCTACTATAAGAGTTTGGACGACTTACAGGAGTCTCCTCGGATGCATGACATAAAATGCCAGGAGACTCAACAGGGGACTCATTGGTTTCGCTGGGATTTTCGTTTCCTTGGCTAGAAAATCTTCCCCTGGCATAACTACTGACTGAGTTTTTAGTTCTAACTGGTGCTCTGCTATTGTCCCTATGTGAAGGAATATTTCTAGATCTTCTTGCATCAGATATAGATATGCCATATCTGGAGCCAGAATTCAATCCTTCCGGTGAAGGTCCAGTGGTCTTCTTTCCTTTAACAGTGGAGCTACTATCCTCTCTCGAGTTTCTCTTTTTTATAACATCTTTCTTTCTATTAAGGGTAGAATCTGATGTTGAGCAAGAAGAAGGGATGTCATCAGATATAGTGTTGCATCTGAGGTTCCTCAATCTATACTTGCTAGAAACAGTTCGTGTCACCGGACCAACGCTTTCAATTTCTCGTTGACAAAGTCCAGGTCTTTGATTCAAATTCCTTTGAGATCTTAAATTTGATACTGCATTAGATTTTCCTACTTTCGTCCGAATCACATTAATAGATTTTGTACCTTTCTCTTCAGCTTGAAGCCCAGTTGAAAGTTTTACTGGCAGAGGGTTGAGCTGTGAAATTTTTGGTTCATCCTGTCCGCTACTGGTTACAGATGAACCTGTCTCAAATTGAGAAGTTAATGTTTTCCGAGGCTCTATAAGTGGTTTTGCTGGATTAGTAGTTGTTCTACGGGAACTACCAATGACCTCCTTGCCACTTGAAAATGACTGCATTGAAGGCCTTAAAGACTTGCCTTTTTCTGAAGATCTGACTTGCGCAACCTTAGGAGGGTTGGCTGTACTGCTGCAACCCAATCGGCTGCAAATTTGACCATTTCGGTCTCTAGTATTAGCAGTATCTCTTAACACCAGGCCCGTCCTTTTTCGAGGTACTGCCATCCCACCAATGCCTCTTTTAATTGAATGTTCATCCATCTATTGTTTATTACACCTTCAAATCTGCATTACATAAAGCATGATCAATTACTGAAATTAAACAAAAAGGTGACAGAGAAAGAAATTTGGCAAAATGAATTGGATTGCAAAAGCGAAATACCCATGAAAAGGAATAACAAAATAGTAGTTTAAAAAGAAATGAAACTATTGAACATAAGTTAGAAAACAGCCAACTTTGAAAACACAATTAGTTAATTAGTTTAACAATCCACATGATAAAATAAATTCTAAACTCAAATTATCAAAATGGTAAGAAAATCAGCAAACTAAAAAAAATTCACTAAACAGTCAAAAGGTTGACTTTCTGAATTTTGCTAGCAACCTGATATAAATCATACAAACAGTTTCCAAAGTTTCAAGCACAAATCTACAATGAAATGCAAAGTTCGAAAACAAGAACACTCCAATGAAATCCTAGTAGATAAAGCCAACAGATAACTCCTTGTTTAACTCCTATGAACCAACCCAATCTTATGAAACCACAATAAGTATGATGCTGCCTGATTACATTAAATCCAACAACAGCTCTAGTTACACATCAAGCTGGTAAGACTTATTTAATCATTTATTTAATAAGCATATATCGTGTAAAAGCTACTTCTAAAATCGAAAAGGAAACATAAATAAACTCTGTATATACGCTTAAGAACAACTAACGAAAATAAGCTATCTACGCAAAACAGCTTATGGATATATTGTCATATATTAATCATATAAACTCTTGCAAACATGTGTACAAGTGCATATGTAATAAGATAAGCCCTAATAAACCCTTCCAAACACCCTCTTAATTGGATTGCTAGTACTTGACATCAGTGGGACATTATATACTCAGAAAAACACAAACACAGCAGAGAGAAACAGGGGAAGAATTTTTCACTTCAGCACTATATTTTGATTCATGCAATTGAATTATACAAAGCATAGTATACAGGCTTTTATATAGGCTTAGATCCTTAATATAGAAGTAAATGAAATCTTAATGTTTAAGGCAAAAACCAAAATGATGGTACAGCAGGATAATTTCCAGCAGTACTCTTAAGGGACCAATACACCCCCGATTCTAATAGTAATATTCGGCTGGAACAATCAAAAACAAGAAAAATTGAAAGAATAATAAATTAATATGTGATAAGATGATGATAATGATCAACAAGAACAGCCAATAAAAAAAAGCATTAAGATGCAAACTACAAAGCAACACATATATCATATATGTAATAATCATATCAGAAATCAACTCAAAACTCAAAATTCAGTTATGAGATTATTAAAGTTTTCGATGATAACAACTGTTGTTAAAACACTAAAATAACAGTAGTAACAACAACAAAAAGTGAACTTTATTATTCCCATGAATAATAAAGTTCAGAATAAGCTCAAACAGAACATGATTATTATTATAAAAAAAATATATATCTTTTTGCATCAAAATTGATGGCTGCGAATAAACAAAAACCAAAAAAATTCGATCATGCATGGTTTCAATTTGAGGGTATGCGTAGATTGATCACCGGCACCATAATAAATATCATATATGGTTTCAATCTGAATCGATTATTACCCAATTAATTAATTAATAAATAAAAAGTAAATTGTCTGAAATTTGAAATTAATTGAATAGCTTCATGTCAAATAAAGAAAGTGGAATTAATATGGTGACTACCTTGTGGTGTTGAGAGAGAGAGAGAGTGAAAGAAGAAGAGAGTGAGAAAAGGGGAATTTATTGATAGAAAAAGAAGGAATTGATCGAAAGCTGAGGTGAGGGCACAAATCACATTCGTCACAACCGTATGTATCAACAAATCTTAATCTTAATCTCAATAAATAGGGTTAAATAAGCTTTGAGTTTAAAGTATTTATAAGTAGAGTAGATTTTAGGTATTGTTTCAAATAACAGAAAGAGAGAAAATATAGGAACAAAACAATTGTGTTATTCCTCTCTTCCTTTATTGCTTCAATCGAAGAGGAGAGAGAAATGTAATTATTCTTACAAACACAAAACTACCATTCAATTCAAAACACTTCTTACAAATTAATTAAATTCAATAATAAAAATTAACTTATTAATTTTATTCAATTTAAAATGTTTAAATTTAGTAATAATATAATAAAAAATATAGAAGAATTCCATTTTTCCTCAAACAATTATCTTATAACAATTTATATATGTGATTGAATTATATATTAAGGATTCTGTTGGGACCAAAAATAATATCTTAATAATATTTAATGACTCCTTCAATTATGGGTTGTGAAATAAATTATAATATAATAAGGTTCAAGTGCAATGTAATATCCCAAAATTGGATATTAAAAAAAATTGAAATTTTTTTTAAGAAAGAGCCCATTAATTTGTTAGAAAGGATAATTTTGAAAATACAACAAAATTCTCAACTATTTTCCCTTTCCATCGGTTCTACTTTTTTTAAGGTTTCTACTTTTTTTAAGGTTTACACATTCATATTTAATTGTAATTATTTAATTTGTTACATCTTAATATACTATTTTCTAAATCAAATAAATTTTACGGTATCCTTCTCCTTGCTCTTTTGTTTGATGCAGCAATATACTATTTTCTAAATCAAATAAATTTTACGGTATCCTTCTCCTTGCTCTTTTGTTTGATATACGGTAATCAAAATTTTTAAAAAATCATGTTTTAATTTCTTATAATTAATTTAAAATGGATTAAAATAATCCATCAGTTAATAAATATTTTTTCATTTTTGCTCTCGTTTCTCTTTTTCTAGACTAAAATTCTATTCTCCACCGTCGCATTGGGTTGATTTTATAATTGGTCACGTAAACGGAGGACCAACTTTAGTTTATTTACATCAAGTTTGCATAGCTCATTCAAAACTTAAACTTACTCGAACTATTTCGCAAACTCTTTTCATATACGATGTTCTTAGTTGTTTTATTTATTTATTTTATTCTATACAATATAAAAAAAATGATAAAAAATAATAATTGTTTTTCTTTGTCATTGTTTTATGTTATGATGTATTGAGATTTTATTTTGTGTCGATGGATAATAATAATAATAATAATAATAATAATAATAATAATAATAATAATAATAATAATAATAATAATGTTGATACATTTATATATAGGTAAATATGAATTCATGAAAACAAATGTTATGCTATATCAGAAATGATTGAACTTTGTTTAGCAATTTTTATGATAGTGAGTTATTTTTCAATGCAGTTTTATGAAAATGATAACATTAGAAATTGACTAATGGATAGAAAGGGATTAAAGAGAGAATTTTTAGAGAGTTTGATCAATGGATATTATGATAGTAAGTCATTCTTCAATTGTGATAGATAGAGAAATCACAATTTTTTTAAGTATATAAAATTACTTCATAAATTATTTACATTTTTATGATAGTGAGTCATTCTTCAATTGATAGATAGAGAAATCACAATTTTTATGATAGTGAGTCATTCTTCAATTGTGATGGATAGATAAATCACAATTTAAGTATATAAAATTATTTCATAAATTATTTACATTTTTTAGCATTTTTATTTATTTATAAAAAATTATATGAATGTTATTTTGAAAGAAAAAAAAAATTAAATAGATTATAAAGACAAATTTGTCATTTTATCAAAATATAAATCATATCATCTATATAAAATATAAATCATGTCTCTATCCTGTTTCTTTTAAATTGATACTTTTAATTTTAAAAAAATATCTATATAAAATTAAAATAGAGACTAAAAATAAATAAATTTTTTTAGAGACTAAACTTAAAAGGCCATATAAGAACTAAAAACATATTTTATCCGACATAAAATTGGCTAAATTATACTTTTAATTCATAATTTATTTTCTAATTTAATTTGGTCATTTGATTATTTTCATGTTCTATTTTAATCTCTTAATTATACTTATATTAATCAAATTGGTCATTTTCTTTAATTTCTAGTGAGAAATGTTAATTTTTGCTCACAGTTTCTCTTTATTTTTCTCCATCTCCAATTCATCCTCCTCTTCTAGTCTCTGAATCTCTCGATTGCAAGTAGTGTCCTACTTCTTTGCTTGTTCCTTAACAACAAGTTATAAGCTATGTTCATTTTACTCATAAACCAACATAGATTATTATTAACAAGAACAACACATTTCATTAACAAAATCACAGTCAACAAATAAAAAACACCATTCATTAATTTATAAATAAACTTACATTGATTCGACAAAAACAACACAAATACTATATTGTAAAGTTGTTTTTGTTGAATCAATATAAATTCATTTTAATCAACTTTTCTAACTCAAATATTATTACGTAGGGGAATTATTGATTCCATTGTTAGTCGTATTAATAGAAAGAATCAAGAAAGAGAATTGATGTACTCTTATCAAATTGTTGTAGTCATCCAACTCCATGGGGTGTATATATATGTTGTTTAACATTGATAAACTCAAGGTTACAATTGGAAAGTAGCAACATTAATTACTAAACCATTGATATAGGAAAGGTTATATAGTTGGAAACACGTGAAGATCCTAAAGACATATGGAGCACGATATTGGATCGCTTAATCCTACAAGCATGCAAATTTTATTGATAAACTCAAATGACACATCATATATTAATAGAAGACCAAAAAAACTTGTTATGATTATCTTTCTATTTGGGCTCATGTGCACCTCTACATTTGCCATTGAGGCGAGTTTGAATTTGAAAATCAAGAGGTCTATAAGTTTTTCTTAGCATGTATTTAATGATCTAAACACCATGAAATATACACTTCATATGATTATGCATTGGCTGCTTTGACTAGACCACAATCATACTTGATAAATATTATGGTTGTTAATTCGGAATTATCATATTTTAAAGAGATACTATAAATGGCATTAATAAGGATCCTATTGAGTTTCTCAATAAAATTCCTAAACCCAATTTTTTAATCTCAAAATTTATAGACTATAGTTATACATTAATATGTCGAAAATATTCCAAAATATATTGGTATAATCTCATATTCAATTGCAAAATTTTGAGTTTGAACTCGGAACAAAATATTCAACTTAACAATATCGATATTTTTGTTAGTTAAACTAAAATTTAAAGACCAAAGTATACTATTTTTACGTATAGAACTAACAACCTATTTAATTACTTAGAAAATATTCATTAAACTATTTACATTATGAACGTTTTCCAATATTTAATTGATCTTAGTAAACTAAAAAGACATATAATTAAGTGGAGGATTTGGTTATGGATATTGATTTCCCATACTATTGGAAAATACAATTTGATCGTTGGAATTATTAGGGAATTAAAGACATAACGATTGTAGTTGACTTAGACATTTCCCAAGTGTTTAACTCACTTTGCTAATAATAATTTATATAAATTTGTTTAAATGAATTGATACATTGGTTGAGTGGTAACTTAGAAACGTTGTACATATTATAATATGATATCTAGATAAAAATTGAAAGTCTAGCGATATATACTTCTTTTTCATACAAGAGAGAAAAAACGAAAAAACAAGTAACACATGATTATGGGGGAACATGCTTCCTTAAGTCTTTCTCAAGAAAAATGCTTCCTTAAGTCTTTCTCAAGAAAAATACTAAAACTAGTAGGAATAACATCTAACAAAACAGGAGAGTAGCCCACATCATGTCTTCTAAGGGTCAGAGCATACACAAGAGTTTGTCTCTCGAAAAACGTGATTAACTTGAACTGTTCCACTTGGGAGATTGATAAAAGCAAGAAACTCATTAAGAGGATGTTGAAGATGAAATATGGATGTATGTCGATTATGAATCATGGTAACAACCTGCAAAGAATCGATTTCAAGGATAACACGGGTGAGGTGCATCATTCTTGTCGTTTGGATACCTAAATGAACACCCCAAAGTTCCGCTAGAAGAGCATTTTCCTCTCCAAGATATAAGAGTCATCCATGTTGATTTTCACATATCCTCAGGGGGTTTTGTCCAATGAGTGTTTGTAAAGTCTTTCATCTTGAGATGGTGAAGGATAGTTGATTTCTTTCTCAATTTGATAAGTCAAATTCATCAATATTGAGGTAAAATGAGTACCAACATTAGTATCTCTAGAAAAAACTAATTTGTTGCGATATTTCCAGAGAGCCCAAACAGCCACCTCAAAGAAAGTAGGCCAACTACTATCACTTGCTCCAATGTTGTTTGTAGTGTAATTCCATTCCATCAAATCATGTAAGTCGAGACTAAAGAACTTTGCTCAATGCTCTTCTAAGATGAATTGGTTCCATAATTGTTGAGTATCTTCACAATCCCGATGCATGTGCATAATGGTTTCAGGTTGGGATTGACCCATAGGGCACGCGTCGTCTTCTGTCATGTGATCAGAACAATGGAATATTTTCTAGAGTATAGCGTGAATTCAAGCTGGACTTTTCCAATGCCAAACCAATTGAGAAGAGCTTTCACTTCATTTGTTAGAAAAGAACAATGAAATATCTTCTAGAGTAGAGGGTGAATTCAAGCTAGACTTTTCCAATGTCAAATCTAGTCAAACAAAGAATTTATATTAGTAGTATCATTGTTCAAACCACTAATGATAAGCTCCAATTAAGCATGCCAATATGGCCATTAGTATGAGCATTTAACTTAACAATCAAATTACAAATATAATTCAGTAGAAGGTTATAGATCATATTCCAATTCCAACCATTATTAATAGTATAATGTGAAACAAAATACTCAGCTTCTCTAAGAGGTATCTGTGCCACAATCTGATCCTGTAGAGCTCCAAAATTAGGAATCCAAGAATCCTTCAAGAATCGGGTTCTATGTCCATAATTAATGACCCCATCTGATGTGGAATTTAACCTACTCCTACGCTTTGTAAGTGGCTCTCCATATATTAAAAGAGTTATTGTGAGCATTGATAGAAGACATTTGATATTGCGCAGGTAATTGATATACTGATCAAATATTAATATTATAAATTTTGATCATTATGTTCAATCATAATTATACTTAATTTGACATTCAAAGTTATGAAATATAAAAACATTGGTTTATTTGGTTAATAATCAAAGGTGTCAGGGAGAATTGATTAATCAAAATTAGGAATTTGAAAGACTTCTGGTGTTTAGTAAAAAAAAAAAAGAATTTCATACTCCACCAACCTATTTATTCACACAGCCAAATATCTAAAGAAACATATTCCAAGAGCCATTACATAATAATTGAAAATTTTAATCGCAGATTTAGTCCTTTATTATTATCAATTCACGGAATTAGTTTTCATATTTAAAAAGTCAACAGTTTTAGTCTCTCCCTCAGATTTTTGAACTAAAAAATGACTATTTGTAAATGGTCTGATATACAATTCTATGATATAGAACCATCTAGATGCATTAATTATTGATATATCATTAATTAAATTAAAAATATGAAAAAATTTGATTTTGAAAGCTAAGTTTTTATGTTGTTTTATTACAATTTCATGAGTGTTAATCATTCTATAATATCGTATCATATGTCACGTTATTTAAAGAATCACACGTTATAAATTTTTAGTTAAAAATTTCAGAGAGACCAAAACTGTTGATTTTTAAAATAGATGGATTAATTTCGTGAATCGGTAAAAATAAGGGATTAAAATTGCAATTAAACCTAATAGAAATAAATTAAAAAGACTCTTCATTTCACCAAATATGTTTATGATTACAAACTGATCAATCTCAAAATAAAAGAAAAAAAAATTATACATTGGATGAATGAAATACCATTTCATAGATTTGTCATACTCTTGTTCATTTTAAACAAATCTTTTACCATACTCTTCTCTAGTATCACGACCATCAAACAACCATAAAAGTGTAAACATTTTCAAATTTGCATCCTATCAAAATAGACTATGATGTTATTTTATTATATTAATTTAAAAAAAAAATCCTAGTATCTACATCTCAACATGTGATATGATATATGTGTGAAAATATTAACTCTTCATTGGCATGTCTAAAACACCAAGGAAAAAAATGTTCAATCTATCAGTTTTCTAATATTTTATTAAATATATTGTTGAACGTCAAATTATATAATTAGGTCAATTACTTTGAGTGAAGACAACTCATATTTCAACAAAAAAATTATTGTGTCTTTTATAAAAATTCTTTTTAATATTTTTACATTTACTTCATCATGCACCAAAATTCATTAGTATCTATTCTTGAGATTAAGTTTTAGTGAAGTAATTCTATAATCTTAATTTTCCGTCTCAATTCATATATTTATGTTTTAACTTATGGTATTCTTTGATATCTTTATGTTTTTTTTTGGATATCGGTACCACAAAAATAAATGTACTTCAGAAAAAGTGATGGTGTCATTAAATAAAATACCCTTTTACAATAGTGGTGCCGTCTTTATTTATTGAACTTGTAGTGCCGTCTTTGGTCCTAGCCCACGTATGGAATATTATTATTTTTAATTAATTTTTTTTTTGTCAACAGTTTTCATTTGTTTTCTTACGAGATTTTTAAAAAGTGCTTTTAGCATATATGAGTACTTTTGTCAAATAAAACATACATCATTACTTCACAGACTGTGAGTCAAGTGGCCCTATAATATATTAATGGCTTTCTAGATACTATTCTCACCTCCCACTTACTAGATGTGCTAATCACCTAACACTATTGTTGCGCCAAATGTTTTGGCCATGTTGTTTGCACTTTGTCAATGACTTCATTGAGTTTTATGGTTAAAAAATAAAACATTATACCTATTCAACAATAATTGGATACCATTCAACCATTTTTCTTTTAATTGTGTTTTGTATTACATTACTAATACTAATATGTCACATCTATCACATCATTTTTTTTTTCTCTTTTAAAATGTTGATTAGGTCCAATAATTTTTTTTATCTATTGCACTATTTTTATATTTGGTGGCTAACATATGTCTTTAGAATACTATTCATATTTGTCTCATCTATTAATGACTCAACCAAACTGGTTTCCATGAAAAGCAAATTGTAGTATGGTGGCCATGAAACATTATAGACTTGAAGTTCACGGTTTTGTCAATTTCACTACAAAATCAAACACAAATGTAAGAATCAATTGCAGTTTTAGTCTTTATATTTTCATCAATTCACATAATTAATGTTCCTATTTTAAATTTTGATAGTTTTAGTTTTTTCTTAAATTTTTAACTAAAAAAATGGTGATTTGATATATTTTATATGACGTGAAATACAATATCATGATATAGAATCATCTAGATGTATTAATTTTTTATACGTTATTAATTAAATTACAAAGATAAATAATTTCATTAGTTAAAACTAAAATTTTTAGAAAATTAATTATAATTTCATTGACATTAATCATTCAACATCATCATATCATATGTCACGTCTTTTAAAATTTATCACACCACAATTTTTCAATTAAAAAATTTCAAGGAAAAAACTAAAACTGTTGAATTTTAAAATTAAAAGATTAATTTTATAAATTAATAAATTTAAAAAGACTAAAATTGTAATTAATCATAAATGTAAACGTAGAGGATGGATGGCAGGCCGGTGGTGTCTTGAGTTATGCTCAACCATGACATGAGGTCAGTGGATCACTATGGCTAAGCTTTGAAGAAAAAATTGGATTTTTTTTAGTAAAAGCCAGTTTTTTTTTAATAAAAAGTTTAAACCGTCAGTTTCTTTTTATAGTGTGGTCTACCACTAAAAAGCATTTACAAATATATTTAAATTTTATCCATTCATAAAATTTTGACGTCCATTACGATAATTAAATCAATGTATTTGAAGATATGAATTGAATCTTTATTAATTAAATCAATTTTTTTAACCAAAATATATAACTCTTTCAACTTATATATAAATATATTATATGTTTTCTTAATTTAATTTTTACATAACGTAAATATTTACATACGCACCCAATCATATTAAATCATTGTCTACTTCATTATATTAATTCTTAAAATATCATTTTAATTCTTAAAACAATACAATATCAATTAGCTAGACCATTATTTTGTACATAAAAATATATCGTACATTTTTTTTCTTCTAAAAATATAGTATATATCATTCTTAGAAATTAAAATAATTATTAATCCAACGTGTAGAAGTGAAAGAAAAGGTCAACTGTTGCTTGACATATTCCCCACATGTCTCGGTTATTCACAGCTTGTTTGATAAAAATATATAAAACAAAAACATTTGTTTTTTTGATTTATTGGCCTGCAATACAGCTTCTTTGAGTTGTGCGTGATTTATGCTTCCTTTTTTTGATGTTTTTGTTAAATCACCTCAATCCAATTTCTTATTTTTCTCTTCCAATCAATCCTTTTTCCACTTAAGCTATTAACTCATATATTTTCTCCTTCCAAAACCAATTTCATTTGCTTTGTTCCCAAAAAATTCACTCTACCATGAATTTTCATTAATCAAGGTATGTTATCCAAATATCTTTCTTTATCCTTGTTTGCTTTGTTCATGTAAACGTAGCTTTTCTTCTATTCCTTTTCAAAAAACAAAGGGACAATATTTTGTTTAGAAATAAAAGTACTTTTAGGTGATGATCATATTTATATATAAAAGTACTTATAAGGTGATGTTCATAATCATTTGACTAGCACTTTAGGTGTACTTTTTTTATATCATTTTTCCTTACAACTCATTCAGATACATATTTATGATGAATTTGGATGTTTTCCTTTATATCAATCTCTTGGGTTTACATTTCCCAAAGTGTACCTTTCTTATCTTTGGGATGCTTTCCTTTGTTTATTTTGCTTTCTTATCTATCTATCTATTTGGGTACATATTTATCACCACTTCTTTTCAAGAACTAATGAGACATGTGGGTCCTATATATTCATCACCACTTTTTTTTGTTAAGTCATCACCACTTCTCTTAAAAAATAGGATTATTAAGTATCAAATAATTTGATCCATGACATTAACTAATAATCTTCAAAATGAGTGCAATTCATATGGTAAAATGTCAAAACAACATATGATATGTTGAGGCATAGAATTGAACCCACTATACTCCATATCTCCAAACAATATATATGATTTTTGTTATTAAGCTCTTTAAAAAACAAATTAATAAAATATTTTCGATCACATTAGTTGAACAATTTAGAGACGAATTGATTCATCCACAACAATATTATGAATCAATGTAATCATTGATTTAATTTTATATATAATTTTAGAATTTCGTCGATTTCATATAACATTTCTCACTTACAAAAGAAATTTCTTCAAACTAAAATAAATTTTGAATGTATTTTTTTGAATAAAACTAAGGTGTTTTAACCCACAAGACATTCATATTTTTTTTTATCAAGACAACTATATTTATTTATATTTATATACTTCAAAAGTGATCATAGTTTTCTATTCAAGCAAAATAAATCTTTTTTCTTTAATGTAAAAAAATATTTATAATGTATATTTTTCAATTTTTTTTATCAAAACTATATATTTTTCAATTTTTTTTTTATCAAAAATGTCCAACAACTGAATTTTAAAACAAAAGACATTGGCATGTCTATGGATATTGAATACACAAACAATATTAGATATATATCTCCTTCAACCAATTAATGTTAAGCAGGTAATTAATAATGTGATTTTCCATCAAAGATTTATTTTCTCATCAAAAGTTGAGTATATACCTAATCTTTGAGAAACTAAATTGGACAATTATTTCTTATTAGGACCCATCAAATGAGCTTAATTACTTACTTTTTGCAGTGTGGAGGTTCTTTCAAGAATTTCTTTGCTTAGACACATAATAATATATGGCAACAAAACCTAAAGAAAGTAGTAACACACTTGTTGGAAATGAGAAGAAGAAGACTCCATCTTCTACTTCTCAACTCACAACAACTAAAAGAACAACCAAACCAACAACAACATCAACAACTGTCTCTACAACCAAGAAGAGTATCACAACAACTCAAGAGAAAAACAACTCCAAGAATCTTAAGCCCACACTAAGTTTCAAACAGCCAAAAATTGAGACTCCTACTAAGCCTGCTCCAATCAGAAGAAGATCATTGGACAAACCAATCTCATCATCAGCAACAGCAAAAAAGCAACCTTCTCCTTCAAGACTACACAAAGCTCTTGTTTCCCCTGGCCCTAGAGAGAGAAAAGTTTCACTAATTACATCTTTAAATTCTCCTGTTAAAACCACCAAACCCATTTCAGATAAGACCCCAATTGATGCAAAAACTAAGCTACTATGGAAAAAAGCCACTACAAAGAAAGTAGCTAATGTTCATGCTTCCTCTACTAACCCAACTAAGGACAAAGCTGTCATTGCAGATACATCAAATGATGAAACTAAGCATTTTGAAGAAGTTACAAATCAAGAAGATGGAGTTATAAAGGTAGAGAATGAAGAAGAACATGCATCTCTTCATATTTCACCTGAAGTAGTACATGAGAATAAACATGATCAAATTGTTGAGGATTCTGACCAACTTCAAAATCAAGTTGAGGATGAGGAAGTAATTTCTACCACGTCAGACGTAGAAGAAGCAGAAAAGAATCCACAAGAGAAACCTGAAGAGTGTGAAGAAAAAGAGAACAATAATGGGAATCAACAGGAAGAGGTTGATCATTCTGAGTTTGAAGGAGAAGTTGCTGTGAATGAAAAGGAAGAGAATGAAAGTGGAAGTGTAACAGAAGATCAAAAAAATGAGAGCAACATTGAAGAAGAAGAAAAAGAAGAGAAGGAAGTTGTTGAAGGAAATGTAAGTGAATTAGAAGTTGAAGAAGCAAAGGTTGAAGCAACACAACAAAAAGCAGTAGGAGGAGGAAAAGGGAAGAAAGAATCTCAGGTATCAAATGATATAATTGAGGAAACTGCAAGCAAGCTTTTGGAAGGGAGGAAAAACAAGGTTCTTGCTTTGGCTGGAGCATTTCAAACTGTCATTGATCATCAAACTAAATAAACCATCCATGCATGCATGCATGCATGCCACATGTATACTTTGATGACACTATTTATTATTGAATTAAAGCAACATAGTGTCTTTTGAGAAAAGTTGTTGAATTAAAAGCAACACAGTGTATTTTAAGAATTAAACAACTTTGTTATAGATATGTGTGTACATTATTACAATTACAATTTTAACTATTCATCCTATTTATTATAACTCTTTTTCTTTTCTTTCTCAATTTAGAGAACATAAACTTAGGAATACACATTTTTAATTTATCATTCTAAAGTTTTTAATAATTTTTAAAAAATACCACTATTTATTTTATTTATAAGAGATATTTAAGTTATAATTTTTTCAATAAAAATTAATTTATTTGATATATTTTATAGACTAGAGTCTAACTTTAATCATGTGGTTGATACAAAATTTTATATTTGTACACTCAAATTCTAAAATTACTCTTCTAATTCTACTAGACATCCATCTTTATCTTCTCTATATTTGTGGGGATGAGTATAGATTGGTGTTCTCAAAATAAAATGTAGAATTGTGATCTGACATATCATTTGAAAGAAACTTTTATATATGAATTTGATTGAATGTATGAAAGTAGTTAAATTTTATATAAAAAAAAAAATATTTATGTTAAAAAAATTGAAAAATAAATAATTATTAATTGTGATAAAGTTGTGAAAATCAAAATATATAAGTCTATAAGATAATTGTAATAAATATGCTAATTAATATAGATATTGTGGTGTATGTTGTTGTAATTTTGGAATCTATAATCGGTGTATTTTATGAATAGAATTGTTTTTATGAGTTGAATGGTGGTTGTTAAGTTATCGTTGTCGAGACGTATATTTGAGTTTAATATGTGAAGGTGACATGCTATCTGCATTTTTTTTGTTAACAATTAACTTAATCAAATGACATTCATCATGTAGATTGTATCATATAGGTTGGTGTGTAGATCCTCATTGCATAATGTAGATTGGTAAGTGTATATGGACTAAAATTTATTTTATCTATTTTTTTAATTATTAAAATTGTATTTTTTTTATTAGGTTCAATTTTTAAGATTAGAACATCCAAAATCTTTAAGACCAAATACATAAATTTTTGTAGACCAAATTATAATCATGTTTATTATAAAAAAACTGGAGGGAATAATTTATAAAAAAAAAATTACAAAAGCAACTACAATAATTATAAAATAAAATAAATTTTCCAACTTAAATTTCAACTAATTTTTAATTATTTAAAATGTAAACCAAAATTTGATCTACTACGTCACCCAAAATTTTGGTTGAAGATCCGCCACTGTAACCCTAGTCATCATCTTACTGCTCAACTCATCGTGTTCTTGTATATCTTTTCCCTCTATAATACCAACAAAAACTCAACAAAAAAGTTAACAATTATACCAGAATTGAAATTAAAAGTTGATTACTAGTTACACACAACACTTTTAGTTTTTAATCCATCCTTGTACACAAACATTTGTAGTTTTTAATCCATCATTGTCTACAAATATTTGTAGTTTTTAACACATAACGAAAGATTACAACATTTGTAGTTTTTAATCCATCATTATTATGAAATTAAAACCAACAATCTTCTTGACTTGCTGAATCAAACTATAATCAAATCAAATTAAACATGCATGCATGCCATGTATTATTTGACGTCAGACTACACTGTCACTCATTATTATTAAATTAAAAGCAATACAGTGTTTTTAAAAGGGAGTTATTTGAATTAAAATCAACATAGTATTTTTGTGGAGAGAAGTGAAAGTTATAATCATTTAATTGAAAAAATTATTTTTTGAGAATTAAACAAATTTGTTATATGTATGTGTTTACGTTATTATAATTACAATTTCAACTATTGATTATAACTCCTCATTTTTTCCAAACTTAATTGATTTTCACAACTAGTTAATATGTTTACTGGTTTTTATTTACACATAATTATTATACCATTGCAAAGCACACATTATTCAGTCTTTTGTGAATTTGCTTTCTTTTGTTCTTCACAAACTGCAGAAATTAAAGCTTGTGTTTGATTTACCGAAAAGATATTAGCTGATATAATTTGACAATTATGATTGATATTCTTGACTCTAAATTATGATTGATATAATTCTTTTAAAAAATCTTGACTCAATTTTGTTGCATCTCTCTTAAGAAGTAGAGCTTGATGTTGAAGTGTTTAGTCTTCCCATGACAAATTGGATACTTTTGTCTTTTGATTCTGTTGGAAATGTAGATCAAATAGAATCTTTTTTAACTACAAAACTTGGTTTACTGTTGTCGTTGCTGCTATGAACTGAGCTTCTGTTGTGGATTGTGCTATTGTCTCTTGTTTCTTTATGCACCATGAAAAAACTCCAGAGCCAAGATTGAAACAATATCTTGAAGTGCTTCATGTCATCAACGGATCCAGCCCAGTCGCTATCAGAGTATCCACATAATTTGAAGTTTTGGCAGCTCTCAAATTTTACACCATAAGTTATCGTCCCTTTAATATATCTCAATATTAACCTTGCAGCTCTTAAATGCATTTCAGTAGCACAATGCATAAATTGATAGAGGAGACTTACAACAAATAAAATGTTCGACTTTGCTGCAGTGAGATACATTAAACATCCAATTAAGCTCCTGTAATATTCTTTGTCAACTTTATCAACACCATCTTCCTTGCTCAACTACTCTGTTTGGTTCATTAGTGTGTGCTAACTGCTTTACACTCCTACATAATTTTTTTCAATATTTCCTGTGCATATTTCTTTTGGCAAATGAACACTTCATCCTCATTTTGTATGATCTCAATTCCAAGAAAATAGGTCATAATACCAAGATCTGTCGTTTCAAAAGCATATCTTGTTTGAATTACTCAACCAACCTTGTATCATCTCCGGTCACTAAAAGATCGTCAACATAGAGAGAAACTATGAGAAGATTATTTCTCTTATGTTTCACGTAAACAGTGGACTCAGATAAGTTTTTTACAAAGTCTATGCTTAATAGGTGATCGTTTATCCTGTTGTACCAATCCCTTAGTGCTCGTTTTAATCCATAAAGGGTTTTTTTGAGTAGATAGACTTTATCTTCTTCATCTTGCATCACAAGTTCCTCTGATTGCTCTACATATATATCTCCTTGTAAAACGACATTTAAAAAAACTGATTTGACATCTAATTGGAATACTTTCCAGCTTTTTTGAGCAGCAACCACTAACACCAATCTAATTGTGTCTAATCTAGACACTAGTGCAAAAGTGTTGGAATAATCAACACCAAAAATTTGTGTATACCCTTTAACTACTAGTCTGGCCTTGTATTTATTGATTGAGCAATCTGCATTAAGCTTTGTTCTGAAAACCCATTTAACTCCAATTACTTTTCTATCTTGAGGTTTTTCAACCAGCTCCCATGTTTTGTTTTTTTGTATCATTGACATCTCCTCCTCAATTGCATTTTTCCATTTTGGATCTTTGAGAGCATCCTCACAACAAACAGGTTCACATGCATATTGCCACATTACATCTTTGATAGATGTCAGACAGCAACCTTGTGCCTCTAATGGGAGGATCATCTTCTAGATGATTATCTTCAATCTTGGTGAGAGATCCAAATGTTCTTTGTGACTTCTTCCAGTCCCATTGTTGATCTTCACTGCAGTGTACATCTCTAGTGATAGTCATGTTTTTGGTTTGAGGATGATACACTTTGTAGGCTTTTGAAACTGAACTATAGCCCACAAAAATACATGGAACTACCTTGTCAAGTTTGTCACTCTTAACCTTTGGAACATGTGAAAAACAAACGCAACCAAACACTTAGAAAGGTTAGTGAAGGCTTATACCCATACCCAAGCTTCAAAAGGAGTTTTATTTTTCAAAACCTTGGTTGGAAGTCAGTTTGAAGAAAGACTGTCGTGTTTTCCGCTTCTGCCCAAAATTGTTTAGGCAATTCCTTCTCATGCAACATACATATAGCCATCTCCATCACTGATCTATTTCTCCTTTCACTAACTCCATTTGGCTCTGGAGTGTAAGGAGTTGTTAATTGATGTTCAAATCCAACTTCTTCGCAAAATGAATTAAATTTTGCTGATGTATACTTCTTGCCATTATCAGACCTTAGAAATTGAATCTTAGAGCCACTTTTGAGTTTCCACCATGTTCTTGAACTTTACAAATACTCCAGCGACTTCATGCTTGAATTTTAGAAAAAATATCCAACACATTCTTGTAAAGTCATCTATGGAAACAATAAAGTACAGGCTACCTTGTAATGATGGAGTTATTTGAGGTCCTGCAACATCAGTGTGAATGAGTTGCACCTTTTTAGTGGCTCTTCAAACTATTTTGGGAAATGGCATTCTGTTTTGCTTACCAAACTGACAAACATTACAATTTGTTAAATGATCAGAAAGTATTGGTAGACCTTTGGTTATATATTTCTTCTTCATGTCCAGCATTCTTTGAATATGACATGACCAAGTCTCTTATGCCAGAGTTCGGTGGCTCTGACTTGAGTGAAATAAGTTGTATGCTCATCCTCAATTGGGTGAAAAGCTTTTACCTCTCATTCTGACCCTTAGAATCTCCTCCTAGTGGTATCAAAGATAAGACAAAGTTGATTTTCGAAAGATACTTTAAATCATTTTCTATCAATTTACCAACACTGAGCAAATTTTGATCAATATCATGCACATAAAGAACATATGAAATTGTTTTTGTACCTAAACTCAGTTGAAATCACGATGGTTCCTTTTCCTTTTGCAGAAATATAGCCACTGTTGCCAATTCTGACTTTTGAGATTTGAGTAGGCTTCAAATCCTTGAAGAGAGTTTTATCATATGTCATGTGGTTTGTACAATCACTGTCAATCAGACGGCATTCTGAACTACTACTAGTTGAAAAACATGTTGCCACAAAAATTTGACATCTTCATCTTGCTCTACAACCTGAGCATTGACTTCAAGTTGTTGAAATTTTCCTTTGCAAATCAAAGCTTCATGTCCAATCTGATTACACTTGCTACACTTTGCATCTTCTCCAACATCTGAATGGTGGATGACCCATTTTGTCACATTGCTCACAAGGCGGGTAATTTTTCTTTGCTTTGGTTGTTAGAAGTAGTTCCAACCTCATGATGCTTGGCTTGTGAAGCACCTTCAACCACATGATCTTGTCTTATAAGCCTCTATTGCTCATGAGCTTAGACAGATCCTTCGTGTTCTCCAAGGTGGTTATTGATGCTTCATATCTCTCAGGCACTGTAACCAGAATTTTTTCTACAATTCTAGAATCAGTGCATTCAATGTCGAGTAATCTAACCTTGTTTGCAATGGAAAGCAACTTGTCTGAGTATTCTTTTATTGTCTCAGACTCTTTCATACTTTGCATCTTGAATTCCCTCATCAAGTTGAGCACTTGCATGCTTCGAATCCTCTCACCCCCAGCACATTGTTCCTTCAAATAGTCCCATAATGCTTTTGGTTTTTTGAGGGTCATGATTCTAGTGAAGATTATTTGTGAAACACCGTTGAAAAGACATGATCTTGCCTTTGCCTTTCTAGCTTTTTTCACCTTGTGAATTTTTATCTGATAGCAGGATTGTTTGGCAGCAGAGGAACTTCATAATCCTCTTCCACAGCTTCCCAAAGGTCCAAAGCTTCCAAATAAGACTCCATTTTAACTGCTCAAAGGTCATAGTTGTCTCCATCAAAGACTGGAGGAGCAATATGTGAGAAACTTGCTTCAGCTTCCATTTTCACATGTCCCATAAGAAAAAGCTCTGATACCAATTTGATGATGTGTGGCATAAAAAAGGATGAAAACAGATAAATAAGGGACAATAGGCTCTGGAACAATTGGAATGGAGAAATTGAATTCTTTTATTCACTATAACAATGCACTTATAGTGTTTTTAAAATCAAAAGAGAACACCACCACTTCACCACAAAACTAGGAAGGTGGGATAACAAAAACTACTTTCTCCTAAAATGTAGAAACCACTTGTTGACTAGAATAAAAAACTGAAATAATAAAAAATAAAACATCCACGTAAGGTGGTCCAAAAGCAATAATTAACAGGGACTCCTCCTTCAACGATTTTATGTTCCTTAGTCTTCCCTTCTTCCACATAGTCTACATCTTCGAGATTAAGGACAACTCATCCTCCTCCTCAAAATCTTCTTCATCAAATAGTTCAACTTCATTTGACAATTTCTTACTCCTTAGCTTTGAGCACCTTTGAGATTTTCTTGTGGTTCGATTCTGATTCCCCTTCAAGGCAATAAACTTGCCCATTTCTACTACTCTTCTTGAGGACTTTCGTTATAACATGAATTTGGTTTATCTGGAACTGAACACCCTATTACCTATTTAAGAATGAGGTTTAAGCTGGCATAATGAATCCCCTATAATCATTTGAGAAAAATACTTATATATAAGTCCTAGGCAGCCATTCAGAGCGAACTAGAAAAATTTCATTTTCGCCGCAGTGGAAACTCATCATTTTTAAACTAATGCATTTTTTGATACCACTAAAAATAAAATTTTACATTTTAGTACCCAACTAAACATGTTATCTTACTATCTTCTACAGAGTGAAAGGTCTGTGTCTTTCACTTCAGATACAGGTTTGATAAGCCTATTCAATTGGTCTAATGTGAAAACTCCAACTGCTCTACAGCCGTATGAAGTAGCATAAGTGTCGGTGTAATTTACAATGATAACCATTGGGTAATGCTTCGTCAAAATTAAATCAATTACATGACCAACAGATGTTGAAGTCGTAACACTGGGAGGAGGGCTTCTCATCATTGTTGAAAGTGGAGCATCCAACTGCATAACAAATTCATCACAATATCAGATAGTTAGAGACCCAAACAGAAATTGACAACACATGGAATTAAGAGATATTTTTTAATCTGTATCGATGTCTATGTATTATTGTAAAATATGCTATAACATTCTTGTAATTAAAAAAATGTTTTCTTAACAAAGCATCAACAAACAGGCCTTTATTGGCCCAGGACAAAAAGTACATGCATTTGTAGACAACACATTAGTATTAGCTTCTCTCCATGTTCATGACTTGAAGAATAGGCTCATCAATTAAACTATAGAATGCATATCTTTTTAATACAACACTACTATTTCATCAAATGGTAATCTCACAAAACATACCTGATTGCAGTCTTCGCGGTGCAACAGCCCTGTACAACTGCCCCACTCATCTACAATAGGAACAACCGCATCATTATAGAAACGTGTTACCACATCCTTCAGCTTTATGGTACCTTGTAGTGGCCGTGTTGCTTCAAATGGTATCATGAAACCCTCAACCAGTTCAGAAGGTGAAACCTAAACCACGAGATTGCATAATAAGACAATATACAAGTTCTCTAAGAAGAAAGAAGAAACTGTCGAAAATGCAATCCAATGCAGTGTATAACAAACAGTCAAAGACTGAAGTCATGACAACCACTTGTGAGTTATGAATATATATATAAAAGCATGAAAGCTAGTAAAACATTTACTCCTTCCAGAATGAAAATAAGCAAAAAGAATATTTGAAAAATTGATGTATCTTGTTAGTACTTAGATTAATTGAATTAGTTCTAGAAGTTAGAAATTAATTAATAGGGTAACTAGTTGGTTAGGAGATAGGAGCTTTTATAGCTCTGTTAGTTATTTTTTATGTCCGTTTTAGGTTTGTTAGTGTTTTTTGTTTCTATTTTTCTATTTCTTAGGATAGTGGTTGATTGATCCTTTTGCCAAATTAGAATTTTCTTAACTGGTATTTCGGTTGAAGGGTGCATTCGCCCTAGAGGGGCGTATCCGATGTTGTGTATCCTGTTCTTGGAGAGATTCTCTCTTATTATTTCTTATATTTTTCTAAATATTAGTGTTCTTCCTCAAAATCTTTAGAATCAAATTCTTGGGTTACTGACAATTGATTCAATCTGCCGAATCTTTGAGGAGTGCTGGCGTTCATGGAGATGGAGGCAGCAGTGATGCCAAGATTTGATGGAAGCAGTGATGCTTACTGGTGGTTGATCCAAGTATATCAGTACCTTAAAGCTCTAAAGATTGTAAGGGAAAATGGCTATTGTTGGTTTGGTTGGGATTGGATGGACAAGCTCACCAATGGTGGCTTTCTTGGCGGAAAACCAACCAGAATGTGTAGTTTTTCTCCTTTGAGAAGGCTTTTCTCATGAAATTCAAACCAGAATTTGGAGTTTATCTTCAAGATCCTGGGAAAGAACAAGTGGCAAAAGGAAAAATTCAGCAAAGGAAAAGATTGAAAAGAGGAGTAGAAACCCCCAATAAAGCAACATGACAAACGAGCCAATGAACGAGATGTTAAGATGCAAGAATTGAAAAATGACATGGATCAAGTGAAGAGCTGAAACAAACAAAATTAGGGATGCCAGACATTGTACAGATTAAAGAAATGCTGCTGGAAATAAAAAAGAATCAGAAACAGAATGAAGATGATGTGAGTTCTATCAAGGTTAGTAAATCCAGTGGCAGGTATGTGGAACATTCGAACACTGGTGAAGAAACTGAAACAGTAAAAGAAGCAAGGCAGCTGTTTAATACAAGTGGGTTGCATTCGCTAGTGAAATCGCTGCCGGAAAACCAAGAAACAGAACCAGAACTGTGGAATGCAACTGAAGCGTACAAAAATAAAGTCATGCCTCTGTCGAAAACCTTGTTTGACACAGCAAGAGAATTGATTGACGAAAAAGTGAGGGTGGAGAAGAGAAGGAAGCAGCAAGTGGAGGTGGACAAGCCACTACCGCCGCCAAAACCGCTGGACTCAAGCCAACCTGCGAAAACCCTTATCAAGGTAAAGCCTTCTAACATCGACCTGTTAATCCAATGGTTGCTAACAGACTTGCTAGAAAGGTGCACTCTTGCAAATTGAGTTCAAGAAGACGACATCTGCCATAGTCAAAATCAAGGGAAAGACGCAGTGGGGGTTCGACCCAAGGCATTTTGAACCCAATCCACAGTTCATGTAGATCTTATTATGTTTGTGTAAACCCTTTATCTGCTGATCAGAGTCATTTCCAGTTTTGCTGCCAAGTTAAAGTTTATTCCTCAAGCTATCATCAATGGGATCCTGGAGGGGGGTTGTATTTTTTTTTTATATAGTTGAATATTAAGGAGCTTAGTAGTTTGCAACCTTGAGGACAAGGTTTTTTGGAGGAGGTGTATTGTTAGTACTTAGATTAATTAAATTAGTTCTAGAAGTTAGAAATTAATTAATGGGGTAATTAGTTGGTTAGGAGATAGGTGCTTTTATAGCTCTGTTAGTTATTTTTTATGTCTGTTTTAGGCTTGTTAGTGTTTTCTGTTTCTATTTTCCTATTTCTTAGGATAGTGGTTGATTGGTCCTTTACCTTTCATCCCATTATCAAGAAAACCTATAAATAAAGGTTCTCTTCCCATTTGAAAGGATCGTTTGCCAAATTAGAATTTTCTTAACTGGTATTCCAGTTGAAGGTTGCATTCGCCCTTGAGGAACGTATCCGCTCTTGTGTATCTTGTTCTGGGAGGGATTCTCTCCTTATTTCTTATCTTTTTCTAAATATTAGTGTTCTTCCTCAAAATCTTTGGAATCCAATTCTTGGGTTCCTAACAATGGTCTAAATTTAAGATCAACTTTTCAAATACTCTTTTTACTTATATTTTATTCCGGAGTTGGTATGTTTTAGACAACCCGGGTTCAAATTCAAATGCATGTACAAACAATTAAAGCATACTTATTTAATATAGCTCAATGCTATCTAGTGGAAAGGATGTCGATGAACATATGTTAAGTACCTGAGGAAGTAAGAAAGGACTGAATAGAGATATTGAGAATCCCAATAAGGCCTCAATACGAGAAGCAACCTAAATTACAAAAGCACAGGCCAATGGTTAAGAACTTGACATGCTGAAACTGTAAGAATTTTAGGAGAAAAAATATATATAAATGCCTACCAGCCTGTTCAGAAATTTACTTCCTAACAATATTTGACAACTTTGTTAAATATAATCCATGGTAATATTATATTTATAAAAAAAAAATCAAAGATAAAAAAATAAAAATAATCAAGGTAAGAGCCTAAGCTCTGCAAAGCAAGCTTTCTTTGCATTGTTAAAAGGACACCACACAGTATCAACTGAAGTACCACTTGATCCTAGACATTAATATGATAAGAAACGGACCAGATATAAAATCAATGTTAATACTTAAAATCTACTAAATGGATCTATTTAAGACAAAAATATTCATGGAAAACTAATTACACACCATGCCTCCATGACTTGTCCAGGATATTCCCTTCCATTTTGAAACAATATATGTAAGAGTTTTAATAGCGACATCAACCTGGCATAGAAACACATGCATAAAAAGTCAAGAACAAGTGAAATACTAACTTTCCCATTCCAATCAAAATGTTGAAAATTAGAAACAGGAACTCAAGTGAAAGAACTTTTCTTTCTTCAACAAAAATATGCGTGAATAGTACCAAAGATAATAATCAACTTGTGAGAAGGCAAAGTTGGACTAAGTCCTATCCAAACTTCCATGGGGGCGATGACAGAAATCACCAAAATGTCCTAAAGAGAGGATAGAACACAACTAAAAGCGTAAAAAGTTGTGCTTTTATCCCACAGATTGAAGAACTAACTGCAATTTGCCATGATTTTAGGCTGTGGTGGGTGGCCACTCTCTAAAAACTACGGTCAGGAATCGGAATTGTCTACTCTGGTAGTACTAAATGCTAATCATCACATTCATCTGTATTTATATTGTTGTTTACTATGTGGCTTTATGATGGGAATGCAGCCAGGGGAATTTCAGACAAACCAAAAATGTGGAGAGTGTATGAGAGGAGGTCTAAGAGAATTAATGACGTGGCAGAGAGAGGATGAAGTTAGTTAGGAGGGAGAGATTGCTCTAAGCTGTTATATAGGGAGCACCGTGAATTGAGGGAGGGCATGGTGGAATTATTTTTCCGTTAAGACCAGGGAAAGATATTTCTCTGTGTAGAGCGGTGCTCTAGGGTAGTCAGAGTCATCCTCTGCTATTGTTTTCTGTATCCATCAATAATATACATTTTCCACCATTTTTCTGCTGCCTTTATTACTCATTTTCTGTTGTTAATTTGTTGGTTTGAATTACTTTATCCCCTTACACTGTTCACTTGTATTACAAGCTGTACATTTATATATCACACTGTTCACTTGTCTTTATTTATTTATTTAAAAAAGGTCCTTTGTCTTTATATAACAAAGTAAAAAAAAAGGGTCATAATTAAGAAGGGATCACAAAAATAATAATAGAAGCAAAGAGCTTTCCACCTCAATGTCATTGGTCATTGCCCATTAGTAAAAAATAATACCTGGCCAGCGTTCAGGGCCGCTTCCATTAGAAGGTGGTCGGCTTCTTCTTGGGAAACTGGTAAGATAGTTCCTGCAGTATCTGGCAAAATCCGCTTATGCAAATTTTTAACTAGACCATAATCTCCTCGAAAAGCAAAGGCACGCATCATGGAAAGATAGAGATGAGGCTTTGGTCTGAACTCTGGATTCCGACCAACCAGCTTCTGTATTTCTCCAAAAATACACAGAGCACCTAAATACCCCAAGATGGTTCAATTATATGACAGAAAAAATACAAATTCATTGATTGATTAGATAATGAAACAAAAGGATTGACCAAAAGCACTATTAGAGTAATTATTTTAGAAGAATACTGATAATATCTACTCAAACTTCATTACAAAATGAACTAGGAATAGAAATTCATGACAGTAGATTTTAATTCCTTGTTTTGTTTAGAACATTTCTTTTTGTGCCACACCCAATGCATACTTCAATTTTCACTTGATGTGTTTCAACTGGCAACGTAACTGAAAGTTCGACTTGTCCTTATGAGACACAAACTTTCAGCAAGCATGGCCAAAAGTTACATTGTTTTCCACTTTACTTAGAAGAATATAAAATGCAAATCAGCAGTATATCAATATTTGACCCTTCTATATAAGAGACAAGTAGAACCCATTAATCCCATATGTATAATTTTGATAATTTGCACTTGTTAGGCATATCTTATTCCACCCATCCAAATATGAAAGAGTATCTCATCCCAACTACCATAAACATTTATCTTTTTAATTATTCCTGAAACTATCTTCAACCAACAAAAGAAACCTGGATCAAATGAAAGCATACCTTTAACTGAGCCACATTTTAGTAAAGCATCAACCATTGCAGTGTAAGCAGTTCTATCAATGTATAACTCGGAACATGATTTCATTTCCAGCACTATTTTCACAACTGAAACAAGATCCTTTGCCTGCCCAAAACCCTGCATTAAAGAGAGCTAAAATTAGAGAGATGCTGCCAGAGAACACTCCTAAACCAATGATAGAAGTCAATAAATAGAGGCCTTAACTAAATTTGTTTAAAATAAATTTTAATGAAAACTAAAAGCAATTGAAATCAGTGAATATAACTTCAGACTGGTTAAATTTGACTTAAACTTTTGTGGTTATGTACTGCAGAAATTTACTCTTATGAGTGAGTAAATTTGAGAAAACTGACCTTGAGCAATGTGGTGTATGTAATGATATCTGGAAACAGATCGTGGTGGATGAGTTCTTTTGCTTTTCCCTATAAATATCAAAGGTGGGAATTTAGAAATTTCATATTTATCTGCCAAAGAACTATTAAACTTAAAATTCATTTGCAAGTTAATACCTTCATTTCCTCAAATAATTGCATGGCAACATCCAACTTTTCACACTGAACACATGCTAAAAGTAGTGTGTTATACGTCAGCCTATCAGGCATTATTCCTTGATGTAAAATTTCAGTGTGCATGTTTATTGCAGTGTGAGGACAGCCTGCGTTTATATACCCCTAATTAGAAAGAAAAAAAATAAGTATTCAAAATTATATACTATTCAAACAAATATTTCTGATCTCTACTACTGCAACATGCTATTCATAATGAAACTTTCTCCCTACAGATCAGAAGAAAACCTTTATAAGTAGGTTGTATACTGAGACTGAAAAATGTCCGCCTTCACGAAGAACAAAACCATAACAGGCAAGGAGGCCATTTGCACGACGCAAGTCTCCTGCACTATAGCATTGCAAGTAAAACATCACCAGTCAACATGAATTTTTAATAAATTTATTCATAGACTCAAACCAGAACAAACATCTAGCACCTTAAATACTGAAAACCAACAAAATTTCAATCACGCAAGAACATCCTATACATATCTTCCGCTACTATATACATATTTGCATGTTTGACCATGCAATGCAAAAGCAAAAATTGATCAGGCGAAAAAATATCACCACAAAATAAAAAGAAATGTACACTTTGCAGGGACAAAAATTCCCAGAAAAGATAAACCTTTAATACCATATATGATGATGAGAAAAAATGCAAAGATCTACAAAACAATAAAAACAACTCCGGTAACACCCGACTGGGTTAGGTACTAGTGGGACTAAAATGTCTGACTCACCTGCTTCTATTAAGGTATTTAGCACACCAAAGACCAATGGTGCTGACAACTCTGGACTTCCCGCAGCAGTACCATTTTCGACAGATTCAAGCAATCGAAAAGCTTCATCAAATCTCCGTGCCTTGCCTAACCCCTTATAAAATTCAAATAAAAAGTTAAAAACTCAATCAAGCTGAAATAGAACACATAATTAAAAGGCATACAACATTAAATAGTTAGATAGAAAGAAATCAGTGACACTATTAGAGTATGTCTAGGTGGAGGGAATTAGAGGAAAAGGAAAGGGACAGTTAATTCTTTCATTTTTTTTTTTTTTGCTGAATTTAATTCTTTCATTTTATATGAAGTTTAAAAAGTCATTATATAAATGTTAATAAGGAAGGGATGATTGAAAAAATTGAGGTTATTTGTTAATATTTCCGTTCAATGACCCCAAAAAAAAATCTTATTCCACTAGGTCAAGTTAGTTACATGAATAAAAAACATTCATGTAAAGCTTATCCCCAATAAGTGCCATCCCAAATTTTCACGTAATGTAATGTTTTCATTCCCAATAATCCTATAATGTCATGTCCATTCATCCATTATAACATTCTCATACACACAAACATTAACCTTGATTTCTTATTAGAACATTACTGCCCAACATTGTAGTCTCATTCAACACCACTCACCAGTAAAATCATCTTCACTATCACTTTTCAATCACAAATTACACTCTAATCATTTCTCCATTTCATAACAAATAATCTCAATAATTTCCTATCATTTTGCAAGTTAGACTGAAGATTAAAATATAAAATCAAATAACAGAATGTTTATTTAAAATTAAAATTCTAACTCTATCTAAACATACCTAGTTAATCATTCAGTTATTATTACATAATTTCTATAATCAGCATACTCAACTTTAAATGAAAAATGCGTAAACCGTTAGTTAGTGTTATCGAAATACCTTCAAAAGCGTAGCATAGGTGATAGTATCAACACCACAAGCTTCGGGATTTTTCATCTCTTCGAAAATCTTAAGAGCTGAATCGATGTCACCGCAACGCACACAAGCTTCCATGACCGCATTCATCACTATCGTATTCAACTTCCCAAAATGTTTCTTAGCGACCTCAATTTCATGCATAATCTAAATCCAAAATAATAAAAATAAAATAATATATATTATTACACATATATTTGAATTCTCTATTAAATTCCAAATATTCCAGAACTGTTGTTCGTGTAACTAACCTGGCGAAGCTGTTTTCGGCGAGTGAGTTGAACTATGCGAGAAGTGAGGTGCTTGAGATTTGATTTGCGAGGATTAACCAAACGGCGTCGTATTGGAAAAGAAGATGAACAAGAACAAGAAAAAGATGAAGAGAAGGAAATGTGTGAGGAATGACGTGGCTTTGAGTGGAGTGGAACAGTGAGTGAAGAGAAAATGTGAGTTTGAAGCATTTTGGTTGGTTAAGCTATTCTATCCATTCGCCATGGAATTCCAATAAGGAAAAACTCTCTCTCTCTCTCTCTCTCTCTCAGTCATAGTGAGACCAATTGTGTCTGTGTGGTGGACCTGGGCCTGGGGTTAGGCCCATTTGGACGCTGGACCCTGCCTGATCTGATGAGCCCATAAAAAAGAAATTAGATTCTGATAAGATATGGTTTCTTTTTCCACCTCGAAAACCCTCAAATATTTTAGTTTGATCAATTTGAATATTTTTTTGTTGTTGTTAAAATACACTTTTAAATTGGTCACTTTGAAGGACATTTGGGATGAAAAAATAAGCTACATGAAAAGATACACACCTTATACAAGATCAGAAAAAACTATGATCAAAAAGAAAAAGGCCTCTTAAAGATGGTTAAAAAGAAAAAGGTTCGTTGACATAGACTAATTACTGATGGAGTTGATAATACTTCACACCAATGTTATAAGAGACTAAGACAAATGAACGTACGGAAATGTTAGTTATACTATTGATATAATTAAGATAATTGATTTTTACTAGATATTATGGCTCATTGTTATATATTTCTTTAAAAAATATTTTGATATTCCATAATTTATAGACAGTGTATTAAAAATGAAATGGATGTTGTCCTTAAATTCTAGTTCAACTAGCAAATGTCGATATTATTAAATTTAACGTCTTGTGTCGAGTTCAAACTCTTAATTATGATGGAATTTATCCTCTTTTTTTAAAAAAATACATGTTACTTAGTTCATATTTACAAAGATATATCTAAATTGTGGTTACTTTAATGCTAAAAAGAAAAAGGAAAAAAAGTGATTTATTGAAAAAAAATTATTTAGGGATGTTTTTTTTTATTTAATTATTTGGTTTTCAAAGGAATGTGGGTCTGATAATCTCGTTCGTGATTAAAAATTGTTTCAGTTAAAATTCAAAATTCGAATTCGAATTTTTTCAAACGATATGTCTTTAACTGAAATTCATTAACTATTTAGATCCAATTACTTAGTTAGAGATGTTTTCTTTATTGAGACAAAATTATTTCTTTTTAATTATTATTATGAATTTTATTTTTGAAAAATTATTATTACAGATTTAATTGTCCCTTTTTTTATTTCGGGGAATAACTAAGTTTTTTTTTTAGAGATTAAAAAGTAATTTTATTTTTTCTAATGAATAAATTGAATCTCATTATTTTTGTAGAGAAAAAATGGGCTTTCTTCAGTCAAAAGAGATGGATTTTCGCTCAAAAGTAATTAGGGAGATAGGGGAGGGAATAATTTGTAAGGGTGAGGATGAGTTTTTTTTTCTTCTTTTTATTATGAAATGAAACAATTTTTATGATGGTGTGAAATGAATGTGGCAAACACAAGTTTGTTTGTGCGGCACAGAATTTTCTAGACATACTTCTACGCGTTTTGACTATCATGTTTCCTCTTCTAGAACAAACTACACTCTTCTATAATCTATTTCCTCACTTTGCTTACCCCTTCTTTATTCTATAAATAAATATACAATACATGTGAGCTTCAATTCATTTCTACCTTAAACTTAGAGCAATCAACAGAAATATCATATAATTACTACTTGGTGGACACAAAATTAATTAATTAATTAATTAATTAATTAAAGTTTGTTGGAGTTGGAACAATGTGTTTGATGTTTGTGTGCGACGAGGATGAAAGGGTGTTGGGGAGACAATTAGCACCAGGGGCGTGTCCATATTGTGGAGGAATGGTGCAAGCAATTGATGTAGAGACTCAATGGAGATTTTGTTTTCTACCGTTTTGCTTTAAGACCAAACGCAGATACTATTGCACCATTTGTACTCGTCGATTAGAGGTTGTTTAACTTACTCACTATACAACCAACCAATTAGTTGTTTTTTGTTTTATCTCTTTTCTTTATAGTGTCCATGTTTATTTGTATTACTCAATGAGAGCAATATAGTAATGTTTCAATTTTTGTTTTGTATAGACAATGTTCTAATATATAATTTGGTTTATCATTCACCAATTTTAAAAATGACTATGGACATCTTCTTTTAGAAATAGATACT
Source organism: Cicer yamashitae (assembly GCA_037974755.1). Taxonomy (NCBI): domain Eukaryota; kingdom Viridiplantae; phylum Streptophyta; class Magnoliopsida; order Fabales; family Fabaceae; genus Cicer; species Cicer yamashitae. The sequence continues at coordinate 48,513,759 of JBBPBQ010020324.1, read as the reverse complement.
AACTTAAATTATATCCATTCGATAAAAGTAAAAGAAATTATGTATCTCGTATAAAATCAACATCAATTAAGTCATCGTTTTATTTATAAAGACGAAAGTGATTATATGTTATTATTTTTAAAAATATTGTCGATTGTAGTCAAAAAAATTGATAATTTTTAAGTAATGATTCAGGATGGACTATTCATAAAGATGGTCCACTATTGAACTCACATGTTTTATAAATACCAAACATTTGTAGAATTTGCATTTCCTTTTTATGTTAAACATAACTTCATTCAAAAGATAATTTGAAGAGAATTTACATCCAAATTGGAAAAAAAAAGTTTGGATAACCTTTAAAAGAAAAAAAAAATGTAAGATTGAAGACTAACATCACATGACTATTAGTAAACAAAAATTGATCTGGGACCAAATTTATACTACTAAACCAACAATTAAAACCAAACTTTCAAGTTAAAAAATATTTTTCACCTACAATCCATGACAATGAAAAAAAAGAGACTCTAAAGTCTTTTTATTTATCTAGTTAATGATCAAATTTTTGGATGTTGAAGACGTGTTTCAACCATATACATAGTCTTATTAATGTCAAATTTAACTACATGAGTGAGAGACAAAAGAAGCATGGAGGGTTATCAATTATGGTTTCAATACCATGTAATTTGTCATTTTAACTTTGATAGCTTGGAAGCTCAATCTACACTAAAAATCAAACAAATAGTCATTCACAACGGCAACAAACTCAAAATAACTCTTAATACCTTTGTTTGGTGGCTTACGAGGAGCCTTGAGACTTTCACCAATAGTGGTGAGTCCCCAAAATTTAATGTACCTAATTTTTTTTTGGTAGACAAAAGAGTTGGCTGCATTGTGAATAAAAAAGATCTTTGGGAGGCAAATGGCATGCAAGGTTAGAGATATGCTCTACCTTCTCTCTAACCTCTTCTCATACGAACCACTACGATTCAGGAATATCTCTTTTTAACTATTTGGAGTTAATCTTTTTTATAACTTTGGAAGTTTATCCTTCGACGTTCTTCAATATTGTCGCACATCTATTATCTGAAGGTTGTTGATCCTACGTACCCACACTCAACTCCATGTTCGTCTCCCTTCTAGCATGTTATATTGGAACATAGAGTATGTTAGTGTGTAAATTTAAAATTTTTTGAAGTTCAACATTGAAAAGCTCTCATATATTAAGTAGTTTTCAATTCTATAAATATTAAAGTTCCACATTGGATATTTAGCATATGTGGGTTTGCTTTCATCACTATATAAATAGTGTCAAACTCTTGTGAAAAACACAACAAAGTTGGATGCGTTTTCTAACTTTATCTTGTCTCTCTCTTTGCTCGATTCACTTCTGAGCTATTTCTCCCTTTTTTTTTCTATACCTTCAGTTTTTTGAGTGGTCCTAATACCACTATCCTTTTAGAGCGGAGCAGTTTTTATGTCGTAATTCCGTCGATTTTTAAGTAGTCCTAGTATCACTATCCTTTTAGAGCGGTTTTTATGTCGTAGTCATTTCGATTCATGAGTGGTCATAGTACCATATTACGAGTGACTTTAACCGTCATATTGAAAGTGACTTTAACTGTCATATTAAAGGTGTAATTATAGAACGGTTTTCTACAGTGCAGTAGAACTTCAATAAAATATATCTGTATTGTTTTATCTTAAGGATTTCATGGTTGATAATCTAATTATATACGGATGACATTTAATAAACATCAAAACATAATATAAATATCTTAAATTCATTTTAATCTTTTCTTAAGAAGTGTGAAAAGAAGCAAAAAGAATCTTTTAAATAGATAAACAAAAAGAGAGAGAGAGAGACATAGAGCCTTATTTAACTAGCAAATTGAATTAATTGAAGCTTTTGGTTCAGTTGCACAATTAAGTAATAATGAGTTAACAACCAATGATTTTATATACTTTATGGTAGTGGATATAATAAAGCAATGGCCCACCACTATAATTGCATGAATTTGAATGGACACCATTCCATCACCTCATCCACTTATAAGCAAATAAATTAGTCGCTTTTAGAGTGAGCTATCTACTAAGTCCCTTACCATGAATCATAACTACCAACAGTTAGATTAAATGAGTTTACAGATTTTATCGTATACTACACCGCATTAAATCTCTTTTTTTTTCTTTTTTTCTCCTCTCCACTTTTCAAGTCCTCATTGTCTCTTTCCCTCCCCTTTCAGTAACTAGATCAAAAAAAATTCTCACATAAATTGCACATGTTGATAGTCTACCCTTATCATAGGAGTAGAGTAGTGATGGTGGAGAAGAGTCTTGCGATTCAAAATAAGAGAGAAAAAAGAACAAATAAAGGATTCAATGTAATGTGGTGTAGTACATAATTTGCGAGTTCATGTGCGTACCACATATTTGGATCCTCTCCTTTTTTTCTTATTATCTTTCTTCATGTTTGAAGAGAAATAAACACAACAACAATTTTGATGAATTTTATACATAAAAATAAAATAAATAAAAGATAAATTATATGTTTATTTTCTCTAAATATAAAGGAGAAAGAGAGAAAATAAATAAAAATGACTCAAATCTATGATCCACAGTCTTTCGCACTTCAAATTGCATTTTTCTTCCACTTTGAATTAAGATACAACTAGCAGCCCATGGTAATCTAGTAATAAAGATGTTAAACAACTTTTGTGTTTATTTGGATATTCATATATTCTTCTATCATTTTCCAAGTATTTGCAATTGGATATTTCATAATATTTTTTATTAGATTTTTTATATTAAATCTAATTCACCATTATAAAATTAAATTATAAGATAAAAAATATTTCTCTTTATAAATAATATTTAGATATTATCTCTATCTTAAGATAAGATTTCAGTTTTTTCAAATATTTTTTTCTAGAGTCGGATCATTTTTAATTTTTCCAAATATTTTTCTATAGGATTGGACCTGTTGAGGTCTGAAACGAATTTTAATATAATATCTAAAGTGAATTTTCTAAATTTCAATATAACATCATTAAATTAATATAATTGATGTCATGTAATATTTCTTTTTAAATTGATTTAATATTGTTGAGATAATATTAAATTTAAAAAAGATTTATATGTTTTAAATTTAAAAATATTAAAGTCTGATGCTTTTTATTAAGTAAAAATTTTTTTAAAGACCTTTTTATTAAGTAAAATTTCTTTTAAGGGATTTTTATTAACTAAAAATTTGTTTTTCATGGAAGCCTAAAACAACTGCTTTAGTAGCCTTACCTTCGGGCCGGACCCTATTTTTCTCATGTATATAAATTTTCAATCAGCACACGATAATACTTTTATGTTTATTTGTTTCATTTTAATATTAATATACAAAATTTTGCTAGAAATTATAACAAATTTAAGTAAATATAAAATATACATGACTTAATTAATTTTATTTTATAGATAAATTGTAGATGTTAATATGTTATATTAGTAGTCAAATAGTAAACCTCAATTCAACAATTTGACTTACGCCTTGAGAATATATGATTTTGTCAATAAATAAGAGTAAAGATTTATTTTAGTCCACGAGAAAAGTCATGAGATTCAATGTAGTCATTCAGAAAAATAAAAATAATTTTTAGTTTTTGAAAAAATTAAATCAAAATAATTTAATTTGTACCTACTTTACACTTTGTTTGATTGTATGGGAAATAAAAAAAGTGAAAATAAGATAAATGAAAGTGAAAAGAAAAAAAATAGTTGATTATTTAGTAGTACAAGAGAAAATGAAAATAAATTATGATAAGAAATATATATTTACAAAATTACACAAATATCCTTAAGAAAAACTATATATGATAAAAAAGTATAAAAATAAATATTTTATTACAGTTAATAAAAAATTATAAAATATAAAATAAAAAGAAAGAGAATAAATATATATAATTAAATCAATTTTTTTAATAAAAATCTATAAATTATTGTACATCAAAATTACTTTTGTTAAAATAATTTGTAACAAACGAACTCTTAAAATATTTCAATGGAATTAAAATTATACAATATTCTTAAACAAAAATTAGACATGGTTAAAAAAAAACTAACAACAAAATTAAAAAAAATATATATATAAAGAGAATAAAAATACAATATTTATAGTTTGTTAAATTAAAACATTTTATTTGGTTGTTATGTAATTCATTTTATATATTTATTCTCTTTATTTTCCTTTTTTTATAATTTATTCGTTTATTATCTATCAATATCTCTAAATGCACTTCAAATGATAAAAGGTTTACGAGAATATTTAGTATGTCAGAAGCATGTTTAAATCTGCAATACTCATCAATTCTACAACGAAAATAAAGATACATTTAGTGTGTGTGAGTTTTACCATCAAACATTTTAAAGCAAATCTATCAAAATTCTAATGAAAATATATGTGAAAAGCTTGGTATAAACTTTCATCTTCTCTTCTCTTGAAATTGTCATGTTCTTTAAGTTATCCCTCATTTAGTTGTTTAATTTGTCTCTTTCTATTTTGTCTTGTGAATAATTCCAATATCCATATCCTATCTTGCTACTAAATGAGGCAGCCGTGCTCCCTCATGTCACTGCATATAACCATATCTGAAGTTTTCATTATTCTCATACAGACCCACCTAACACACTTTAATCAAATTCCATTCTCTAATCTTCTAATTTTCAACATAAAGGCCAAAAAGATAAGATAAGATTTTAAGCAACTTTAACAACGCTATTATTCAATTTTTTATATTCAAGTACAAATTAAACACTAAACATAGACATCTCTTCTGATTAAAATTCAAATTATAGTTCACTACAGAGTTTCATTGGAACGAATGCAGTCTTGAGATATTATTATGTGTTAACTAAATGCATATATCGACTATTAATTTTTTTAACAATGGTTTATATAAATCACCACTTTATAATCTAAAATAAGTTTTTCATTTTAGAAGAGCAAGATCTCATCCAATAAATAGTTCAACATGTGGAGACTAACATGTTCCACTACACCATCCCAATCAGCACTGATCTTACTTTATATCTTTAAAAAGTAAAAGTTCCCTCTATAATACCAACAAAAACTATAAAAAAAAATAAAACAAAAAAAAAATTAAAGCTATACAAAAAATGAAATTAAGAGTTCATTACTAGTTACACACAAACACTTGTACTTTTTAATCCAAATGTTGTTCATCATTGTCCTCATCATCATCAATATCTTCTTCCTCCTCAACCTCATCATGTTCTTGTAGATCTGCGAGAGAAAAACTCCTAGACTTGAAACTCCCTAATCTAAGCCTCATATGATTAGCATAAGAATGAAGCGTTCTATTGTTGTTGAATTGTCTCATCATCACTTCTTGTGGATTCTTCTTTTCCTCTATAGAAGAAGATGAAGATGAAGGTGACCCTTTTGTTGTGGCTTCCTTATTATATTCTCCTTCATTTTCGTAATCTTCTTCATCGTCGTCATCATCCTCATCCACAGGCAAAAGGGGCATTGATTTTGGATTGAAACATGAATAAAATGAAGATTTTCTTGATAACTTGGATGCAATCAAAACTCTTCTCCTCTTGTTGAATGGATTCTCTTGCTTCTTTAGTTCCTTCACATTTGTCACTTGAGAGAGATCCGAGAATGACTTTGATTTTCCAACAAAATGATTTGATAATCCCTTCCTGCTTCGCTTATTAAGAAAAATCACTTACCCTTATAAGAAAATTCACAATCACTCAAAAAAAAAAAATTTACTAAATTAAATAAAAATCTAATAATCAAATATCAAACCAAAGATTGAAATGAAAGAGAAAAAACAAAGCAAAATACATACACAATAAAAACCCAATTGAAAAAAAATGAATACATAAAAATCAACTTCTTAGATTAGAGAAGAAAAACAATTGTGGCAAAAGTTAAGCTTCACAAAATTACAGTAACAATGATTTTTTCGAACTCATAATCAATCAAACATACACTAGATTAATGATTGATAGAGAAAAGCAAAACAAAAGACATTCACACAAAAAAAACAACAAAAACAAAAAATCGAATAACTAAAAATGACAAATTTTCAGATTGAAAGACGAAAAACAAAGCAAAATCCAATTAAAAGACCAAATTAAAAACAGATAAATAAGGCAAATGAATGAATTAATTAATCAAGAAATAAAAAGGGTGAAAAAGAGGAACTAACTTTATGGGAAGAGAATCTTCTAAAGAATCAAGAGAGTTCAAACCCTTAAATTTGCTCTGAACTTCATCTTCATCTTCATCATCTTCTTCCCGATTTCTCTTCGGCGAAACGTTGTCGTTTTCGATGTCGCTGTCATCCGGTGTTCCGATCGAAGACGAACTCCCCGATGAATCGCCGTCGAAAAACACGTTTCCGGTCGAACGATTACCGGCGTACGGTGGTGAAGACGGAACGTCGATGGAGAAAGCGGGACCCACCATAACATCCATTATTATTGTTACTACTCGCTTCGATCGAATCGCAAATAAAACAAAAAAACAAACTCAAAGAAAAACAAAGACAGGGAAAAAGAAAGAGAATACGAGGAACGTGTTTGACGCTACCCTTGTTCTCTAGTTTACAGTTACACAGAAAGGTTCGGTGTTGGGTAAGAGAGAGAGAGGATAACGTTCGCCGGCGGAGAAATAGCGAAGAAAAACTAGATTGGAGACGTATCTGCTGACGTGGCGTAGACAGTGACCAAAAATCACGTTTTTTATTAATAATTAAATTAATTAATGTGTGGGGAAATGGAATGCTGAATCCTTATCTTCAACTTTTAATGGGATGAAAGGATAACAGCTACGTTTTATGGATCATGTTTTCACTATATATTAGAGGAATACGAAGAACAGACTCTATAAATCATATTTTTTTAATGTTATTTTAATTGATTAAAACTTATATAAATTTTATTAAAATTATTATTTGAATCTTATTTTATTTGATGAGATTTATGTGAATTTTAATTAATTAAATAAAATATGTGTTAATGAATATATTATTAAAATTATAATATATTATATCTTTGTCTATATTTGAGGTTTTTATCTTTTATAATCTTAAATAAATGTTGTTTATATATATTTCTACATTATTTATTTGACTCTTCCGAAAAATTAATTAAACAATGTCAATGATTACACATGTAAAAAATTAAAGGATGAAACTCTAAGGATTTATATGAAATATATATATATATATATATATATATATATCAAATGAATGGAGAGATAATTAAATATTGATTGTACAATTTTATATTAATGATTAAGATTAAAATTTATTTAAGTGATTTATGATTATTAAAAGTTACATGAATTTTTGTTTTAATATTAATTATTTTATACACAGTTGTGTGGTCAAATTTTAGTTTTTTCACTCTCATTTTAAAATTCCTCTTGATATTTACATATATATAAATATATATAAGATTGAGAATCTTCATTAACTTAGAGTGTGTTTGGTTGGAGATATATGAATAAAGAGGAATGGGCCATCATAACTAATAACTTATTTAAAATTCCTCCCTCTCAAACTAAACACAAAACTATTAAAAATATCTCTTCTCACTTTTTTTGAACTAAAATGTCTCTAATTCCCCTTCCTCTCTTCCCCTCCCCTCACCTCCTCTCCCATCTCGTTAACCAAACAAGCCCTTAGAGAGTTAAGTTAAAAGACCTTGAATTATTGATCCCTACTCTTCCACATATTCTATTCTTGCACACCTTACTTCATTTGACCAAATTTTCTCTCTCTATCAAAGTTGTCAAAAACACATTTTAACTCATAAAAACATTTGATTCTAGATGATGGAAAAAGACAAGGCTGTTGTAAGTTGCAAACAAAGAAGATAGAAAGTGAAAATTAGGTTTGTAATAATGGACTTTGACCATCCATCTTAGTTCTTTTTTTAGAGGGAACTCTTTTTTTTTTTTAAAGAAAAATATCATCTTAATTCTTAAATATTAAATTATATAAGAATATTAATTAACTAAATAATAAAAGGGAACAACACATACTCTAGAAAAAACACATCGGCATGAAATACTATATTTGATATACACTTATATTTGTAATTTTGCCTCGTTCAATAGTTTTCTTTTTTTAAATGTACATATAATTATTTGATTCTTTTAAAAAATAAATTGGTTATTTTAATATTTTGAAAATTGCACAAAGATTTGCAATACATCATTTTAAAAATATTCATGACATTTTAAAAAACAAATAGCAATATATATACATTTTATTATGATGATTTGATATTATTTTCTACTTATAATTATAATTGTGTTGAAATTTATGTATTTATAGTAAAATATAAGTATACATGTCATAGATATATTATTTTTAATATATTCTAATATGAAGTAAACTCGTACAAATTTACAACAGTTAATGATCCAAGTTTAAGTAAGTAAAACAAGTTTAATTTAAATTCGAGTCTGACAACCTTGTTCCTTGCTTCTTCCCTTCCACCCACAAAAAAATTTTAAACAAAGATTTAAGTTTAATAATAATACCTTACCACATCCAAAAGAAATATTATGCAATTCAAACCTTCCACTTCTCACAAAACCCATTTAATCATCATCTGTAGCAGATAACTCCAATCCAAAGTGTCATATGTTTTTTTTTCAAAATCCACTTTAAAATATAAATCAAGTTTCACATCTTGGTCTCTTGACTTGTCACTTAACTCGTGTAAAAAATGCAAGTATTAATAATTTAGCCAAATTTCCTAAATTGAAATTTGTCATCTAACACACGTATATTGAGAACAAGTATGCGAAAACTCCATTTTTTACGCTTAGCCAAACACGTTGTTATCTTGAATTTGCTCTTACGTGCAAGTTTTAGATGTCAAGCCACCATGCTTCTTTTTCAACATAACCTCAAGTTTAAAGCACCTAAAATAAAATAGGCTAATGTGTTGCAATTAAATTAACTTTTCAAGTCAAAGTGCTTCTAATATCTATATATAGCTAAAGTAACAAGCCTAACAACAAAAATAGTTTCACTCCTTTCCATTTTAATGTATTTCTTTTATACATTTTAGTCCATCATTTCCATTTTCCTTCTTTAGGAAAGTTTTTTCAAGAAGCTCATAATTATATCCCAAAAATAATTAAACATACATTTTAATTTGTTTGTTGAATAAGCTTTAAAAAGTTAAAAATAGGTTAACTAGGCGTTCCTCATAGGCTATGTGCCTCCTATTGCACCCAATAATTGCAACTCAATTAATCACACAATATTGAACTTTTGGAATAAAAAGGACATAATATGTGAGATTCCGGCATCAATTAGGTCATATAGGTTAGTGCACATAAACTAGCAAACGACAACTTCAACTTATCAACTTTGGCAGGGTATGGCCAAAAGTTGCATTGGCAGATTTACGAGGAACACGTTTTTTAATGCTAAATGCTTAGTGCATTACTAAAGTTTCAAGTGTGCTTTACTCATCAAAAGGGTCCGGGAAGGTACTAGGTAAAAACATGTTGAAATCTGCGAGTACAATTTTATTGATAGTTATAAGTACATTGATATATAGAGATTTAAGTTTGAATTTGATAAACTTCACTTCTTTATAGTTAAAGTTTTAAATACATTTCTTCTTTATATTTAAAGTTTTAAATACATTTAAGGTGTATTAGTCTAACAAGTACGTTACTTTATAAAAAACATGGGCACGTGATTGCAAGAAAATATGACTTGAGACACGAAATAATAATGGTGTTATTTTAATTTTTTATTTACCAATTTAACATGCATGCCTAACGTCATTTTTTATAGGAGAGCTCAAAGGAGAAGCTAAGCTTATATATATTGTGGATACCCATTAAATTTTTTTTTGAGGGAGTTTATAAAAATAACATTCAAAATAAGCAATAATGATTATGGAGATCTTAACGGGCCAAGGTGCCATTAATGTGGATTGTGGACCAAAGTATAATTAATGAATATTATGTTGATGAGACATGTAAAAATGTATGGTTAATAATGAAATTCATTTAGTAAATATCACGAAGATTCTAAATTGAAGGGATGTGATTATTAGATATCAAGTTGGAAAAAAAAAATTGTGAAATATACATGTAGGGCCCAAGTAATAATCACCATGAAAGGTGCTAGCTAGGTTGGAGATACTTTAATACAACCAGAAATTTATGTACATCTGAGTCATGGTTGAAGGTGGGGAACGTTCCTCCACAAAACAATCCAAGTCCATGGTGAAAAAGTGATGACTAGTGAACGTGCGTTAGAATAGAGGCTGAAAGGGATGAAATTTCCATTACTGACAAAATATGTTATAGCAAGCAACATTTGTAACTTTCAAAAAGCTAACTTCATGCAATTGTTAACTTAGTTAGAAAAGTTTAGGGGCATCTACAGTATTATAGTGGATTTGTCATAATCACTAAGTCACCAACGTAATTTTACAAAAGCTATAAATTGTAGTTTTTATAAAATCACAATGACTCGTCATAATTATTGCAAACCTACTGTAATACCAAACATACAATAAAACCTAGGCATGTGGTTCCTAGTCTTAAATGATTGATCTTTAGAGTTTTGGAGAGATGAACTAAATAAAGTCAACAAGTTATCAGGGCAACTATGATTATTGAAAATAACCTGTGCTTATGTCTCTCCCATCAATTTATTGTCGTAAAAGCACATTGTAGTGCATTTTTGTTTACAAGTTATGAGCTAATATGTAGCGCCAATACTTCAGATTGAAGATGGTCTGATATCCAACACCAACACATATAGTTACATTATTAAAGGTGTATGTGTGTCAATATCGAGTTTGGTGTCCATATTTGTGTCGGTGATTCATAATTTGAGTTCCAATGCATCAAATCAAAGAAGCAACAACTTGACGCTGTCGCGAGAACATACATTGGAGTATGTTCCACTGTGAAACAACACACATTCTTATTTTGGAAAAGACAACCTTAGAAAGTACTATATGAAACAAGCAATTCACAAGGGTTTCTGCATTTACAATTAACAGTTCAACCCTTCCAACACAGATGGCTAAACATTCTATTAATCTAAGCTTATAAATTCATGTATACTAAAAAAAATTGTACATAAAATCTGCATATAACAATGATCCTGCTACAAACTCAATGGACAATGATGAAGATGGAAAGAATAATTACCTTAGTAAGGAGTATGACCCAAGAACCTCATTGGAAGGTCCACATTTATTCACCAAAGGATCGTCATAGCCTATGGTACACTTAGAGATTGCACATCTTTTACAGAAACCCCTTTTTGAAGGAGATACAAAACTTCATTTTCATGGAAAATACATCAGATATTTGAATATAAATACTCAGAAACTTCCTTCTCAGAATCTAAGCAAAGCCAATCCTATGCACTGCAGAGCTCCAATGAAAAATTATATACAGTAGCCATCCATCTGATGAGGGGAAGAGACTTTCTATGCTACCGCAGAGGCTGTACGACGAAGATCGGGTATTCCATTGCCGTACTTTCCACTAAGCTGCGGACTTCTCAAGCTACCATGTCTTGCAGGCTTCGGCCGGTAAAGGCACAAAAGCATTTCTTCCAGCTTCTGCACTGTGTATTTTGCATATTTATTGGAGCTGGCATCTTGCTCAACCAAGGGACCGTAATTCTGCATGTAACTACGGTAAACAGGCACCACAGCCTGCACTATAAGCTGACACGTCTTCTCTCTAAGATCTCGCTCTACCATGATCCAACCTGACTGCTTCGAAAACATCTCATCGAAAACTTCATTGAACTTTTTCAATCTTTTCTTGACCAGATCACGAGCTGTTGCACGCCCTCCCGAGAAAAGAATCAGCCCTTCCCTACTCAAATGTCCAGGAAGCTTTCCCCAGCTATCTCGCAAGAATATTGTCAAGTAATAGTCTTTGTACTGTTCTTGTTCCCTTAACCAAGAATCCCCCAAGAGATCCCCGAGTTTCGTTCCTTTCAAATGCTTGAACAGATGCCAGTGATTGTTCATGGCAAAAAAATTGGACAACATAGGATCATCATAAGCCTTGATCCATGTCTCCAAATTTAATTCGACGGCTTTCAGTATGTTCAAAATCTCATTAACAAGGAGCTTCTCCTGAAAACTTTGCCGCTTCCAACTTCGGTGAATGATCAGGACTTGGGTCAATATAGGCTTATAATCGTCTCCCAGGAGTTTATTGCAGTAATCAGTGATAAAGCTAACCAATCTCGGAACATTACCGTCTGGAGGAGGAGGGTTCTGCCTCTGTATCTCTACCTGAACCAGAAGTTCCCAGAAAATTTCTGCTGCTCCATCAATCACACTCTTGATAAGTTCCCTTGTCAAACTTTGGATTTCGGCACACGCAGTTCCCCCGAAAAGTCGGTTGAAATCCAGTCTCAATTTGTTCAACGACGCAAAAATATCCAACAACTTCAAAAGCTTAATCGGATCTTTCTTACTCTCCGTAACAGTCTTCCCAAATTGAAGAAATGCAAGTATACCAGCCTGTGCAGCTATCTTCGAAAAGCAACCGATCCACACATCGAGTCCAATCCTTTCAAACACATCATTACAAAGCTTATACTCAGCCTCGAACAAATGCTTCACCGCAAACTCCAAATGCTTCCCCCACTGAGCTATATACCCCTCTATACTCTGAACATTGAACTCAGACACCGAGATCTCAAGATAATCCAAATTCAGCGCCTGCAAACTCGCCCTCACATTAGAACTTCTAACTTCAACGTAAATCGAAACACAATTATCAAGTCTATCATTAGCCTTCAACCTACCGAGAATAGCCTGCAATTTGTGAACAACGGAAACAGGCAAAGGTGAAGGCGCAATACAAGGCTGATCACCAAGAGAATTCGACATCGGAAGAGGCACACTGTTTTCAGTTAATAGCAACCTAAACTCATTCTCCAGTTTATCCAAAGCAGCCTCTAACAAACCACCATCCAAATCACCATTCTGCGATACCTTAAGATTCTCCAACTCCTTCTTCAAATTCTTAAGATAAACCTGATCCGCAACCGAGTTATCCTCTAAATACTCGACTATATCATCCAACCATTGAATAGCCAACCCACAATTATCTCCCAAGAACCTCAGCGCCTCCTCAAGGCGCTTCAAAACCGACAAATAGCCAGGGAGATCAATCCGCGGATCCGACAACAAAGACTTCTCAAGTCCATGAACCGCATCGAAAACCTTCAACACGGCAGCTGCAGGACCAACAGCCCGATTAATATGGCCGCCAACCGCAACAAGGGCATCCTTCTCAGCTCGAATCGGCCGAACCGCGGATTCGAGCCAAGGTAACCTTACCCTAATCTCATCTAACCTTGGACCTGCTTTATCTAATGCTAACCCTACACTCTTTGATTTCTCTAAGCTAAGTTTCAATGATTTAGTAGCACAAATCAAATTCTCAATTCTACTATCACTGTTGCAACTAACAGAACCAGAACCAGCCATTCAAAACAATCAAACTAGAGAAATAACAACAATTGATAACTGATTTGAGATTGTTCTTTTTTTTTTTGTTGCTAATTGTGGCTATTTTTCATCGGAATAATCGAAATGTGTTTTTTTTGTGATTAACCTGGAAAAGGGCGTTGAAAAAAATTGCATCTTTGCAATCAAAGACATGAAATTTGTACTTTGCAATCAAAGAAAGAAAAAAAAAATTAAAAAAGAAGAAAGAAGAAAGGGTTTTTTGAGTTAAAGTATGAGAGAGAGAGAGAGAGAGAGAGAGAGGTGAAACTGACTGAGTGAGTCGGAGAAGAGGAGAAGGGCGAGTGAACTCAGCGAGTTGAGAGAATGATGAAGAATGGGGTAGATGGGAATCTGAATCTGCGTTGTGATTGTGATGAGAGAGAAACCCTAATGTAAAGAGAGAGAGAGAGAGAGTTATGTTTTTGGGTTGATGCGAAGTGCATGACAGGAGGCAGAGAAATGCTTGTTGCTGTTACTTTTTCTGTATCAGATTAATTATTATTCCTTCTATTCTTTGAATTGGATTTTATTTTCTATCATCACTTGTTAATTTTCAGATGCGTACACTTCAATAATTAAGAGCTGAGTTCTGCATTTAAATAGTCATGCTTAATTAAAATTTGATATATATTTTTTTATTTAATATACTTTTATTTATTTAATATATTTTATTTGATTTTATTAATATTATTTAATTTTTATTAATATAATTATTTTTTATTTAATATATTTTATTTTGTTTTGTTTTATTAATATATTTTATTTTATTTTATTAAGAAGAAAAATAAGAGAGAATTATTAATAAGAATAAAGTTGTTAATTTATTTGTAAATGTATTTTTTATTTAATATATTTTGTTTGATTTTTTTAATATAATTTTATTTTTTTATTTTTTTTCCTCTCCATATAAAGTCGCACACTAGGAATGTGATTATGCGTTGGCTTGATTTTTTTTTTTGTGACAAATGAAGAGAGGTTAAATTAATAAATAAAAAATTAAATTATATTAATAAAATACATTAAATGAAAAATAAAATATTAATGCAGTTCAGCAGATGTGTCAAATAAAATAACTTGTTATAATATTTTAAGAACTCACTCATATTTTGCAGTTTATTGCAACTAAATTAGCAACTCCATCGTAATAATTTGTTAATAACTCCCTTTTATTTTCCCTCCTATTTTGCAATCTAATAAATAAATAACTAAATTATATTAATAAAATCACACAAAAAATATTAAATGAAAAAAAAATACATTACACGAGGATAATTATATACGATGATCAAACTGAGTATCAACCAGAACAACTTGGAGTTAGACGAGTTCGGTGGCAACCTGGAGGTGGAATTGAGGACATTTAGATGGACATGATTAATTAAAAATTTATATATTATTTTTTTTTATTTTTTTCATTTAGTGTATTTTGTATGATTTTATTGATATAATTTAATTATTATTATTATTATTATTATTATTATTATTTATTAAGTTACAAAATAGGAGGAATTGTTAACAAAATAAGATAAAGTTGATAATTTATTTTCAATAAGTTACAAAACAAGAGTGGGTTGTTAAAATATTATAGCACGTTTTTTCTTTGGCACATCTACTCAACCATATTAAGGTTTTTTTTGTTTGATTTTATTAAAATGATTTTGTTTCTTCTAATTATTTTTATTTATTAATTTGACATTTCTTCTGTTAATATTTTCACGTGATTGAATTTCCGTCTTGCGACATCCTAAAACTAAAAAAAAAAAAAAAAAAGACATTTTAATAAATAAATTTAGGGTAAAATGGATATTTTTTAAACGAAGATATAATGGAAAAACAACCTCATTTTTAACTCCTTTTTGTTAATTTTAACTTTTATTAGGATTAGAATATGTAAAATTTCTATTTTCAATTCTTTAACTAGTATTCTTAGCAAGATTTTAAAAATAATATCCATTTTTAAATATATATCTAAATAATTAAATTATGAGATTAAAGATTATACATTGTCTTAATAAAAAAATTATACATTGTCAATATAAAATAAAAACATTTTACATTGACAATAAATCACATATTAACAACACATAAAATAAAAAACTAAAAAAGTGAAGTTATGCATGAAATTGATGTCGACAACTTGTGATTAATTGTATAAAAAGACAATTCTCACATTTTTTTAGACAAATTTACTCTTAATAATTTTATTTTTTAGATTTAAACCTAAATTAAATTATAGGCTAATACATTTTTTGCTCCTTAAATTAACATATAACATGAAAATTGACATTAAAATATATATATACACACAAAGATTTCACATAATTAATTTGACATATATCAAATTAATTACCTATCATTTGCAACACTCTAAAATATTATTAAAATAGATGCAAATAATTGCATTGTTAAAAATCTCACCAAAAAAACTAGTGGAACAAAACTATAGTGAAGGAAATAATGTGACGTAAACATCTACAAATATCAATAGATTCTATATTCTAGAAAACCAAGTTTATTTATATTGAAAATATATGAAATATTAAAAGAAAAATTATTCAACCAATGAGTATTAACAATATGAAGCCCCAAATTAGTAAATATATCAGAATATTGATTACCTACTCAAAAAATATGTGATATAATAAATGTCATTCTTTTTACCATTTCAAGACAATTAAATAATCTATTTTTAATATAATAAAGAACAAGACTCTGTTCCTTGATTTCTGAAAGCAAGATTTGTCGATTGAGACAAACTCAATCGATAAAAAAAAAATAGATATATTTAAATAACATAATCATAAAATTAAAACAAATGAATTAAAAATAAAACAAGGATTATTCAATAAAATATAGGATTTAATGGGCATGCATGATAAGTGTAAACAGTTTTACCCTCACATTTAATACATTTAATACAAATTGTTGATTTGGTGATTATTTTACGATAGAAATTACAATTATGTGATAATATAATAAAATCAATTATTTCTATTACAATGAAACACAATAAAAAAACAAATAAACATTTTGTTGCCATCCATCTATCCACCTGTAATATATAAAACAAAAAACGAAAGTAACTCACACTCTTAAAACATAGTTAATGTCATTTAAATTTGTAATGTGATCCAAGAATGAATATATATTTTCCAAATTACTCTATCTAGAAACTTTTATGTAGAATAAAAATGTTATGGAAACATAAAACATAATTAATCAAATAATATTTTAATAAAATATCATTAAATACGAAAAAATTGATCTTGTAAAAAAATATAATAAAGTTAATTAATATTTGAAGCAACAAATTTTATTCCTTATATTCAAGATAAGAATGTTAAAAACACCAAATAAGAGATATGGTTGTGGATTTCAATTGGAAATCTATGTTTTAAC
>JBBPBQ010020324.1:48470585-48496398 GCA_037974755.1 Cicer yamashitae | reverse complement strand
TTTAATTAATGTCACATATTTTGACAAGTGCGTGATTATTTAATAAATTAAAAATAACTTAAATATTAAAAAAATTAAAATACTATTAATAAAATAAAATACATGAATAAATAATAATAATAATAATAATAATAATAATAATAATTGCCCTACACCCAAAAAATAATCAATAACTATTTAATGTATTTTTTTCATGTTATTAATATAATTTTATATTTTTAATTATAATTTTTTATTAATTTTTATTTATTAGATCGGAAAAAAAATAGGAGGAAGTTGTTAACAAAATAGAATTAAGTGGCTAATTTATCTGCAAAATAGGATAGAATTGTTATAATAATATAAATTTATCTATAAAATTCGAAGAAGTCGGCAAAATTGACACATCTACTTAACCAAATTTTTTTCTTCAATTTACAACTCCATATTTTATAGATAAATTTATATTATTATAACAATTTTATCTTTGCAGACAAATTAGCCACTTAATTCTATTTTGTTAACAACTTCATCCTAATTTTTTTTTCCTGATCTAATAAATAAAAATTAATGAAAATAATAATAATAAAAATGATTATAATTAATAATAGTAAATTATATTAATAACATGAAACAAAATACAATAAATAGTTATTGATTATTTTTTGGGTGTAGGGAAATTATTATTATTATTTATTAATGTATTTTATTTTATTATTAGTATTTTGATTTTTTAAATATTTAAATTATTTTTAATTTATTAAATAATCAATAACTGAATTATTAAAATAACAAAAAAAAAATACCTCACTACATGGTCGCATCCCCAGGATGGGATCTCCTACTAAGCCTAAAAAAAATTTCTGGCCGCAGGGCCACTATGTGACTTCCTAAAGAGTTTTAAAAGTAGGACAATTTGGTATTTTATTTTCAATATAGGACAATTTAGTGTAGAATTTTAAAAAAGGGATATTAATATAAAAAATTCTCAAAATCAATGTACTCATTAATTGTTTTAACTTTTTTATTATTTTTACATATATACCCTTATTGAAAACTATAAGATATTAAATACTCACTAATGATATTAAAAAGACAAACACCTTAAATACTAATAATATTAAAAAGACAAACACCTTAAATAAGGTTATAAAAATAATTTAAACAATAAATACACCTAAAAAGTCGTAACTTAACTTTTTCTTATATATCAAATTATTTTTTTTTTCAAAAATTCTCTTATATACAGGACCAAAGGCAATATAAATTTATAGTTAATTTAGTTAGTAAAATTTTAATAATAATGGTTGTCAAATATACACTTGTCACAATGATGATTAATACTGGATGGAGGTCATGGGGTGGCCGGTGAGGGCCAAAGTGGTGGTTGTCAAGATTTGGCTGGTGATCAATGAGGGTCAGAGTGATAAATGACATTAGGTAGAATGGTGGTCAATTGTGGTAGTGATAGTAATGGTCCACCATAGTCAAAGTGATAGTCAATGTTAGTCAAGTGATGGTCGACCACCACTCGTGGTGACATGTAAGAATTAAAACAAAAATAGTATGTATAAGACTCAACCATACTTTTCAACTTAATATCATAATCATGTCATCCATTTTAAAGAGAATATCTCCTCTTTTTTTCTATTTATATATGAGTAGGTCATATGTATATATAAATTTAAAATTATTTATTTCATTACACACATTAAGATTAACATTGTATGTATTTTTATTAAACAATTTTACTCGTATATATGAATTTTAATATAGATTAATGATATATCAAATTATTTTAAATTTAATTAAATTTACTTAGTAAATATATTTGTCCGAGATGAAGTTTTGCACGATTACAACAATTTGGCCACCATATGTAGACACACATATTGTCAAAAAAGTATAGAAAAAAATTAAATAATTTATATTTTAAAAAATAATTAAATGATATATATATATATATATATATATATATATATATATATATATATTGGTGTATGTGTACCTAAATAATTGTGACCAAGTATTTTTCTGTAAGTCTTATTAATCTGTGGATTTTCGAATACTATAGTTAAATAATCGTTGTCAATAATATTAAAGGAAAATTACACATGTAGCTTAGGTCTAAATCCCATAGTTAAATAATCGTTGTCAATAGTATTAAAAGAAAATTACACATGTAGCTTATTTCTAAATCCCGCATAAGCCTTTTAATTTTTTTTTTCTTTTTTCAGTTAAGTTATTTAAGACGCGTTCCATTAATAGAATTATCTTTTAAGTTATAGCTCGTTTGCATGGTTTCTATTTTTTGTAGTATCTATTAAAAAAATATGTGTTCGTTAAGTTCGTTAGAGATTTTCAATCTTCATCTTCTTCCTCATCTTCTTGCTCTTCAAATCCAAAAAATTCATATTTTTTGTCATCCCCTTCTTTATCATCTTCTTTTTCATCTTAATAAAATTCATCCATGTCATTTTCCCCATCCATTGTTAATATTCATTCACAAATTGAAAATCCATAAATTTCAACTAAACTCAAAAATAAAAATTAGAACAAATTGAAAACTCAATCATCTCACAAGGTTGTTTGCAACAACAACAACAATTAATGGGTCTTCTCATATTCTTTTTTGGATTTTAAAAAACTCTTTTTTAAGAGAAATACAAAATAGAGAAAAACTTTTTTTGTCAAATTTTAAAATATGGTAATTGATTTTGTGAATTGATAAAAATATATAAATTAAAACTGCAATTAAACTAAAAAAATTAAAAAACACATTTAAAATTTAGAATTAACTTAAAACATCACAAGTATAATTTTGCCTAATAATGATCATGTACATGATGTTGATTGGGGAAACAATATTCATGTAGGTATGATTGTTATGCCTGCACATAGATTGACCAAACTACATTTTGAAATTATGTTTTGTTGGGAAAAACCAGAGATAATTAGAGATAATTATCTCAATAATGCGGAATATTTTTCCCCCACCTGTGCAGATAAATGGCCAAACAGAAAATAATAAATGGCAGAAAATTAAATGAGACAAATACAATTTTTAACGTGGAAAACTTCCCTCAAATTGAGAGAATAAAAACCACGGGACCTAGTCCAGTAAAACCTTCCACTATAATAATTAATGGGTACACCAGAGTCTTCCTAATAACAATAAGGAATATCAATCACTCTTCCTAATAACAATAGGGAATACAATCAACAACAATAACCTTATAACAAACTTCCACCAAAGTGGGTATGCCAAAATAACTCTCAGAGAAAGTAAAACCTGAATTCCTTTCCTTTTCTCTGGTTGTCGTTGGTGCGTGCGGTTACTGTTGTTGTTTTGCTTGTTTGCCTTTTTGCCTTAGGGATTTGAGATCCCTTTCCTTCCTTTTATTTTCCTTTACATGGGTCAAGCCCAATAAACCATATATTCCTTTTTTTTTTTATTTCAATAATAATAATAATAATACTAATAAACTTGGTGGGTTCCACTTGGGGAGTGATCCCACCCAACAAATCTCCCCCTCACGACTCAAGTGGGAAGGTACTGCTCAACCATGCCTGCCTTCTTTCTACAGTATATCATCTTTGACACAGGCAAGGTCTTCGTCATCATATCTGAACCATTCTCATCAGTATGAATCTTCTCAATTAGAAATTATTTCATTTCCAGTGCGTCTCGTATCCAATGATACCACACCTCAATATGCTTCGACTTTGCATGAAAAGTCGGGTTCTTGCTAAGATGGATTGCGCTCTGACTATCACAGAATAACACAAACTTGTCTTGCTTGAGGCCTAACTCATGTAGGAATTTCTTCATCCACAAGAGTTCTTTGGAAGCTTCAGTTGCTGCAATGTACTCAGCTTCAGTAGTAGATAAAGCAACACACTTTTGTAATCTTGATTGCCAAGACACAGCTCCCCCTGCAAACGTCATCATATAACCAGAAGTAGATTTTCTAGAATCAAGATCACCTGCCATATCTGCATCTGTGTAGCCATCCAACGCAGGTTCACCACTTCCATAACATAAACACACTTTGGAAGTGCCTCTGAGGTATCTGAGAATCCACTTCACTGCTTGCCAATGATCTTTACCAGGATTAGAGAGAAACCGACTAACGACTCCAACTGCATGAGCAATATCTGGCCTTGTGCATACCATAGCATACATCAAACTACCAACTGCGGATGCATAAGGAACCTTCTTCATCTCTTCTTTGTCTTTTTCACTTGTAGGACATTGATCAGAACTCAATTTAAAATGAGTAGCAAGTGGAGTAGTAACAGGTTTACAATTGCTCATGTTAAACCTCTCTAACACTTTCTCAATGTAATTGTGTTGAGACAACCACAATTTATTATTCTTCCTATCACGAGTAATTCTCATGCCCAGAATTTGCTTTGCAGGACCCAAGTCTTTCATTGCAAAAGACTTGTTCAAATCTTTCTTTAAAGATTGAATCTTTTTAGTGTTATGACCAACAATCAACATGTCATCCACATATAACAGAAGAATAATATAATCACCATCAGAGAATTTCTTGACAAACACACAATGGTCAGAAGTAGTTTTACCGTATCCATGTTTCTCCATGAAAGAATCAAATTTCTTGTACCATTGTCGGGGTGCTTGCTTAAGCCCATACAAGCTTTTCTTCAATTTACACACAAGTTGCTCTTTACCTTTGACTTTGAAACCTTCTGGTTGCTCCATATAGATCTCTTCCTCCAAATCACCATGAAGGAATGCAGTTTTCACATCAAGTTGTTCAACTTCTAGGTTCAAGCTAGCTGCTAACCCAAGCACAACTCGGATAGAGGACATCTTCACCACGGATGAAAATATTTCATCAAAGTCAATACCTTTTCTCTGATTAAAACCTTTCACAACCAATCTTGCTTTGTATCTTGGTTGAGAACTATTCTCTTCTGCCTTTATCTTGTATACCCATTTGTTCTTGAGTGCTTTTCTGCCATTAGGCAACTTAACCAAATCAAATGTGTGATTCTCATGCAAGGAATTCATCTCTTCTTGCATGGCCTTCAACCACTTTTCTTTATCAACATTTGTAATAGCTTCTTGATAGTACTCTGGCTCTCCACTATCAGTGATCATCACATACTCGTGTGGAGGATATCTTTGAGAAGGTTGACGTTCTCTAGTAGATCTTCTCAACTCAAACTCGTCTGGTGGCTCAGCTGGTACCTGCTCATCTTGGTGAGGTACATGATCATCAGTTACATTCTCATCATCTACCTGTATATCTCCCCCATCAACAAAAGTTTCTGCAGAGGGCATAGGCGCAACATCAATGTAACTTCTGGAATTTGGTTTCTGTTTCTCAACTTTATCAAAATCTTCAATAGTCTGGTCTTCAAGAAATATCACATCTCGACTTCTGATAATTTTCTTGTCAACCGGACCCCACAATCTATAACCAAATTCTTCATCACCATAACCGACGAATATACACTGTTTGGATTTACTATCAAGTTTGGACCTCTCATCTCTTGGAACGTGAACAAAACATCTGCAGCCAAACACTTTCAAATGACGGTAAGAGACATTTTTCCCCGTCCACACTCTATTTGGAACATCACCATCAAGTGGAATAGAAGGAGAAAGGTTGATCAAATCCACTGCAGTTTTCATTGCTTCACCCCAAAAGGATTTCGATAATTTTGCATGAGAGAGCATACATCTGATTCTGTCATTAATCGTACGATTCATTCTCTCTACAACACCATTATGCTGAGGTGTCTTTGGAACTGTTTTCTCAAACCTGATTCCATGTTCTCTACAATACTCTTCAAACGGACCTCTGTATTCGCCACCGTTATCTGATCGAATACATTTCAATTTCCTTCCCTTTTCTCTTTCAACACTTGCGTGAAAATGCTTGAAAACTCCAAGTACCTGGTCTTTAGATTTCAAAGGAAAGGCCCACACTTTTCTAGAGTGGTCGTCAATAAAAGTAACAAAATATGATGCACCACCAAAAGATTTACTATCCATCATACAAACATCAGTATGAACTAAATCAAGAATATTTTGCCTCCTATGAGGACCAGTATTATGAAAAGAAACTCTATGTTGTTTCCCAACAAAACAATGAGTGCAAGTTTTTAGAGACGTACCTTTCACAGGAAGAAAATTTTTCTTCGCAAGTATATTGAGTCCTTTCTCACTCAAGTGACCAAGGCGAATATGCCATAAATCAAAAGAGGCGTCTTCAATTGCATTCACTTCTTCCTTGCATAGCTTCGTAGGCATCCTATAGAGAGAAGTGGAGCTTTGTTCCTTTGCAACCACTAGGGACCCTTTGGTGATTTTACATATACCACCACCACCAAAGTAAGTGTGATAACCCTCAATATCCAAGGCTTTCACCGAAATCAAATTGAGACGAATATCAGGAACATGTCTAACATTCTTCAACTGAAGCTTGCAGCCAATCCCAGTTTCAACCCAAACATCTCCCATACCAATAATTTTACATACTCCTTCATCTCCCATTTTTACCATGCCAAAATCACCAACATTGTAAGATGAGAAGAAATCACGCCTAGGAGTAACATGATATGAGGCACCCGAATCAATAATCCAAGTTGAATCCTGACATGCAAGGTTTATGGAATTATCATCACAAACAATGTAGACATTACTAACAGATGCAACTGCTGTTGTATCTTTATCATTTTTCTTCTCTTTGTCTTCATCTCTTTCCCTTGATTGATCTCTCTTAAGGAACCTACAATTTCTTTTTATGTGACCTGCTTTGCCACAATGATAGCATATCACTTCTTTTCTAGTCCTCGACTTGCTTCTTGACTTGCTATGACTTTCAGAGTTGTCGCGTCTATGGAAGTTTCTAGATTGACTTCTCCCCCGTGACTCTGTAACGAGTGCTTCTGACTTTGAGGAAGAACCAACCAAACCACGTTCCTTTCTTCGGGCTTCTTCATTCAACATACTCTCTTTAACTGTTGACATTTTCAGCTTTCCATTTGGAGCTGAATTGGTCAATGTCACAACAAGGACTTCCCAATTATCAGGCAAGGAACTCAACAATAACAACGCTTGCAACTCATCATCTAATTTAATTTCAGCGGTTGTCAATTGATTCACTGTATTATGAAAAATACTCATATGCTCTGCCATTGAATCCCCATCTTTGTATTTCATATTCACCAGCTTCCGAATCAAGAATGCTTTATTTTGCACATTCTTTCGTTCATACAACTCTTTTAATTTTTCCCACATCTTGTTAGCATCTATTTCAGTTTCAACATGTGGATATACACTCAGATCTAACCACTGTCTAATCAACGCCACTGCCTTTCTGTTCATCTTCTTCCAATCAGCATCAGATTTATCTGTGGGTTTAGCAGTGTCACCCTCAATAGGATCATACAAATCTTTACTGTATAGCATGTCTTCCATGAGGGTCTTCCAAAGTGTGTAATTAGAAGAGTTGAGTTTAATCATATTCGGACCTTTATTTTCCTCCTCCATTTAAATGCACAAATCAAATCAACCGAGCTCTGATACCACTTTGTTGGGAAAAACCAAAGATAATTAGAGATAATTATCTCAATAATGCGGAATATTTTTCCCCCACCTGTGCAGATAAATGACCAAACAGAAAATAATAATTGGCAGAAAATTAAATGAGACAAACACAATTTTAAACGTGGAAAACTTCCCTCAAATTGAGAGAAGAAAAACCACGGGACCTAGTCCAGTAAAACCTTCCACTATAATAATTAATGGGTACACCAGATTCTTCCTAATAACAATAGTGAATATCAATCACTCTTCCTAATAACAATAGAGAATACAATCAACAACAATAACCTTATAACAAACTTCCACCAAAATGGGTATGCCAAAATAACTCTCAGAGAAAGTAAAACCTGAATTCCTTTCCTTTTCTCTGGTTGTCGTTGGTGCGTGCGGTTACTGTTGTTGTTTTGCTTGTTTGCCTTTTTGCCTTAGGGATTTAAGATCCCTTTCCTTCCTTTTATTTTCCTTTACATGGGTCAAGCCCAATAAACCATATATTCTTTTTTTTTTTTTTTAATTTCAATAATAATAATAATAATACTAATAAACTTGGTGGGTTCCACTTGAAGAGTGATCCCACCCAACATGTTCTTACTTTGTTTTTGAAAATTCTAGTAAATTTTTTAGTATTATAATCGAGAATTTCAGGTCGAATTACGTTGGATGCACGTTTGAAAAGTCTAATGCCACATACTGTAATCTTTATGTTGGTTCTCGTAGACTTTTATGCAGTGCTAAGCTTTATTAACATTTTTTATTTGTATTTTAATTGACCCTGTTTATTAAATGGTTCAAGTGTCTCAAGCTAAAGGATTGGGAATGCTGAAAAGTAGGATCAGAGTTCTAGATCCTCCAAAGCAATAGCTTGCTTTTGACCAAGCCAGAAAGTAACATCATACTCGTCTGTGTTTATTTATAATTTAAAATGTTAATGTATTTCATCTAAAATATTTATTAAATTCATTAATAATTTTGTTTATAAATAAATACATAGATATTTAAAAAAATTTAGATTCAAATAATTTTAAAACTAAATATTGTCTTGCTTATGGTCATTTGATTAAGATTATTTTTAAATTTAGTGAAAATAATAAAATTTGTTTTTGAAATTTGAATTGACATATGTTAATCGAGTTATAAGAAATATATCGACTATAGAATTATTTATAATTTTGACAACATACAATTTAAATTCAATAAATATCATTATCTAACAAGTATTCGGTTCTTACAATAACTACGAAGCGAGTATTCTTCCACATAATAATGAGTTGATTATAAAATAATAATAATAATAATAATAATAATAATTTTGGTTTTTAAATGTGTGAGATGTAATATTAATATAATTCTTAAATATATTAAAATTATAAAAATATACTTAAAATATATCATTTGTATCAAAACGATAGGTTACTAAAAAAAAAAAAGAACGTATTCATGGGTTAACAACTATCATCAATATAGAAAAGGTTTATGCAAAAGTAGAAAAAATGTGGAAATTTCTTGTTACTTAACTCTCAACATATCTATATTGGCACATATAAGAAAATTTGGGCATTTTTATCCGTATTCCACTAATGTCAAGCTTCAATTGTAAGCCTTTATAAGCTTTATGTTCTATAAATTTTCATAAAAAGAAGAAAATTTTACTCTATATTCCTATAATTATACTACTACTCCCAGTTATACTACTCCCACATTTTAATAGAAATATTATATTTTAAATAAAAAAAAAATAACATTGTTTTCAAAAAAAAAAATTTGAAAATTGGAAAACTTTTAAAAAGATTCCCAATACATTAGTCTTGTTAAAAAAAACACAAATTATAAAAATGTGCATCTGAAAAGACTTAAAGTTTGAGTTTTTTAGAATACAAAAATATGTCAAAAAATTTAAAAATGTCAAGTTTTTAGGAACACAACTATTTTTTCAAAGAAAAAAGAAATTGCATGTTTTCTGATACACAAATGTGTTACGAAAAACTTAAAGTTTAAATTTTTGTAAATACAAAAATTTTTAAAACTTTAAACTCTAAATTTTTTGAGACACATTTGTGTTTCGAAAAACTCAAATCATAAGTTTTCCGAAACACAATTAAAGATGATGAGTGAAACAATTTTTTCCTGATTTTTTAATAAATTATATAAATAAATAATTTGTGTAAAATATGTGGTAGGAATATAAAATAAAATTTGCTAAAAAAAATCAAGAGTAACTTATACCAATTTGGCCTCGTTGCAGAATTTTAAGAACTTGGCGGAGCCACACTCGAGTGAAAGTACATAATAGCATTTCAACTCCATCTCATAAACATATAAAAAAAAATGTTCGATATATATTTGTTTTTATATTTATTTTAATTAAATTGAATATTTTAAGTTATTATTTTAATCATAAAAATTAAAATGATTATTAACATTTATTTTTAAGAAATGACATCTATAATCGATAAAATTTAAAATATTTTTTAAAATTAATTCATGATGGACTATATTTCCAATAAAACTTATCATAATTTTACGCTAAGAAAAACTTTATAACAAAATCTATTTGGAAATTAGCACAAAAGTAAACGATGCAACAATCTAATTAAGCCTTTATATGTTTGTGAATCCAATGACAATATTCATGTAAAAAAATGATAATTTTTAAAGGAATCCACTTTATGTTACTCAAATTTATGATACCCAAATAACTTTTACTCTAATGGAAGATTTTATCTATAAAGTTGTTTAACACTTCTAAATGTATAAAAAAAATGTTAATAATACATTTTTTAACACATTGGTTGTTATTGGTTCAATTTTTAATAGGATCCACCCAATTGATGTGACCCCACATGATTTAGTGAGTTATATATGAATTTTAACCAATAAAAATGAATGTGTTGAAAAGTGTGTTAGAGATTATGTCATTAACACTTCTCATATATAAGAGTAATATTTTAGTGCTATGAAATCCACATTTGAAGTTTCTTAAATAGGCAACTTTGACCAAATCAATAGAACTCAAAATAACATGTGACATATTCAAATAATAATTTAATGCTAAGATATCTCTATGAAACACTTATTGAAAATGCTCTAAAATGAATTGTCTATTGACTCCAATATGAACTAGAATCTTCTATATCAATTGTATGGTGTAATAGTTGTAAAACTATTAAATATATCGAAAAAAAATTTATTTATCTAAATTTAACTATCACCATAACTAAAAATCTTTCCACCGTTAAACCTCCCAAAATTTATTTTAGAATGTTTTAAATGGAAAGTATTTACTTGTACTAATATAATACAACCCCTATTTTTCTTTAGATCTACTTGTTTTGCACTATGTAAGTGTTATAGGGGATCCACACCACACACTACAAATACTAGTAAATATTGACCAAACTCCATTTTAAAAATCTTTTAGTTTTGTGAACCACATTTGACATCGAAGCAAAAGCTATATGTGTCAACTGTTTACTTTTTTTTCTTCAACCAATAAAATTTTTGCAACTATTAAAATTTATCAATTTTATCGAAATAATAAATATATTTAAGCCTCAAATGTGAGACAAAGAGGGAGTAAAATCCAAAATAAAGCTGATATTAATCCTTGACATATAAACAATTTTTTTGTGGGCTTTAGCCTTTATGGAGGATTTTGAGTTTTTTTAAATAGATTGTAGAAATTTTTGAGAACATAAAAGGTAAAAAAAAGAAGCTACAATTTTTTAATGACTTATTCATATGTTTGTAGTGTACAACGATAGAGATCATTTAATTAACCCTACATAATCTCTGTCTCCAATAAAATCTATATAAATATATTTCAATAAATTTAATATATATCAAATATAATTCAAAAAATTGCTACATAATAAAAAAAAAAGTATGCAATTGTTATTAACATCATAAAATTTTATGATTTTAAGTCATAAATTTTTATTCTAAATTTATTGAATTTAGTTTGTTATTGGTTGTTTTTGTGAACAATGTAGTACCCATATGATTAGTGGGGATCCGCACGGATGGGCATAAGGCCCATGCAAGATTAAAGCAAATGAAGATCTTATCTTGAAATACATAGGATTGTGCGAAAAATAGGTCACGAGGCTCAATTTTATAATCGGATTTAAATGTATTTTAAATATCTAATTAAAATAATATAATTATAATTTAATTTTTTACCAATCGGTTAGATATTTACTTATGTTTTATTTTTGAATTTGGATTTTATCTGGTTATTATCCACTCATATTTTATTTTTTGATTTGAAGCCTAAATCCTTTTTTGGAATGCTAATTTCTTTCTCTAAATTACTTAATTTTTAATTTACCCCAAAAACATTACTCATTTTTAATTACTTAATTTTGTACAAATTAGTCTTTTGTTCATCTTAGACTTTTCCTTTCTGTTTTCCTTTTGGCATCTTATATAAGTTTAAGTATTTTTTTCTTTCATATTTATATAAATGTTATATATTATATTTTGTCAATATTTCTCCCTATTGTAAATCTTTTATTAATTTCTCATATTTTTTTTGTCTTCCATTTTACCTGAAGACGAATGTCAAATTTGAAGAGTGTTGCTGGTTGTGGTGTAATACATTGTATAAATTATAATTTACATACACTCATTATTGATTGGATTATATGGTGAGGATTTGTTTAAGGTAATGAAAAGAGTAATATGTTCAAGCTTGCTCGTAGTTTTGTCATCATAGTTTTATAATATCAAATTCTTGAAATTAACAAGTTATATCAAGTTTTTTGTATATAATGTCAAGTTTTCGAATCAATTAAAAATACACAAATCAATTAAAAAAAATAACTGGATTTTAACCGATTTTGAGAAAAGAATCGGTTTTAAAATTGGATTTGTCGAAACCGATTGCATAACCAAAAATCGGCTATTTACCCATAACCGATTTTACAACTGGTTTTATAACCGATTTTAAATCAAAAAATGAATTTGGTTATAAATCTTAATCCATATAATGATTTTAAAATGGATATGGTTTGATTTTTAAAAAAAAAAAACAATCATGCACAACCCTAATCCCAGGATAGTTAATTTGCAAGATTTGGGTTATAGTGATGACATGTTTACTTGGACTAATAATCATTGGGAAAGAAGCATATTAAAGCTAGATTGAATCATCTATTACCACACCTAATTGGCTCTCCCTTTTCATCTAACTTTCATTGTAGGTCTCGCCATTATCACATATAAAAAGGTTTGAACAGCTTAGGCTCAATGATGAAGAGAGCTCTACCATTATCAAAGTGGTTTGGGACAAGGACTTCTTATCTCCTAACTCAGATTTAGCACTCTCTCTCTCCCAACTACATAGTTGGGGGACCAACAAATATGGTCACATTCTGAAGAGAATAAAATCCTACGAGAGGAGCTAAAAAACTTTTATCCTATTAGCGATTCTACCAGAGTTTTAGAACAAATAAAGGAAATTGAAAAGGAAAAAAACGATGATGAAGCCCTCAAACACGGGGAATTTTGGTGGAATCAAAGAGCTAGAACCCTTTTGCTCTAATATGGTGACAAGAATACAATTTTTTTTCCATATGAAGGCTAGTCAAAGAAAGAGGCAGAACGAAATTGAATATCCACATAACATGTATGACATCCTCGCAGAGAACCCTAATGAAATTGATTTCATCTTAACTAATCATTTTAAAAATTTGTTTTCTTCTTGCAACACTTTGAACACTATCGAGATTGTGCCTGTTGTGAAAAACAAATTAACTCCTAATATACAGGACCAAATGTAGAAAATGTTCATTCTTGAAGACGTTTATCAAGCCATTCATCAAATGAAGGGCTAGCAGCCCTTATCCCAGACGAGCTTCCTGCTGTTTTTTAATATTCTTATTGGGATATTATTGATATTGATATCACCGATTTAGTTCTTAATACTCTTAATAATGATGGTGACCCTAATAGCTTCATTAACACTTGCATAGGTCTTATCCTGAAAGTTAAACACCACATTTTCACCTCGGATTTCAGACCCATTTCCCTATGTAAAACGATTCTTAAAATTATCAACAAAACTATTGCTAATTGCATGAAAACTATCCTTCCTGATATTATTGATTAACCAAAATGCTTTTGTGTCTAACAGGCTTTTTTTGGATAACTATCTTATTGTTATGGAGGTGTTCCATCACATCGCCAAAAATTGCAACATGAAATAATGTTTTATTGTTAAGGCCTATGATAGAGTTAAGTGTTGTTTTCTTCAACAACAAAAAAAAAACTCCGCTTAAATTTGGTTTTCCCCAAAAACTTACCAACACTACCATGAGATGTTTGATTACGGTCTCTTTCTCCATTCTTATTAATGGGAAATCCTCTCACTCTTTCTCCCCTCAAAGAGGAATTAGGCAAGGAGATATTTTATCCCTATATCTCTTCATTATTTGTGTTGTAGTCCTATTTGGTTTAATTAAAAAAGCCCAAGCTAATAGATTGATCCGTGGGATTAAAATTTCAAATACTGCTCCTAAAATTACACACATATTTTTTGTTGACGATAGTCTAATGTTTTGCAAGGTTAATGAAGGGGAGGCTAAACATTTACGACAAATTCTGGATGACTTTCAAAAGGCTTCTAACCAGATGATCAATATTGATAAGTCTGAGATTATTTTTAACAACAAAAGTCTCCTCGGACATCAAAGAGCCTTGTCATAGTTGGCTCACCACGAAATTTGTTTCTTTGTTGTCAAAATACCTTGGATTACCAACAACTATTGGAAGATCTAAAGATCAAATATTTGATTTTGTGCATGATAGAATATGGAAAAAACTGAAAGGATGGAAGGAAAAACATTTATCATTTCTATGGCTAGCACTCTTATAAAGGTTGTGGCTCAATCTATATCGACTTATATCATGAGCTGCTTTCTGCTCCCTAGGTCCTTATGCAACAAGATGGAGGCAATGTTTTACCAATTTTGGTGGGGCAATAAAGATACTAAAAGAAAGATTCATTGGACAAAGTGGAAAAATCTTTACAAAACAAAAACAAATGGTGGAATGGGCTTTAGAGATTTATGTGCTTTCAATGAGACGCTTCTGGCTAAACAGGGATGAAGACTAATTACTAATCTTATCTCTCTAGTAGCTAAAATATTGAGAGCTAAATAGTATCATAATGTTTCCTTTTTAATGGCCTCGCAAGTTTATCGACCAAGTTTTTCTTAGAGAAGCATTTTGTAGGCCTTTAGGGTTCTCAAAAAAGAATTTTGTTGGCAAGATGGAAATGGTGAAATTATTGATATTTGGGAGGATAGTTGACTGTCATACATGCATGGTCATGAGGTGTGGACAAAGAAACCTGATCAACAAAACCTCAATATTATAAAGGACCTCATTAATGAAGACAACCACACTTGGAATAGAGACATAATTGATCAAATTTTCATATCCTTTGAGGCTAACCAAATCAAACAACTCCCTATACACTCTCTGACTGATCTTGATATTATTTCTTGGTCAGATTCAAAAAATGGCAACTCCACCGTCAAGTCAAATAAGGATACCACACTATTATTATATGGGAGAGATAATATTCCCCTAATTTAAGCAACAACACCAATTCTAACCCTATATGGAAAAAAAATTAGCAACTTAATACTTTATCTAAACATATTCATTTCCTTTGGCGTTTTCTAAGCAATTGTATCCCAGCCAGATATTATTTCAAGAAGAAGAAGAAAATATTCATTGGCCTCTTATATGTCTAAGATGTGGTACTCGTGTTGAAATTATTGAACACACCTTTAGGGATTACATTTGGGCTACCCTTGAGGCTACCAAAATAATTTGGATCCCCTATGACAATCAACTTTAGGAACAATACTCAAAATTGCTTCACATAGGTTTCATCTTAACAAACAACACGGAGAATATTGCAATAGCTAGTTCCATCATTTATGGCATATGAATAGCAAGGAACAACACAATTTATAACAACAAAGTCACACATGTGTATATCATGATCTCGAACTCCCTGAATGTGTTGTGCAACTACTTGTCCCTTACACATTAGAGAACCTCATAACAAAAAAAAAAAAAAAACGAAATGTTAGACAGAAACAAACATATGGTGATCTCCTGTTACCTTGAAAACATATTTAGAATGTACTCCATCATAAAAGTAGTATAAAAGATTATCACATTCACATAGATTAATTTTCAAGTATCAAACTAATTAAGTCTAATTATTATTTAGACTAACAATAATAGTTAAATTGTTACGATAGCAAAATAATCAAATAGCTTAGCAAATAATTAAGAAAAATAATAAAACACAAAGTTGTAAATTAATGGAGAAAAGCCTAAGGTCACAGTTTCACTCGTAACTTTAATTACTCTCAGTTCTAGTTATATTCGGACTACTTTCTTCTGATTCAATAATCAACCCCTTTACTAAAACTATTAACTCAATTGTTCATTCGCGATTAATATTCTTTTTCCTAAATTAATAATTTGTTTCGTCATTCAAAGTGTTTAAATTCAAGAAAATCACATAGCTTAAAAAGGTTGAATGATTGGAAGACTAAAATTAAGCTTGGTCATGCAATAATTGGTTGTCTCAATTATCCTATAAGTCGACCAATTACGATCTCCAAGAACTAATTGATTTAAAACATGCAAATGATGATCAATCCTAACATGCGATTAGAGTAATAGGAAAATTTAATTGAACAATAAAAAGTAATTAAAATAAAACTATAATAGATAACTAAGACATAATAAAAGGTATCTCGATTACAAGATCCACCTAAAACCACAGAAGAGTGTTTAGTTGCTCATTATTATAAATAAAATTAAATCTAAAATAATAGTGTTTAAGAACTCTAGAAAAATGAATATTTGCTCGAAAGTTTGAGACACTTGGTTTCTACTCCAAACACTCCTAAAATCTCCTAATTATGGTGGTGCGCGTTTAATCTTATATATGGTTCCTCCCCCTTCTTTGGTAGCCTTGTAACCACCTTTTATATGATATGACGAAGGAGTTCTTAATCTTATGCAACCAATAACAAACTCTCTTTATAATTTTTTTATCCAATCTTAACAATTATTTTTTGTTCCTCCTATTCTCGAGCATGATCTTTTATTAATTGCATTCTTTTCACATTTCCTACATAATAAAAAGGAAACTAATTTAGAAATTTATATAATGTCATATATTGCTCTAAAAATAATTATTAATAATCCTCAAAAATCAATAAGTTGGAGTTTGTCAACTCTCCCACACTTAATTTGTGCTTTTCCTCAAGCAAATTATGGCTCAAAGATCAATTAAATTTTTTAAGAGAAACAAACAAGTAACATAAATGAAATTCACTAATACTCCATGATTGATTTTTTCAATTTGATCAAGAATCCTTCTGAATTGTTAAGACTAAATCAAATACCTTCTATACTATGCCAACAACTAAGATTAAAGTGTGTGTGGTTAACCTTATTGCTTCTAAGCATTCATCGCCATGAAACTTTCTTCAATCAATCCATTTAATCATTCTCATTCATAAAGTTCCACCCTTATCATAGAATACAAAGGTTTATTTTTCTCCAGTACTAAGGACTTTTTTTTTAACTAGACAACTCAGCTCTTTTATTCATGCCATTTTTTTCTTTTTCTTTTTAATTTGCTACTGTTTCACCTTTGCCTTGACTATTAGTGCAAGTAATTCTCGAGCTACTCGATAAAACGATACTTCACACTTCACCTCACCTTTCACCTGACTGCTAGTGTGAGTAATCCCAAGTTTATCAGTGAGATGGTATTCTTGTCAATTCTTTCTTTTTCTTGTCTCCTAGTTGATGAGGTTTTTATTTCTCAGTTGTTTTATGTTAAAAGTTTTGTTCACTTCAAATTAAGCTTAACTTTTTAATTCTGCTTCATCTCAAGACCATATTACGAATGACAGACATTAACTGTCATATTGAGATGTAATTATAGAACGATTTTCTACGGTGCAGTAAAATTCTGATATAGTTTGTCTAAGCTGTTTTATCTTGGAGACTTTGTGGTTAATAATTTGTCTTGCATAATTTGAACAGTACCACAAAATATCTGAAAGAGAGTGATCTATTTTGCAACTCAACCATTTAATATCTTTGGTAACAACAATTTAAAGTTCGTTTTATACCTCGAAGCATAAGACATTTTTTATTGAAGCAATAAAAGTTAGCTTCAAAATTAATTAAATAGGCATTGGACCATAGCGAAGATAAATGAGAAAAACCCTCTAACTCTATGGAATTCATATAGTATTGGTAGAAATGAATCAAATTCATTTCTTTCTACTATACTTATTATATATGGTAGGGTAAAAGTAGACAGTTTTGTTCTAACTCATTCTAGAAAGAAAAAAAAGAGGTTTAATATGGACCAATCTATAAATTTATTTTCATAATTACTTATAGAATGACCTAACCTTTTTTAAATCAATTTCTATGGAATATTAAAAATTGCATGTGACTTTGAATGGAATGCTCTAGTTATCAATTTGAAGAAAAAAATTTACTAGCAATTTTAGATTGACTTTGTTGACAACAAAGTAATGTTCCAGCATGTCATAATTCAATAATTTTAAATACATCATTCTCTTTGACCATTAAGAATCTTAATACTACAATAACACTTTTTTCATGGGTGATATCCTCTTGGGGTATTAGTATCCGTGCAAATTAAAATTCACACCTTTGAATTCAATCCTTACTAACAACCTTAGGGAGTCATTAGCTTCCTATCTAATACTCTTATCCATCTTAAAATATTAATAAAAAATTAAATATATTTAGTTTAAATTTGATCATAAAACATTTAAACTTTTTGTTTATATTTAAAATGAGGGAGTAAAGGAGAACTTTTCTAACACCACTTTTTCGCATAAAAAATGTGATCAATTGTTTGATTTGTGACGGTGAGTTATTAAGTTGTAGCCTTGAAGGGTTAATTCAATTTATTTTAGTTTTAATAATAAAACCATATCAACAGTTTGAAAACATTATACCCATTAAAAAATGTTTGAAAACATTATACCCATTAAAAAATGTTAATTGTATATAAAATTACATGCCACATTTTATATCTATAGACAAAGTATATAGACAATTAATTGTATACCTATAGACAAAGTATATAGACAATTAATTGTATACCACATTATACCCATTGAAAACATTATACCTATAGACAAAGTATATAGACAATTAATTGTATATAAAATTACATGCCACATTTTGTCAACTAAACTTAAACATCTAAAATAATACTACTAATTACCTCAATTATTACTTTATTTATAATCATGAAACCCTGCCTCGGATACCACCTCTTCCCAACAAAAAGTCATATAATAAATAAAATTAATAATGGTTGGCAAAGACTATCGTGAGCAAATAGAATATAAAGAACACCATATTCATATTTTCCATCTCTCTATATTAAAATATATTAAATATAATAAAACAAATTTACAACGCATCCCCACCTTAGCTACCCACTCATATTTTTCTAACAAAAAAATTCTTTTTTAATTTAAAAGAAAAGTCATCCACTCCCACTTTTTTTTTTTTTAATTTTAATTCCTTCTTTTACGTTGACTCGAATACCAAACCCACAACCCCGGCTGCGTTCTCCTGCATCGCAGCCTGAATCGCGTGTCTGTGGTCCCCTTCGTATGTTACGATCAGCATCGCTGGATCATCTGGTGCACGCTCCACGTGTTTCCTCGCTGGGCACCCTCTCACTGTGCTACACTTATAATAACCTCTGATTTTAAAAAATAAATAAAACAACGTAAGGAAACAAGTCTTTAACATAGTCAACATAATCGACGGTTGAGATTAGATTAACGTGTATATTACTTACCGTGGATACGGTGAACCTTTGATCGGTTTTTGACCATATTTTCGCCATGAGTACTCGTCCGGTGGTATATCGGCGGTCTTTGAACTAATCGCCGGTACTCTCACTGTCCTCTTTACCCTATTTTTCCTGGGAAAAACGAATTCAAAAAACTTGTTATTTTTATTTATTGATATAATCATCATAATTATAATGAATATAAATCAAATAATATTAGTAATTTTTATTTATAGATGATAAATAATGTGAATGACTTTTTAAATAGTGATGACAAAAATCAAATAATATTAGTAATTTAACCATATTGTGATTGATTAACATTATAAAAAAAATTTATGAGGTATGTATAAATTAAAATTTTAGTGTATTTAGACAAAATAATGATCAAAATACTCCAAAAACTTGTTCTTTTTTATTTTATTTGTTTTGACTACAAACTAATTGTTGAGGCAAAAAAACTCAAAATTTTAAAAAACAAAAATATTTCCATTCATTTAAATTGATAGAATACATCAATAAAATCAACACAAATTATTTATATCATGAATAAAACACAAATATATTAAAATGAATTTACAACACTAAAATCAATTTTACCTCTCTAAAGTAAACTAAACCTACATAATAAAAAATGGTATACAAAACTTAAAAATCTTGTCCCTGAATTTTATTTAAAGGCAAATTCTAAGAGCATTTCAATGACCTAACCCACAACTTTGTCTTTGTCTTATATTTGTTTTACTTGTTATTGAACTGAAAACAATGGAATTATTGTCTTAATCATATTGATCACTGTTAACTTATAATTCCAAAAATTGTATATTAATTTTTTTATGAATTTTAGCACAGGACCACAATGGACCTAATATTATAGATAGTGCACCTTAGCATCGACCTTATTTCAATTCACAATCAAAAAGAGGGTTGCTAACATGCGCCTAGGGTAGGTGCATTAAATTAAATTAACAAAAAAGTCAACAGTCAAAGCAATTAACTAAACAAAAGTAGAAAAGTACAAAGTTCACTTTGGCTCTGTTTGGACTTTGAATTTCTTTAAGTGTTTTCTTTCTCAGACAGCAAAAGCAGAATCCGACGTTGATTTGTCACTTTCACAGTTTCACGCCTAGTTTTGCAATTAAAAGCATAACTACACAACTACCGAAATCGTTGACCCCCAAACACAGCCTTACCCCACTCACGCGACAAAGTCACGTGATTAGTTAAGAAACAATTAACCTTTTTTCTTCTTTTCTTTATTAAAAAAAGTTAACAAGTCAAACAAAAAACGGCTTCATCGCGCAATAACAAAAAAAGAGTAATGATTCGGTGAAACGCAGGTGTACCTTCTCTTGACACAGTGGCACTTGTTTGTGCCTGAAACGTCGTCGGAGTGATCACCGTGATCGTGACACCTTTTCTTAGACGGAGCCGACGACAGTGGCGGTTTCCCGCCGGAGATAGTCGGTGCTGTCGAGGCTACTGCCACCGGAGTTAAGAAAATCGAGGAACCTTGTTTCCCGTTGGAAACACTGCCGTCGCCGGTGATCGCGGAGGACATGAACGACGAATTCGAAGAAACGCTAAACGTTGCTGTTTCCTTCGAGAATTCAAGCTCAACCATGGATTTGTTCAAAACGACGTCGTTTGGCTTAGTGAAATCAAGCGTGAGGCTGTGTGATTGCGGTTGGACGAAGCTCGACGGCGCGTGGCGGTTTGTAACCGGAGCCGGTGACGGAGAAGGAAAGTGCGGCGGTAACGAGACGGTTGATGATTGAATTTGAGGCGGGGGGAGTGAAGAGGTAGAAGGTGTTGATTGAACCGGTGGAGTTTGAGGTTGAACCGGCGATGTTGAGAAGTGAACCGGGGCTCGTCTGAACCGGGCGTGACCGGTTCGGTTTAGCAAGGAAATGAATTTTTTGAATTTTGAAACGGTGAGGTCGGTGAGTTGAGTGTTTAGTTGAGTTGGTTGATGAGAAAGGGTTAGGATCAGGTGTTCCATGCCTTTGAGACCTTCTGATGCAGCCTCTTGTATAGCCTTTTGTTCATCTAATTTTGGGAACCCCATGAGTTCCACTGCCATTTTTGATTTGAAAGAAATAGAAGGGGTTGAAGAGAGGGAATGAAAATTGTAATGGAAGTGTATAAAAAATGGAAGGAGGGAGAAAAAGGGGAGTGGGTTTGGAAGGGTGAAAGGATGAGGGAAGTGGAGATATATAATGGAAGTGGAGGATGACCAGATTAGGTGTCTTGGTAAGAGAGAGAATGTGTTGGTTAATTGGGTTTTAGTCAAAATAACTTTTATTTAATATATTTGGTCGAATCTTTTTTGTTCATGTAGTAATATTAATATAACATGTGTATGGTTTCATGGTTTGCAAAAATCACAAGTTACCATAATTTGACAAAAGCTATCTTCATTTTTGGAAAAATTACATTTAACTCCGTTGAGGTTATTTTAAATAACATAACACTCTTTTTAGTTTTTGAAAAAACACTTATTTATTTTGTAATTACTAAAAAAATTACATCAAATATTTGTTTTGTCACATTTACATCTATTTATGTCATTTACTATATGACACAATTAGAGTTTTTGCTTTAATTTGTAAAAATACAAGTATATATCTGATATTTGTAATTGTAGTTTTGAAAGGTATGATTATGTTCTTAGAAACACATATTTTAGTACCTTTTGATAAACCGACAGATAAAGTTAAAAGAGTGACATAAAACAAATGTTATGCATAATTTTTTTAGTGAATATAGGGGAGATGAATGTTTTTTCAAAACTAGAGTAGGTGTTAGTGTCATTTAAGGAAATTTTAAGGGAGATAAATGCAATTTTTCCTTCATTTTACGAGTAATAATTGTAACTTAGTTTAAATATAATTTTAGTTATTTATCTTTTATTTAATATTTGTTTTAGTTTTTTTATTTGTTTTGGTCATTTATTTTTCATTTAATAATTGCTCTAGTATTTTATCATTCGTGAAATTATATAAATTTATCATTTTATTTAGAACTAAAATTAATATTACGTAAAAAATAAATGACTAAAACATATAAAAAAAATATAGAAGACTAAAACGAATAAAAAAAGATACAAGATCAAAATGAATATTAGATAAAAAAAAATAAATGACCAAAATTATATTTTAGTCTTATAATTTTTATACAAATAAATTCCACTCAATTTTTCATATCTATTTATTGACACTTTTTAACTTCACTATGTATGAGATATGTGCCAAGTGAGTCTTCATTCGCTATTAGCATCACCAAATCAACATGGTTGGCCAAGAGGCTTGAAAGTGAGTCGACAATATCCCACACCAAAATAAACTATGGTGTACAATGAAGGTAGACTATGGTGTCATATGACAACCAATCTTGTCTAATCAATAAATGCAGTGTGTTAGTCCACACACAATCTTTGATGATTGTTTTTTGTCAAATAAAACTACTATAGGTTTGGGGTGCTATTGGTAAGAAGGGGACAACAAATTGATGCAATGTTAGCTTACAGTCATGAATTACACAAATTTGCACAAAGAATATTGATGTTGAAGTGACTAAGTTCTATATTAATTGAGTTGTGCAATCCGACCGAAGTAATTATTATTTCATGGTCTATGAAACGGTAAATCCAAGAAAAGGGTTACCAATTGGTGAGTTCAAAGTCGACCTTCTTACAAATTGGTGTGATTCCGCAAAATATTAGACATTTCATGTGCCTTGTTCACATGACATAGTTGTATGTTATAAGGTTTGTGAAAACCATTTGATGCTCCTAAGGTGTACAAGGATGCTAACGTACTTAATGCATATGGTGAACAATTTTCAGTGGTGCAAAATAAAGGATATTTGCCTACATATGAAGGTGATATAGTGGGCCACAATTTTGAAAGGATGAGACTTCAAAAGGGTCATCCAAATATTACCCGAATAAGAACTTAAATTTAAATCAAGTATAAAGCGTCAAGAAAATGTGACTTATATCGGATGATAGGTCATAATAAAAAAATTTGGGTGTGTTTGATTTGGTGAAAAGTAAGAGATTAAACATCACAACTTTCAGTTATACTGCGATTGATTTCAGAATTGGTCAAAAAAATTGGACCAAACGAAAGGCGAAAACATAAAACTAGTCCTAATTTATCTCATATGTCTTTTGTTGATGATTTAGTATTGGTAGCCAAGGTTTCTTTAGATTAAACAGTTGTGATCAAAGAAGTATTGGAGGAATTTTGTCTCCATTATGGACAAAAAGTAAATCTACTTAAATATAAAGTGTTTTTCTCCAAAAACACCAAAGGTGATAGAGAATAGGTATTAAGTCAAACTCTTGGATTTCTACCACACATGATCTTGGTATATACATGAGAACACCTATGCTTCATCAACGTATATGGAAATCAAATTAAGTTCAAAAGCTATCACTCTTTCTCTTGTAGGTCAAACTACTCTTGCTCAATCATCTTTCACAAGCATTTCAGACTACATTATATAGACGATACAAATCCTACCTCTATTTGTGACGAGGTTGAGAAGATCTGTAAAGATTTTATCTAAGGAAGTAGCAATGAGCAAAGAAAATGTCATATAAGCTTGAAGGGGGTTGGTTTTAAGAGAATGAAAACTCTAAATGAAACATATATGTGTAAGCTTGCTCGACAACTTATGGCTAATCCATAGAAATTTTGGGTTCAAGCTATGAAGGCTAGATATAAATGCGGTGGTGAAAGTATGTCAAACATTACCAATTACCATTAGAAATTACTCTTCAGCAACTTGAAAAGCAATTGCGAAAGTGTAGTCGAATGTTTCTAATAACATCTTTGGATAATTAAATATGAAAATATTACTAGATTCTTGAAAGATAGTTGGATCCCTAGTTATAATAGTTTGGTGGAGCAGTTTGGTCCAATTATTCCCCAAACATAACTAAATTATACAACGGCGAGTTACAATTCTCCATCAAGTTGGAAATGGGATAAAATTTTATCATATATCTATTTACATGAGGGAAGCCAATATTGAACGTGTGTAACCGCCTGTTATATACATGGATGATATGCCCTTATGGATACCTAAAATTAATGGCCAATTCTCCATCATATCAACATATGACATTCTACTTAACGAAGATACAATGATTCTCTATTTACTAGGGTATGGAATTGGAATGGGCCAACGAGAATTAGAGCTAACTTTTGGAATATGGCTCATGTAATATTGCTTACAAATGAAGAAATATTTTGCATATGCACAACATCTGATATCTTATGTTGTAGATACAATGATGCTTCAGAAACAATTATGTTTATCCTTAGAGATTATGAAGATACGAAGGAACTTTGCACTAGAACTATTATAGAATAATATTGGAGTAAATTATTTAGTCTTGGTCTTTTTGCATGGTTGGATTGGAATCTGTCCAATAATCATGGCGGATAAATCGTGGAAATCGATTCATCATCAAATCCACAACATAGTTTCGTAACTGAACCAACCTCCGATTTCAACGAGAAAATTAAAACTAATGGATTTCATTTAGCTTATTTCAACGAGAAAATTTAACTCAAGACAGTATCAACCCTTGACAAATTCTCCTTCTGGGTATATTAAAATTAAAACTAATGGATTTCATTTAGCAACTACAGCTCGGTCTACGGCAGGGTACTATGTGACCATACAAGAAGATTTTTTTCATGCGTTTCTAAGCAATCTCGCTTCTTCGAATGCTTTAATCGCATAATTTTGGGCAATTCTCTATGACCTTAAAGTTTCTATTCAGTTAAACTTGCACCAAATTATTGTCGAATCTGACTCAAAAGTTGTTGTTGACATGACTCATCGTGGATATACATCCATTCAACATATGCAAGTGATTCTTGTATATACTATTGGTCTTACTCAATCTCATCATTGATAAGTTGAAGAACTGCCAATTGACCGTGAAACTAATAAATATGCAGACCTCATTGCACATAGAGCTTATTATGTAAATTTTTATATCGTTACGTTAAATTCGTCGTTTCTTCTTTTAGATAATATTATTTGTATGGATATTGGAGAAGCCAATTCCCCAAACTTAAACTCTTAATATAATTTCCAATTAAAAAAAAAAAGTCACACCAAAACATAATATTCCCTTTATATTTAGAAAGAAAAAAGATTCCAAAAAATCTACAAATCAATGTTACAATATACAAATAAAATTCCAATTTTAGATATACCTTTTGCTTCTAGTTTAACCCTTCGTTTAAACTGTTTTACTTATTACAATCAAATAACTAAATTTTTAGAAATTTTTAAATATATATATATATATATATATATATATA
>JBBPBQ010020324.1:48388417-48468548 GCA_037974755.1 Cicer yamashitae | reverse complement strand
ATGTTTAAAACATTATAAGAATATCTCTTACGAAAATTTAATTTTTTTTTTAATAAATGATCAATTAAATATGAATTTTTAAACTTTTAACACTTAAAAACTGATATTTAATTCGTCTTTAAAAAAAAAACAAAATTATAATATTTTTGAGTAAAATTGTTATAATGTGATAAACATATATAAAAAAAATCATTCAAAAATTTAAATAATAAACATGAATTGATTTGAAAAACAAAGACCAAAAATAAAACTTAGAATTTTTTTGAAACTAATGAAGAATTTATTTTTTTATAGAAACTAAAAATAAAATTTTATAGAGACTAAAAATTTATTTAATCTTACAATATATATACATTAAATTAAATTTTGTAGAATTATTTGGCACCCATGAAAAAATGGTAGTATTAGAGCTATTTTATTTATAATATTAACATGCTGTTTAAAATAGACCATACCAAATGTATGCGTAAAACAAACTTTGCTGGCCAGAAACGGTATTCCAATGTTGACTTTATGTTTTGTATTTTTTAATTGAGATATTAGTTAGTTTTTCATTCTTCCTCTCAGAATATAATAATACCTTTAAGATAAAAAATTCAAACATTTGTAGAATCATGCTTAAAACCTCGTGCGTTTACAAAAGATAGCAAAGATAATCGAAATTTTTCTGACCGTGCTTATTTTATGGTTCGTAAAAAATGGTCAAATTCAATTATTAACAGCATTCTCGAAACTCAATGCCATTACCATAAAAAAAACAAAAAAAAAACCATTCAATGCATACTTTTTCCTATTTCGCACTACTCTCTTCTAACTTTGAAACCACAATTAAAAAAGAATGAAAGTAAAACATTTTAAAATATCTTTATAATTTATTAATGTCTCCCACTTGCATAAAAAAGTAAAACTTTTGTGGAAATGAAACTTGTGAATAAAATAAAACCATTTTTAAGAAAATTAATTAATATAAAGTTTTAAAATTATTTTTTGACAGAAAATGGTAAATACTTAATTTGTATCTTATATATATTAGGAACCAAACATATATTCAAAATGTCTCTTAAAAAAGTATTAGAAAGAGAGCATACTATATAATACTTGAAGGCTGAAGGAGACATTAAGTAATAAACAAGTAGTGTCACCTTTCTTATAATAAGTTCCTTCTAGAAAAAACATAAATAAAAAAATACGAAGTTTGAAATGTATTGATGAATTTTTTTGAGCTAGTTTTATAATTGAATAACTAAAGGGCTATTAAAATTTAATGTATCTAATCTTTATTTAAAAGGACATACATCAATTTTTTAATTATTATTTATATTTATATTTCATTCTAAATAAAGTATATATATATATATATATCCAATAAATTATCTTTATACACTTTTACACAAATCAAAAGTTAATTATTTGATTTTTGTTTGTAGACAGAGTGATAAACACCATATAAAATTCACATACAACTACGAAGTCTTGAATTCAAACTCAACACTATCGATATTTATCAGTTGAACTATACCTAATACACTCTTTAATATATTTTTATTAAACAATATTAATATTGACATATTTGATCAATTGACATATGCCCAACATCGTAGAAAATCCATAAAAAATCATTAAAAGAAATATATACATTTATATATATTTATAAATTTAGAAAAAGTTTAATATATATTCAAAACAAAAATAATATTTACCCCATTCGTCCTTATTATAAGTACAATTTATTTGGTTCACATATATTAGAAAAAATAGATAATAAATTTAATTTGTTTAATTTTTATCATTATAAATAAAATGTGTCCAATTTATGTTTTGATGTTGTTAAACTATTGCGATATTTTGGTGCTATCTGCTCAACTAAAATGTACTATGTTGTAAACTTTAAGAATGTTAGTTAAGTTACTAATTTTCTCTTTTACAAGAGTGTAAATTATGGTTTTTTTATTCCTTTAACACTTTTGACTTTTATTTCAAATTAATTGAACTATTTAACTCTTAAATGAAGTATAATACTAAAAAAGGTTGAGTGTGTATTTAGTTATATGGAGACAAAAATTAATTTTGAATAAATTAATTATTGTTGAAAGTGAGTTGAATATAAAACGATTAATGTTTAAATATATTTATTAAATAAAAATTTTCAAGAGATCTAATTGACGTAAAAATTTTAATTTCAACTCAGAATCTAT
This sequence comes from Cicer yamashitae, assembly GCA_037974755.1. Classification (NCBI taxonomy): domain Eukaryota; kingdom Viridiplantae; phylum Streptophyta; class Magnoliopsida; order Fabales; family Fabaceae; genus Cicer; species Cicer yamashitae. The sequence goes on along the minus strand of JBBPBQ010020324.1, from coordinate 48,466,353 downwards.
TCTTGAAGGAAAATCAATTATACTTGAAAACAATAAAAAGTATCAGAATTAAATTCTACGAATCTATAATCAATTCTTACTCAAAAAATATAACCAAACAGATATTAAATATAGTGGCGGGCTTGAAAATGTGCAAAGTGTATTACAGCACAAGGCTCCAAATTTTGAGGGCTACCAATCTTTTTAAAAAGTATAAAAAAATTATATAATAAAACGACTCTGATTAAATAATCCCTATTATAATTGAACTGTTAAGTGATATATGTCGAGATATAGTTTTATAAACTATTATAAAATTTTATCTTTTATTTATGGGAGTTTAGTTTTTCTCACCGGTAGAAAAGTTATAAATGCTCACCAAAGCCTGGACAATTGGATCTCAAACCCGAATATCATATATCAAATGTATGATTGTGTGAATATATACTGTTTGACTTAAAACATTATTTTATTATTTAGGTGAGAGAACAAATCTTGCAAATCTCTCAAACAGCCTTGTGAGTTGTGATGATCTGTATATCATTGAGTATATACATAGTATTTTAATCATGTCACTTGTTACAAATCCAAATTTATTATAATCCAAAAAATAAAAATAAAAATAAAATCCAAATTTATTAGTCGACCATTCTGTTGAAGTCCCCACATATATAAATTATAAATAAAGACATGCACCACGCTATATTTAAACAAATAAAATAAGTGAAGCTTTGAGTCTAATATAAGATATTAGAATTTTCTAATACTTTGTAGACTTAAAATTTTACACTTTATCAATTAAGTTAACATATAATTATAAATAAATTTGTAATATAATTAATAATATTATAAATTATTTAATTTAGAGTTTTTTATTTCTTGTTAAATAAATATTTTTTAAGTCTAGAGTCTTAATTTTAGTGGTTTAACTCTTGCGCTGACTCTAAATATTCGACACGCCTAAAATAAAATTAATTTCAATAGACTATGGAAGAAAAATAATACTATAATAAGTGAAGCTTATCGGCAAGGATAAATTTCTAAGTTACATTTGTGTTCTTGGATTAGTGGTTATCCTAATCACAATTAATAACATAAACCAAAACCATGTAATAAACAATAAAAGTCAACATTTGTTTGTCTGCCCGTGAATATTATGTTGTTCTTGCGAGAAATAAAGTTTTGTATTCCTTGTTTATTATTCAAAACAATGTTTCGTAGATTGAAAATTACATAATTGTTTCTTATTTTAACAAAATTCACATAGTTGCTTTTAACGTTGACATTGGAGGATAATTATTCCCTATGTTTTTCCTTTGTATATTGGAGTAGAGTATATGTATACATATATTCTATAAAAAAGTAACAGAAAATAAACTCCAACAACTACGATTATTTGGACTACCCAACAAAAGACACGTTGTAAATTCAAATTTCGTTAGTGTTATTGGTTCTATAGAAAAAAAACTTCAACAAATTAGCTTTGTGATAAAAGGACATACTTAGAATTTGTATGTTGAAGATTCGAATCTAATTATTACCATTGGAGAATTGTCGCAGTAGTGCATGGTGCCATATGATATGTACTAGTATTGTCTAATATTTCAATTAAAAGACTTGAGTATTTTGCGATACAAGCTATAGTTTAATAATATGACCATGAGTAAAAGCTTGTGAAACATATCTGTTCATACATACATGTGTATGATAAATTTTAATTTTATTAAAATATAGCCTATGTTTTCTGCATTAATAGTTACAAATATCCCATTTTCTTTACATTATTTCCGGCCTAGAAGTACTTGATTTTAAAAATTGTTTTGTTATTTATTATTATTATTTACTTAGTTTATTAAAAATTTATAATTGTTTTAAGCTTTTTTTACAAAAAAAAAAAAACTAAAGCAATTGTATCAAAGTTTAGATATATATTACATTTTTGGTTAACATTTATCATACCAATCAGAGAGTGATAATTTGGTTTGGAGGAGTATAGGTAGGTATGCGTTCTATGCTTTCTACGGTTGAGTTACAGAAGGCTCTATTTGCTATAGATTCCCACAAAGCTCCAGGGAGGATGGTTTTCCAACTCTTTTCTACCAGCATCGTTGGAACATTGTGACTCCGTCTTTACACCAGTTTGTTAGCAGTGTTTGGAATGATCCTTCTCTGATTAGTTTAGCTAACAATACTCTTATGCTGCTCATTCAAAAGATTGACCAGTCGGACTTTCTCACACAGTTTCGTCTTATTTCTCTTTGCAATGTGATTTATAAATTGGTTACTAAAGTTGTGGTGAACCATGTGAAACCTTTGCTGAATAACATCATATCTTTGTATCAGTCAAGCTTTGTTTTCTTGAGAGAAATATTCATCATACTATTATTATAGTTTAGGATATGGTTCATGCAATGAAAATAATGAAGATTTGGAAGGTCTTTATGTCAATAAAGAACAATTCAATTTGGAGAAGACATGTGACATACTAAATTGGAATTTTGTTACTCAATATATTTGGGATTGTAAGTTTCTTGAGGAATTAATTAATATAATTTATCATTGGATTTCAAAATTTTATATAATAGGGACAAGCTTGGTAGCTTTGCCCCATTTAAAGGTATTTGACAAGGTGACCTTATTTCTCGTTATCTTTTTGTTATTTGTAAGGATCGCTTGTCGCATATTATTGTTGATTGGGTTGATGCAGGTCATTGAAAGTCTATGCGTTCAGGGAGTGAGGTACCTAAGGTGTCTCACCTTCTTTTTGCAGAGGCCACTATAAAGCAAGCTTACAGCATCAAACTTTCATTGAATCAATTTTGTCAATCCTCAGGCCAAAAGATCAATGCCGAAAAGACTCAAAAAATTTTCTCAACTAATGGAGATCCTCAATTTCGGTAGAAGATTATGCAACATACAGGTTCAAAGAAACTCTGAGCTTGGGGAAGTATCTTAGGCCAAACACTACACATGGTATGAGCTCTAGAAATAGGTTTCGACATATTATTGAGCAGGTTCAAAGGCGTCTGAGTGGTTGGAAGCAACGATGTTTGAACTTGGCAGGATGAATTACTTTGAGTTAGTCTGTATTGAGTTTTATCCCTTACTTTGATATGAAGTATGCTAAAATCCCTACCACTACTTGTACTGGGTTAGAAAAATTACAACGAGGTTTTATTTGGGGAGACACTGAAACAACTCGTAAGACTCACTTGATCAATTGAGAAGTCTGTTGTACGTTTAAGGTGAATAGTGGTCAAGGCATCAAAGGACCTCAATTAATGATGTTTTTTTTTTAAATGCTTTGAAATTTATTGACTAATCCTAATGACTTATGGTATCAGGTCATCTTGAATAAGTATGGTAGTAATCAAAACTTGTTGGAGAATATGATTTGCAAGTTGAACGATTCTCTATAAATGAGATCTCTAGCGAAGATTTGGGACAATTTTCAGCAGCATATTACTTGGAAACTTGAGGATGGAAGGAAGATCAAATTTTAGCTTGATTGTTGGATCCCAATGGAGCAACCTCTTTTCTTCAATTTAACCTAAACTTTTGTAATTTTAGATACTACTCTGACGGTTAAATATGTCATAAATAGGGAAGGGAAGTGGAACTTTGATCTACTGCAAAAATGGCTCACTACCGATATGGTTTATCGCATTATTGTTATTCCTCCTCCTCCTCTTCTTGAATATGGTGAAGACAAGTTGGGGTAAGGTTATAATAGAGTTAATGTGTTTTCTGTTAGCAATGCTTATAACTATATTTCTCTAACTCAAATTGTTATTGTTACTGATACCAACTGAAAACTCATCTAGAAGTGGAAATGCCTCCATCGAATCCAAACTTTCACTTGGCTTATATCACATGAGACACTTTTGAGAAACCATACATGAAACAGGTGGAACCCAACAATCCATATTGAGTGCAATTGGTGTACGAACATTGAAGAAACTTTGATTCATTTGCTGTAAGATTGCTTGTATGCAACGCAAGTATGGATTAGACTTGTTTCTGCTAACAAAATGACTCAATTTTGCTATTTTTCTTGCAGGGATTAAATAGCTTACAACCTTTGAGAGGATATTGTGGATTATTATAGAGCTCAATGTCGATCCATCATTATGATATCATATTGATACTTGTGAAAATCGAGGAACAAAGCAATTTTTGAAGAAGGCTTTCAGTGTCCTGATAACCCAACCGAAACAATCCTACATCTTGTGAAAGGAGATCGAGAATAAAAATCGTGTGAGGAAGAATGTAAATTTGTTGAGATAAGAGGTCATGCATGTCTGTTGGAGTCAACCAATTAGCAATTTGATCAAGCTCAATTATAATGGTACTTACAAAAATTCTACATCCATTGTTGGATGTGGAGTTCTTTTTCGGGATTCTTCAAGACATTGGATTAGGGAGTATGCACGAAAAATTTGATATATGTAATGCTTTCACTACTGAGAGGTGGGCAATGTTGCATGAGTTGGAGTTAGCTTGGCAAGAGAAGATTAAAAACCTATTGGTCGAGAGTGACTCTAAAGTCTTAATAGATATGCTCTGTTAAGAGATCATGGATGACCACAATTTTCCAACCTTAGTTCGTAGAATCAAAAAGACGACTCGACAAGATTGGTATGTCAAGTTCAAACATATATGACGTGAAGGAAATCGTTGAGTAGATTGGCTAGCCAATTATAATATTACTTTAAACAACATTGAGCTCTTCATTCTCCCAGCTGTTTCGCTGGATGAATTGAAGATGATTTTTGTTGATGATAATTTTGGAGTCTCTTTCCCTAGACTTATTAAAGTTGGTATGGTTCATATACTTTTTTGATGAAATTTGTAAGTTCAATTTCTCTCTCTATTTTTTATGTAATGAAAAAATGATATTGATTATTTAAATTGATAAAATAGCTCGATTGAGAATAATATAAATTCAAAGTCACTAAGGATGAATCTGCAAACAAACTCACAACATCAAAATTAATAGCATAAAACAACAAAATACCTACAACTATTTTAAAATTAAAGTGTCTTGAATATAGATCATGTCTCCAGATTTGTAACATTTCGACGACGGAAAAATCATTGATTGAATCTGTAATAATGGATTGAAGTTAATTTATCAATTTGACCAAACGAACACGACAACAAAATGATAAACCAAATAATATTGCACTAAGATGATGAATAAAACAACATCGTGCTAAGACGAAAAAGTCAAAGATAAAACACAAAAGAAAATTTAAATGTACTAGAAAACTACTCATTTAAATAAAAGAAAAAATAATTTAGAGTGAAGAAAAATAAAAGAGCTGTTTTAATTTTCTTAACCTAGAAAGAGCGGTGGTAGTGGTGCTGCAATTTTTCTCTCTAATATTTCTAACACCTATTATTATTAATATTTGTTATTTCAAAATCTATAAACCAATCTTTATTAATGGTTGGATAAAAAAATTTCACCATTCCTTATTAAAAAAATAAATTTTATCATCATTTCAAATTATATCAAGTGTGAGTGTAGACCGATTTATTTGATTGGTTGTTTGCACAAAATCATTTCCAAACTATTGAATTTCCGATTAAAAAAGATAATTGGAAAATTTATTTCTAATTGTCAAACCACATTTATACTAAGGAGGCAAATTCTTGACGGTGTCCTTGTAATTAATGAGTTTAGTAGATTTGGCTTATAAAAAAAATTATATCAAGTGTATTGTGAAATTAACCTTAATCTTATAAAATCCTATTTTCGTTAGTTAGTCTAACGAAAATGACCACAACATTTGATTAATTTTTCGGTTAATTCATGATATAAAACAATATTATAAATTAAGACATAAATTGAGGATTTGATTCTATTTTTCAGCAATGGGATACGATTCCTGTTTAGTTATTTATACGTATAATTTAGCCTATAAAATCAATTGCCATATCCTCTCTACCGTTTAATTAATAGGACCTCTTAATTTTAATATTATTTCCGAGTTCTCCAATTATGTTCTCAAGATTCTTTAAGATCAAATCAGAATCTGAGGCACAAAGTCTAACTTATTTCTAATTTTAAAATGTTTTGATTAATTAATTTATATATTCCGTTGCGTATAAGTCGTTTGTCCACCGTCAACATAAAAAATAATATCCAATTAAATATTGTTATAAGAACTTGACCTAAACGATTCTTAATGATTAAAATAATGTGTTTGTGCATTAGGGAAATAATTATTGGGTCTTTTTGCAAGTGCAACTCGATGACCAAGATTCCACATCTATTTTGGTGTTTTTTTACTATAAAAAATCAAATGGTGAATACTCAGTGATTAAAGCAATAAGGTTTTTTTTTCATAGTTATATAATAAAAAATTTCACACACTATTGATATTTAGTTTAATAATATTAATGTTTATCAATTAAATTTGATTATACAGATAAATAATAAAATTTTATATCATAAAAAAAATTATTTTTTAATTAAGACAAACATCAAAGATTAAAGAAACAAAAGTTGCTAATCATGATGTTTATATTAAATTGACCAATAAAAACATTATTTTGCGTAACACTTTGGTCTCTTAATTTTAATGATTAATTAACACCTAATTGATGTGGAGCCAATTCCTTTGTTATTACGTGGGATGGAATTCTCTTTCCTCCGCATGTCAATTTTCTATATATAATTCTAGCTCATGTTGTAATTTGCAGAAAGAGAATCTTTGGCGTCAAGTTGTTTATATAATTTAAAAAAGAAAAACAAAAAACTATGCACTTAAATCGTAAACAACCAATTTTAATTAATAGAAACCATAAATTTTTTTAACCTACACACAATTGTAATTTTCATTTTAAAATAATTATTCAATTAATAGTGTATATTAGTTATCGGTGTATGATGGTATATATCTATTAAATTATAACTTTTTTTTATAAATATAAATCATTTTATAAATGACAATGACAAATTTTGATGGATATACGATTGTTATTCAATTTTAAATAGAAAATGGCTGAATTATCTATCACTAGTGGATGCATCTTAAGTTTCAAAAGTAATACATTATTTCTTAGAGTGTTTTAATTGGAGATGTGCATGGATATCTACGAGCACATATTTGTTTCATTGGATAAAAATGTTACTTGTGGTATCTTCATATTTTTATATAGATATTCGTTAATTGGCATTTTTGCAAATTTTATAGCATTTGCAGATATCTACAAATATCAACTACGAATATAGTTACCTCAACTCAATGAGAATTGCTTGTGTTTGAATCTCGTTTCAGGTTCGTCACAAATTATTTTTTTAGCTTAAACTCCTTAATTCAAGTTCAAGAGTAATTTGGTTTAGTTTGATAGCTCAAATTAAATTAACTAAAATACAAAAAAAAATTAAAGGAACAAATGTATTCCTTTAACGTTAAGTTAAAATATTAATTAATAAAAATACTAATTAAAATTCATATAATTTAAACTAGACTTAAAAATCAATCTTCTTAGATCAATTTTTTAGTTATTCTTGATTGTCCAATATAGTGGCAGTGCACACCTTTTATAGAAGAAAAGGAGATTGTAAAAAAGTAAATTTTTTTAACGTGGGACTTAAATAGTGAAGTTGGAGAGAGGTTTTTGAGTGTAAGATTTTAATTGGTGAACATAACTAAATAACCAACTTTGAGCAATAATATAACACTTAAAACAATTTTATTTATCTACATAGTATAAATAAGAATTATATACATTGATTTCAACTTTGAAATCATATAAGTTTTATCTCAAAAAAATATTTTTAACTCAAAATATTATCACCAGAAATAATTGATTTAAGCAACAAATGCAATATTTCACCTTAAAATTATTGACGATTTTTTTACTAGTAAGAATTATAAATAAGAATATCTCACCATAAAACAAATGCAATTTTATTTACCTCCATAGTATAAATAAGAATTATATACATTGTTTTTAACTTTTAAATCACATAAATTTTATCTCAAAAAAAAATATTTTTAACTCAAAATATTATCACCGAAAATAATTGATTTAAGCAACAAATGCAATATCCCACCTTAAAATTGCTAACGATTTTTTTTTACTATGTTAAAAACTGAATTTGGTTTTTCTATAAACAATAGGGTTATATGTCTTTTTAGTAACTTTCAAATTGTATAAAGAATATATTAATATGAGTTTTTCAAATGATTTTTATTTCTCTTTAAAATAACATTTACAATGTGTTTAACCTCATGTTCAAACATTTTAATTCTCACACCTAAGTTAATTTTTTTTACATCTTTCAAGTCAAGTTTATTACTTTATTTTAAAAGGAAATTTCTTAATTTTAAAATATTAAAGAAAATTATTTTTCAAAATTACTAATTTTTAAAATGATAAAAAAAAACTCTTTTTAAAAACAATATAAAAATACTTTTGAATAAATTAAAAAATGGGTTTTTAAAATAATATAATATTATTATTATTGTAATAATTATTTTTGTATCCAAAGGATTTTATAATTGATTGCACAATTAACTTCAAATAAAATCATTTAATTAGATGAAAATGATTATGAAACCAATTGTATATTTCTCAAATCAATTTTTCAAAACGGTTTTAAAATTCAATCATTTTTAATACTAAAAAAATCCAAATTATGAACCCTATGCCGAGAGATTGGGTGTTGGCCTTTTTAACCTACAACTTAATTGCTCATCCCTCCCCGTGTTTTTAATAGGTCCCCAATTTTTCCAATTTATCTTTTATCGGATTCCAACTTCTAAATCAATAAATTCTTGAATTCTGACATACGATAGGTACTGATACATAAGTTTTTTCAAAATTATCACCAAACACTTCTTCTTGAACACCCAACCTCAAACTTTTAACCTATTTTTACGTTTTTGGAGTTCAAAAACCCAATTCTTCTATCCATTAGCATCATCAACTCTATTTTGCTTCATTGCAAAGGTAATGTAGATCTAAAATCTTCGTCATTGTCATTTTAGTTGTTAAAGTTTTTGATAATTGTAATGGCTTGTACCAGATGTTGGGATCCGATTATGATTTATTTTAAAACTTATCACTATCGGATTGACGCATCCGATAGTTGTTAATGTAGTCTAGAATTGTCTATTTTCTGCATAATTGAGTTTTATTTTGTGTTAAATGTTTGTAGTAAGTTATAGTTGAGCCTAAAGCTCAATCCAAATATTTGTCGGCAACATATTTGAAACTTGAGCATGCAGCTGAACCAAAATGTCAGCTTGGAGCTGAAAAAAATACTTAAGCCTGTACCTTACTTGAAACCGAAGGAAGCAACTGATTTAAAGCCAGAAAATGCAGAGCCAATGGTAATTGACATTGATGTTAGGATAAACTTTATTACTGATAATAAATATAGTTGCCGAGATGATTTGATTGCTTAAGTTCGTCTTCATACAATTGAGTTAGGATTTTCAATGGTAATTACAAAATCTGATCATGATTCTAGTAGAAGAAAATAATTTTTTGTATGGGATTGCAAAAAGAGTGATGTGTATAAAAGAACTAGTAAGAAGTTGAAGCACAAAGACACATGATCTAGGAAATGTGAATGTCCATTCAGGTTGCGTGGTTATTTCTTGACAACCCAAGAATGAACTCTTAGTGTTGTGTCAGGATCACACAACCATGAGATAGAAAAAAATGAACTTGTTGGTGAGATGACAAAGAACATGGTCACACCAAAAAATATTATAATGACTTTGAAAGATAGAAAAAATAAAAATGTGACTACAATGAAGCAAGTTTATAATGCACGTAAAAGATACAAGAAGACTACAACGGATCCGAGATTAGAAATGCAACATCTTTTGAAATGTTTGGATGATCACAAATATGTATAGATATATAGAACGATTGATAAGTCTAAAACTGAAATTCAAAATATTTTTTGGGTTCATGCTCAATCAGTCAAGTTGTTTAACATGTTTTTGACTATGTTTATGATGGATTCGACTTATAAAACAAATCACTACGAAATGCAGTCATTTGAAACTGTTAGTGTGACTTCAAAAGAGATGGCATATTCAGTTGGATTTGTTTTTCTCGGGTTTGAAAATGAGGATAATTTCATTTGGGTCCTAGAGATATGTCGAAATTTTTTGAAGTCTGAAGACAAGATTCTGAAGGTAATTGTGACTGACAGAGATACCGCATTTATAAATGTTGTTGCAAAGGTTTTTTCAATATCTACTGATTTACTGTGTCAGTATCATATTTCAAAAAATATCAGAGCTGGATGCAACTTGGATGTGAAGGTAAAAGTTAAGAAATTTGTAGATGCGACTGCGAAACATGTAAAACCAACAAAATTATGGAACACCATAAATGCTTGGGATGTTGTAATGGAATCTATTTTAGATGATGCATATGTTGGTGTTGTTGTTGAACTGAAAAAGGTGTGTAAAAAATTTCTAAAATTTCTCAAATATGTCGAAAGTACCATATTGGATGTGGTGAATGAGAAAGTTGTAAGAGCATGAATAGACCATGTGTTGCACTTTGGCAACACAACCACAAACTAATTTGAATATGCTCCAGTTGGTTGAAAAAGTATTTGTTGGATAGTAAAAGTGATTTGGTGAAGGGTTGGGAAGCAATGAACAATATGATGCAAACACATTTCGTTGAGATACAAGCCTCTTTTGAAATAAGTTTAAGTGAGTTAGAACACAAATAGAAAGAAAAAGTTTTGTATTCGAAGTGGTGTAATTAGTGTCGGAATGTGTCACGTCAATGGTTTGAAAAAGGAATGATCACGTTGGAAAAAAGAAAATATGATTATATTCTCAAACTCTTGGGAACTCAACAGCGGAATAGAGACGGGATCGTTCAAGGAGGATTGAAATAGGCTCTAGATACCATGTTGAAGTTGTGGAATTTTAGAGAAAAGAAGGAGAGAAAGTAATAAGATTTTGAATATTATTGATAATAGTTTTATGCTAACTTGATTTCAAAAAACTCAATACTAATCTCTATTTATAGAGAAACATAAACTCAATCCTAAATCAAGAACAAATCATAATAATGAGAGATATTCTAAGATATCTCTATGATTATAAATTCATCATAGGAAAAAACTCAAGATACTCTAATATAATATAATAGATATTATAAGATATTTTCTAATATTCTAACAGAGACAAATGACCGATTAAGTTATACGCTGAGTGTTCTCCAAGTAAGGACAATTATTCAATAGATATTGACACAAACTTAAGAGATCAATGATATAGTTAATATAAATTGTTATTTTTAATTTACATTATATAATGATGCTATGTTATGTTTTGTTTATTCATGTAATTCTTAAATTATGTTATTTATGTAATTTTTATTTTAAATTAGGTTTAAATATGTCTTTGGTCCCTACAAATATACCACTTTATAATTTTAGTCATCGTAAGTTTTTTGTTTGAATTTAGTCTCTGTCAAATCAGAGACGATTGGTTTTGGTCCCTAACGTCAAATCAAAAGTTACAAAAAAAGAGTTGGCTAACCGCCGTGACACGGAAGAAGACGAGCCCTAAACCCCACTTTTAATTTCTATTTATATATTTTTTTTTATAAAATAACACTAATTATTAAATGATAATTAATAATATAAAACATTTTAATATTTAATATATCATAAAATATGATATGTTGGTGTGCATTTATAGGGTCACGTGTTCTAGTGCTCTTTTTTTGTAATGTTGATTTGATGTTATGGACTAAATTCAAACAAAAAAACTTACAGGGACTAAAATCAAAAAGTGATATATTTGCAGGGACCAAAGACATATTTAAACCTTTAAATTATTTTGACCAACAACTCTAACACACATACAACCTTTATTCTAGAAAACATAAATCTCAACATTTGACAAGAATATCATATTAATCCAAATCAAAACCATATACATTTAACCAAAGTATTATAATTAACCAAAATATTAAAACAATATTTATCTAAACAAAAAGTAATATTCCCTATTACATAAATACTATTGTGCATTAAGGCTATCATGTCTCCTCCTACGATATAAAAATATATCATGTGTGTAATCACCGTTGCACACATTCATATGCGTGAGTTCCCTCCTCCATCATCTCACGTGCTTCAAGTGCAAGATTTCTAACCATCCTACAAGTCTGCATTATGTTAGCTACATTAAATGCAAACTTTTGTTGTATGACTACCTCAAAGTCTATAGATCTCAAAGGATTTCCTTCTAGAATGACTACATGAAAGAATGGGAAACACTATAAAGCCAAGTCACATATCCAACTACAGTTTCCCAACTTATGTCTACAAATAGCCCCCGCATATCTAGAGTAACTATATGCAATCTAAAATCCATATATGTATGATCAACTTATTGTATACTCATGGTAGGAGGTGTAGATATGTTTGGATGCATATAGATGTTCTGAATATATCCAAATTGCCTAAGCACGCGTTCAGGAAAGTGATGACACTTCATCCTAGATCCGCATTTAATCCATCCAAAGTATCATCATATTTCATCCAATGAATGAGTCAGATTGTGGTTGTCATAAGGAGAAAATCAATAATATTAGATCCCCAAATATTTCGGTGTATTCATGTACGTCTCTGTCAGTGGATGACCTCGATGTGGAATGAACATACATGCATGTTGAAGGGGCTCGTCATACTCACCTTGCAGAGTTCGTGGACAGGAGATAAGAAAATGTTACATGATCCATGCTTGAAGAAAAAAAATAGATTAAAAATTAATTATAGGCTAAATAGCATCCGCTGTCCCTTAACTTAATTTCAGTTAACGTTTTTGTCCTTTATATATATATATTTTCCGATTTGGTCCTTTATTTTAATTTTAAGTGACAATTTGATCTTTTTATGTTTTAAAATGTCAACATATCCTTTTTTTTTTACAAAAATTCAAAAAACTCATCAAAATTTTCAAACAAAACCCATAAAATTAATTATCATCTTCAATATAATGCAGATTTCATCAAATACATAACTCAAATATTCAAATAAACTCATATTTTCATCTCCAACAACATCAAATTCATCAAATAAAAAAAATTAAAATATGAGTTTATTTAAAGATTTAAGTTATGAATTTGATGAAATTTGCATTATATTGAAGATGTTAATTAATTTTATGGGTTTTGTTTGAAAATTTTGATGAATTTTTCTAAAAAAAAGGATAACATTGTTGACATTTTAAAACATAAAAGATCAAATTGTCACTTAAAATTAAAATAAAGGACCAAATCGGAGAAAAAAAAAGAAGATAAGAGACTAAAACGTTAACTGAAATTAAGTTAAGGGACCACATATGCTATTTAGCCTTAATTATAAATAATGTTCCAATAAAATTAATTTTAAATAATGTTCCAATAAAATTAATTAATATTATAAAATAATTTCCAATTAAATTAATTCTTAATTACCTAGAGGAAGGCACATAACCAGCTAGTTGTTTTGTCTTTGGCTTGCTAGTATACTCTCGGACATTACTCAAGTCTTTGAAGTACTGAACGTTCATAATGTCAACAGACGTTGCACTTTTATCGCTGAATATGGTAGTGCCCACAAGGTAGATAATATAACATTTGATGGCGTTAAGCTGATGATATTCCTTCACCTCATCATCATCATCATAACAACTTTTTTTAGATGAATCAAAAATTGGATTTCAAAGGTTGAGAACATAACATGCGCTCTTTTGGTTCTTTCAACCTCTGTTAGCGCATCATCTAAGTTGAACTTAAGATCATTACACATCCACTCAACCCTCTTACCTTTCACTAACGATGTATGTGCTAGGAAGTGTATGGTGATGGGCAAGTGCATAAGACACGACACATCATTCAGAGTTATTGTCATATCACCAATACGAAGATGAAAAAAGCTAGTCTCCCTATGCCATTTTTCGGCAAATGCAGACAATATGGCAACATTTATTAACTTGTAGGTTGTGCGTCCAAGATCAACTAAGCCAAAGACTTTGATTGAATTTCAAAATCAAGTCGCGGTAGAAGCTGGATGTTGAGGCTGGCATATCTTTCTACCATTGTTGACGCATTTCAAAGGAACATATTCCTAAAAAAAATCAATTGTTAGTCTTTTGATGATGAAATAAATAATTGATTAATCATTAATTAAATAAATTTAGAATTAAAACTTACATCTCCAACCCACGTGCAAGCCACCACGTGGTCCTCAAAATATGGTAGCAAAGACATATCAACGGGGCTCCCGGAAAACCTTTGAACTTGTGGTGATGGTGGTCCTTGAAATGGTGCAGGTGGTGATAGCGGCGGCGATAACGGTGGTGCATATATCTTGTCTTGTACATATTAAATGTCACCTCTAACCCGTTGTCATTTAGCGATTGCTTTGGTCTGACTCTCTCTCCATACACACCCATATTGGGTCTTCCTACTATGTCGGAATCGAGTAATATTACCGTCACATTCCATCTCTAAAAGCCATATGGGGCCATTCTAATCTTAAAAACTGAGCTCATAATAAAAAGAAGAACTAAAAACAAAAAACAAAATTAAATTGTGTAGAAAAATACAACTTTTGGTAAAAATTGAGTCCATAATAAAAAGAAGAACTAAAAAAAATAATTAAAATTATGTAGAAAAATACAACTTTTGGGAATCAATTTCACGACCTCCTGCATGAAAATATTGTAGTCTGTCATTGGATTATTGCAAGACATCTAATAATTTGTAAACGTTGACAATATATAACTAATATTTTGGGGCACTCAAAATTTTAGGTCATGTGCGGTGGCCCAACCTGCATGGGCTATGACTCGACTCTAATTATATCTCACTACAAATTTATTACAAATCAAAAGTATTTTGTCAAACATTTAACATACAACAACTATAACAATTTATCCAACATTTTGTCATATTTTAACAACGACGACTAATTTACATAATAACAATATAAAATCCGTTAAATTAGTGAATCAAATTGTAGAATTTGACAAGAGGTATTTTGAATTTTTTAGAAAGGTTGACAAACTAGTAGGGGATAAGCGATTTCCACGACTTAGGAGAGATGCTTTTTTGTTTGTGGACCGAGGAAATTTTTAAGACAAAACAACAATAGAAGGGAAAATGCTACGTACACCCATATGTTTTCTCTCGACACCCCTTCCTATTAAAATAATTTTAATCACACAAAATATCCCTTAAGACATACAATACTAGACCTGTCAAAACGGGCTACCTGGCCCATTTAGGGTCGGCCCTAACGGGTTTCGGGTTTTTTCGGACTGGGCTAAAAAGCCCTATTTTAATATGGACCGTTAAAATACTACTCGAGCCCGGCCCTAGACGGGCTGCGGGTAGCCCGCATATTTTTTTTTTAATTTTTTTTATTATATTTTTAATTTTCTTGCAACTCTTTTAATTTAAAAATTTTCTTCATGCCCATTTAAAAACAACTTTGTTCGAAAATTCTTCATGCCCATTTCAAAACAACTTAGTTCTACCTGCCTATTTAAAAACAACTTATATGATATTCTAGATCATTAAAAATACACAATAAAATAACACACAAACTAAGTTCGAAATTCGGATTTTCCAATTAACACAAACTCGATTCAAACAACACATTATCCAAGACAACACATTAACAAAACAACACACAAAATTAAAACAAGTTCAAATTGCCAAAAACAACTTAGATTTGTCTAGCATGGCACAAATGAAAAACTCAAATCAAATTTAAATAGAGTGCTAAATAGTTCGGCCCAATTTAGTTTTTGTTTGTTCGAGCATTTTTTTAAGACCAATTTTACTCTTTTTTATTTTTTTAAAATTGATTATGCGGGCTGCGGGCTACCCGTACCCATACGGGCTAACCCTAATGGGTAACGGGTTTATTCGGACCGGGCTCAAAAGCCCTGAAAAAATTCGGGCTGAAATTTTTAGGCCCAAGCCCTATGGTTTAGCGGGCTGGGTGGGCCGGCCTATTCGGGCTAGCCCATTTTGACGGCTCTATACAATACACACAGTTTCCCATTCATGTCCTCAACCATAAACATTCTCATCTCCTTATATAATGTAATTACTCTCCTTCGACAAAAAAACACTTGTGTAGTCACAAGCTTCTTAAACACATATTTAGACACACATAAATAAATAAAAGTAAAAGATAAAAATTAAAAAAAAAAATTTTAAAAATAGTTAAATGATTTATATATTGTAGAGTGTGTGTCTGAATATAGTGGATTGTGACACACCTTAACACCTTCATATTGTGGCCAATATCCTTCGTTTGGTATGGGTTGGAACGCTTCATCGTAGACTTTTAGTACTATTTCCACCTTGTACACATCAGGTATAAGGCTCCAATAATTATATTTTATGCTAGAACATGCTGCTATGACATGCGAACAAGGCATATGTTTAGCTTGATATTTCCCACAATCGCACCACTTATTAGAAAGGTTTACACTGAAATGACCAATTGGCCGCCCTTCTCTTGGAACTACTGTCTCGTGGACCATGAAAGTATGGTTGCTCCGATCAAAACTATCCACCCTATGACTATTGGATTTACTTATTTCCAATTTCATAAAATTTTTGCAAGTTTCTGTGTATACCTCACCAGAAGCTAAAATTGATGCGTGTCGTTTTCCCATGGTTGGAAACAGTGTCCCTGTTTTAAAATAAGTTGATTGGACCAAAGCAGTGATGAGGAGGTTGCGCAAGCCTTTTAATAATGCGTTGATCGACTCCACAAGATTAGTTGTCATCTGACCCCAACGGCTACCTCCATCGAATGCTTGAATCCAATCTTGTTGAGGTATGTTGTCTAACCATTTCAAAGCCTCCGGGTTTACTATGCTGATTTCTCTGCGGTAGTATCGATATGTAGGCTCATTGATCGAGTAACCTGTATTGAAACAGTAGACAACTATATAAATTAAGAATGAAATTACCAAATATTACACTAATTATAAAAATTAAGAATGAAACTATTACCCATAGAAATAACTTTTTTCTTCAAAGCATTGTCCTTAAATTCCCTTGCAAAATTTTGTGAAATATGTCGGACGCAGAACATATGCTTTGACGGAGGATCTTGCCACCCATTATCCGGATTATTATAAGCACTCTTAATGGATTCGTGTCTATCTGAAATCAAACAAATGTTGGCTTGTGGAGTGACATATTTTCTCAAATTTCTCAAAAAGAAACTCCAACCCTCTTTTGTCTCACCTTCCACAATAGCATAAGCAATAGGAATTATGTTGTCGTTCCCATCCTGTGCAACTGCTACCAATAGAGTTTCCTTGTACTTGCCATACAACCAAGTCCCATCAACTTGTACTATTGGTTTGCAGAATTTAAACGCAGATATGCACGGAACAAAAGCCCAAAATAGTCTATGAAAAATCCTTATCCCACGTATCAAATTATTCTCATGATAAGCTGGGATGGTTTCCATTTCAATTTTGGTTTCTGGAGCAAACGTTTGCATAACCAACAACCATTGTGGGAGTTGATTGTAAGATTCTTCCCAATTACCATAAATTTGTTCGATCGCTTTATTTTTTCCCATCCAGGCCTTTCTATAACTGTGTAGTTGTATAAAGCCCGAATATGAGCAATAATGACATTCACTTTAATTGAAGGATCCACTCTCACAACTTGCATTATGCTTGTACATATCATGTTAGAATCAAGCTTCGTATGATCTTGTGACAATGCAGAATTTGTGCATGTATGAGGCACATTCAATTTACCAATAACCCACAATTCACTTTTTTTGCGTTTTGAAGCTCTACATCTAAACAAACAATTTGGATTTGAACAATAAATAACATACCTTTCTAAATCTGATTTTTGTACCACAAAATTCAATGATTGTTTTAAATGGTAACGCTTGATTGCATGTACGCATTCATCTTTGTTTTGAAACTTGATTCCAACTGCAAGAGTTTCATCTACTGCTGGGACTTCGTTAATGAACAAGTGATCAATTTCACTTGATTGCTCTTGAGTATCTAAATGGATGCTCTTCAGGTGAGATGGTGGATCGAAATCAGGTATGATAGTTTGATCTTCTACTTCCATATGTTCGTCAACATCAATGTCATCATCAGAATTATCAGATGATTCATCGAAGTATGTTTCATCCTCTTCACTATAATCACTTAATTCTTCCTCGTTGATACTATATAAGACATTAAGGGGAAGATCGCATTGTGGACTTGTTGGAGGAGATTGATGATAGAGTTGAAAACTTTCCGGATGAGTTTGTTCTAATTGGGTAGAGTATGGTTCATAGTGTTGTGATGGTTCATAGTTTTGTGATGGTTCACGGTGTTGTGATGGTTCATGGTGTTGTGATGGTTCATAGTGTTGTGATGGTTCATAGTGTTGTGAAGGAGAATATAAGTCGGGTTGATGAGGTATGTTTGATGTTGATGGTTGATCAATGTTTGTTGATGGAGGACCAGACTCAAAGGTAACATATAACTCGATGGTGCCGAGTTGTGACCACTGTGCATAAACATCAAACATCAACTCAACATCTTCGTCGTCGCAAATCTTCATCAGTTTAAACCTTGTTGTATTTTCACCAAAGAACACAAGGTGCCGATAAACTATATCAGTTATCGTGACGTTGTGATCGAGCTGTAGCTTTTTTCTAATGACATTCTTTAGACGAGCAAAGTTGCTTCCCGAATGTACTTTGAACGCCTTTTTATATTCACTTACGAATGTTTTACCTTCAGCTCCATCGACAATTGAACCATTGTAATAAACAATACAATTTACTTGTTGAGCAGCCATGATTAAGTGATTGATTAAGTATGAAATGGTAGAAGGTATGGTGAGATAGAAGGTGTGGTGAGATAGAAGGTGGAAGGTATGTTTTGTATTTATAGAAGGTATAAGGTGTTTGAAATATTGAAGGGAATAATTTCATTGGTCGAAAACAAATTACAAGGATTGCCTTGCATAGATCATCTACAACCGTTGATACCTTATATTCAACGGACGAGATTAAATATTGAAGGGAATAATTTCATTGGTCGAAAACAAATTACTAGGATTGCCTTGCATAGATCATCTACAACCGTTGATAACTTATATTCAACCGTTGATAACTTTCATTGGTCGAAAACAAATTACATGGATTGCCATCTTCAACCGTTGATCACGTTTATTCAACGGCTTAGATTTAATACTCATTGCCTTGCAGAAGCCGTGGCCTGGGGAAGCGACCTTCTGATGAAGTCGTGGCCTGGGGAAACGACCCCCTGAACGTGTATGAAGTCGTTCCTTCAGGAAGCGATCTCGTTATTTTTTATTTTTTATAATCTCATTAATTATTTTATTTTATTTATAATTATTTTATTCTTGTTATTTTTTATTTTTTTAGTCTCATAAATTATTTTATTTTATTTATTATTATTATTTTATTCTTGTTATTTTTTATTTTTCTAGTCTCATTAATTATTATATTTTATATATAATTATTTTATTCTCGTTATTTTTTATTTTTTTAGTCTCATTAATTATTTAATTTTATTTATAATTATTTTATTCTCGTTATTTTTTATAAAAAATGTCTCATTAATTATTTTATTTATAATTATTTTATTCTCGTTATTAATTTTATTTTTGTTATATGTTATTAATTTCAGTCACCTTTAACGGATAAACTGAAATGTCAAGGGCATGTTAACAAAAAACCAAATGATGCTATATTACCATATTTGCAAGCGGCTGGCTTCGGCGAAGTGATCAAACTCGGAAATTATAAAATAGATGTCGGCCTGATTACTGCTATGATTGAGAGATGGAGACCTGAAACTCACACGTTTCATCTTCCAGTAGGTGAATGCACAATAACTTTGGAAGATGTATATTATATTTTAGGATTAAATGTTTCTGGTTTACCTGTTAGTGGTTCAAATTTTGTGCACGTTAGAGAAGTTTGTCAGGATTACCTAGGAGTTATCCCACCTGAGGGAGCAACAAAAGGTAATTCTATTAAATTAAAGTGGCTCAAATATATGTTTGACAATGTTGATGAAAATGCATCTAAATTAGAAAAACAAGCATCGTGTCGAGCATATATCCTACGTATGATCGAAGGGTTATTGATGCCTGACAAATCCAACAATCGGGTACATTTAAAATATCTTTCTTTATTAGGAGATTTAAATAAAGTATCCCAATATAGTTGGGGTTCAGCAGTTTTAGCTACACTTTACAGAGAACTATGTCTTGGAACAAAACCCGGTGTAACATCTATGGGAGGATGTGCATTGTTGTTGCAAAACTGTGCATGGTATCGTTTGTCATGTGTCGCTCCAGAATCTCCAAAACCATGAATATTTCCACTTGCACAAAGGTAACTATATTATTTTTATATTATTTTTTCTTTTTTTTTAAAACCAATTACTTACCATAATACTAATTTTATTATATTTTTTATTTTTGTTATATTCGACAGATTTAATTCTGGTGGTTTAAATTTCGCTAAAGTTCCTCGTAACGACGTGGAAGGATACCGAAAAACAATTGATCACATGAGAGTTGAGGAAGTAATATATTCATTCACATTTATTTGAACTTTTTAAATATTTTATTTTTTATACTTGTTATAATTACTTTACCTTATTTTTTACATTTCAGTTTTATTGGAGACCTTATCTCGGGTTCCAACATGAAGTTTCCGAAGAAGAGATGGTCACTTGGACTGCATGTACTTATCTACTCTGTTATCATATTGTTGAAAAACATCATACAGACAGAGTCACACTTCAGTTCGGTTTCCATCAACAAACACCACAACCACCAGAAGACATGAAAATGTACCATGAGATCGACATGAGGCGCGGGATTGATGATAATTGGAACTGGGTTTGATGAGAAGAAATTAAACATTGGAACGAGCGCCAGAATTACGTGTTGCAAGGTAACATCGTACAAGGTCTTTTATGTCATAGCACAGAATATATGATTTGGTTTAGACAACACACCAAATTATTTATATCTGTAGAACAATATCTCCGTGATCCCCGTTTACAACCGCCGTCATATCCTCATGTGCAATCGACCTTCCAATCAACCCCACAACAACAAAACACAGCAGGACCGTCTTCATCATCACCTCACCTACACGTCCCTACTGAAGTTCCATTTTATGATCCACCACCAACGTATTACGTTCCGTCGGTGCCAGAAATACCAACCCCCGGTTATCCGACAGAAAGTGGACTTTTCTTTAATTTGTTTGGAACTCAGTGCACAACTCCTGAGTCGGCTTATGCTGTGTTTGATTCGATGTATAATCCTCAGTCCGAAAATTTAATGGAAGCAGGTGACAGTGGTTCTAACCCACCTACAACTTACATCGAGGAAAATGTTCAAAATCAGGATGAACCGGAAGAACCGTAACTCGTTCAGAGAGCTAGACGAGTTCGACGACATCCTAGATGTGGGACTGGGGGTCATTTAGGTGGACATAATTGATATAAATTTGATGTTTTTTTTCTCAAATATGATGTTTTTTTATCGTTAATTTAATGTATTTCGTTTCAATCTCATGGTTATTAATATAAATTTCTTTTTATTTAATTGTTATTATTATTTTTTTGCAACAATTTTTATGTAATTTTTTTATTTTAATGTATTTTTTTTAATTTATAATATAATTTAATCATTTTAATTATAATAATTTTAATTATAATTATTTTTAATTATAATTATAATTATTATTTATTATAATAATAATAATTATTATTAAAAATATAAAATTTATTTATAATTTATTAAGGTTTTATTTATTATTAATATTTTTATTTTTTAAATAATTAAATTAATAACAACAAATGTTAAATAAAAAAAAACACGTCAGTTAGAAGTTGTTCTCTGAGGAAGCGACCTCCTATTACATGTTGAAAAATTTTCCTTCAACTGGTCGTTCTCTGGGGAAGCGACCATCTACTTTAAAAAAAAAAGAAGGCATTCTGGTATATATTTTTCAAAGTGTGGTATTTTAAAAATAAAACTTTAAAAACAGGATATACATATCAAAAATCCGAATATATGCCTAAAATATTGTAATTATACAAATATTTCTCTCTTTAATAGTCATCCTCTTTCTCTAATAATAATAAGATTCAGTTTCTTACAAATTATATAAGAAAATGATTTTATTATTTTATAATTTGGAGATTATTTTTAGATTCTAATTTATTAATGGAGAAGGTAGAGACAAAAATATTGTCTATCTTAATTGGTTAAAGAATCCGCTTCTTTGTATTTTTTATGTTTTAGGTTTTAATTTGTAACAAATTTTGAGTATAGTCCGTATTCACTTTAATAAAATTTGCTTAAAAAAATTATCTTTTTGGAATCTGATAGTTTTTTTTAAAATTTAATGAATAAGTGAAAACTTTAAAAATGATTATTATTTTTTCAAAACATGATTGTTTAAAAGTAAGTTGTAAATAAAGACATCAGAAAAAAGAACTGAAGCAATCACATGGTGATGAAAGCTCCAAGATCCAGATTCCTACC
Organism: Cicer yamashitae; assembly: GCA_037974755.1. Lineage (NCBI taxonomy): Eukaryota > Viridiplantae > Streptophyta > Magnoliopsida > Fabales > Fabaceae > Cicer > Cicer yamashitae. The sequence continues at coordinate 48,443,778 of JBBPBQ010020324.1, read as the reverse complement.
ACTCAACAACTGCTTCGCTTAAAAGTTAAGTCTATACCACAGCAAGAGTCATGACCCCACAAGCTATTCACCTCCTTTTCATCTTTGTCATAAATAAATATATGCCTAAAAAATTCCATCTATATATCAGAATGTTTAATGCCATTTTATTTACAAATTTCTCACATAACTATTGTTCGGACTACACACATGGATTGAGATTAAAATTAGAATAAATGTGATATTTGACCACGGAGAGCTTAAATTTTTATAAATATATAGGAGGATATTTAAAAAAAAATAATATAGTAAATAGGCCAAAAGTGCAATTAAATAAATAATTTAGTGAAATTTTTATTGGTCTTTGAAAATGTTAACGTAGATTAAATTAGTTTTTGAATTGACATATAAATCTTTAAAATTTTAAAATATTAGTCAAAATAATTTATCAATAAACTTTTGACGTTCATTATTATGATGTGACACATTAATTGGATATATATAATTTTTCTACGTTATTTCAACATTAATATCTTGTCATCGAGAATTAATTAGTCTATGCAATTTGGTCATCTCATAGATAAATTTATCAATAATTATTATTGTGCATTAATTAATTATTGACGAATTAATTCATAAAATATCTAAATTAGTCCTAAAGATACTTGTAATGAAATCAAAAATAAAAATTTTGCATTGAAAATGACAATTTTTAAATAGTTAAAAACACAAATTTCAATATATTTTTATTTAAATTTTTCCATTTTTACTTTTGTATCAAGGGTTATCAAGACACTATTAAGATTTGTCATTTTCTGTTTGTAAAATAATTTTGATTGACACTTAATACTCCATTAAAATAAATAAAAATTTAATATATAATTTTAATTTTAAATTATCAATAAGTGGATTAATCGTTAACAATTGTAACCACCATGTTTTTTTTGGTGCATCGTAACTTTGTAAGGACCAATTTATTATTTTTACAAAAGGGCCAATTTATCTCTTCGGTCCCTTTTTTTTTTACAAAGAAAATAATAAAAACCTTCGTTTTTTCTTGTATTATTGCTTGATTAGACACTTAACCGAGAAATTAACGCTCGTGTGCGTGTGTGCGCGTTTAGATCTCAAACCAAACACCCTCTGCTACCACCACCACCATCTCTCTCACACACAAAATAATTTGAGAGAAAAAGAAAGGAACGAATCGTTGATGCACCGCCACCACCTTGAATGAAACCCTCTACGACGTCGTTTCATACCTTTCCTCAACCCTCAATCAAGGTTCACTTCTTCTTCTTTCCATTCATTCATTTTTTTTTAATTAATTTCTCCTTTTTCAAATCAGACGGTTACGTAATAAGGCTCTGTTTGGCCGACACCGAATTCGAAATCAATTTTTAAAAAAAACCTTCAAATGATTCACGAACACATTGCTTTCTGTTGATGATTGTAAATTGTAATAAACCGTATGAAATTAATTTCGATTTGATTTTTTTTTGGCGTAGGATAATTAGAGGATCTGAAATGTTGAGGCAGTATTAGGGTGTGGTGATTGCAGTTTAGTTACAGTGGGTAGTAATAACGGAGTGGATCGGAAAATGGACAAGAGCAATAGCCGTACCGATCTACTCGCAGCTGGCAAAAAGAAGGTAATTTCAATTTCTTCTTTATCAAGTTCTTGTGTTTTTTTAGGAGAATTAGCTCCACCTCTTGTGTGTGTGTTTCTTTTTTTCGATTTCGGTTTCAATTATAGTTAGATAGTTGAAGTATTGTCAATTGAAGATCACGGAAAATAATAATTTATTCAAATTCTGTATTGTGCCGTCATTGAACAACACTTTGTACTAAATAATGCATAGTGTATTGCAGAACAATATTAATTTGTTCAAATTTCGGTATGCCATAATGCCACTACAGTTGCTATTTGAAAATACTTTGTACTTAATAGGGCTTGGTGGCTGGGGTGGGGGAGTTAGGGATTGAAGTGATAAGGTGGTCGCAAATTCATTCCCTATCCACATTACAATATAACAATACTAATTATTAACATTGACCGTTGCAAAAAAAAAACTTTGTCCTGAATAGTGTATTACAGAACAACAATGATTTGTTCAAATCCTATTGATATAGCATTGCTATTTGGCAACATTGGATAGTTGTTATTTAAGATTTAGTAAATTGTTACAACTAAAAAGAATTTCTGGATATTGTGATGTAATTGTCGGTGCAGGTTAGAGAGTGAAACACATAATTGATAATGGTTGATGAGGATATTAAAGGTTTAGTATTTTTTTTAAAATACCAAAAGATATATGTGAGAGTGTATGTCATTGATTTTGTTGTAAGGGGTTAGGATATGCATTTTCTACTCAAAAGTCTACCTAACTTTGTAGAGGACCCAAGGTCCAGTTTGGATTGGCTTTTATCTTATGGGATATTCTCAATTAAGATAAATTTAAGTTGATGGTTATTCAACTTTTAGGTGTTTATAAATAAGTTGAGTGAGAGAGCTTTTGGAAAAAATGAGATGGAGAAGTTTATTTCAACTTATATGGGAAGCTATTGTTTTAAAATTCCATAGTTATTATAATTTTTTTTCTATCATAATTGCTTGTTGAAGTTTAACCAAACTGACTCTAAATCCACCTAAGAAAATAGTGTGGCATACCGAACCTTGAAGTTATTCGGCTGCTCATTTTCATATTTGAAGGTTGACATGTGTGTAAATGAGATTGGTTTTTTTTTATAGGATCAGAAAATACGCGATTTCATCTATCTCTTCCCATATATTTCCTCTTAGTCTGCTTCAGCATATATAGGGTGGTTGGCATAGTTGAATCGTTGCAGTTATTAATTTTGATTCTCATGTTTGTATTGGCAGCTCCAACAATATCGTCAAAAGAAGGACAAGGACAATAAAGGTGGTAGTAGCCGTGGGAAATCTTCAAAAAAATCTTCCAAGCATCAGCTACCCGAGTCCGATGCTGCTAGTGTTACCTCTATTTCAACAAGATCATCACAGGTTACTGATGGAAATCTTGAAACCAACAGTGACCCCAATGTGGTTATCACCGAATCATTAGAGTCGCAGTCTTTGGCAAGCTCAGCAGCTCCTGATAATGTTGAACCATCTGTTGATTCGTCATCAGCAGTCAGGGAAAATGATACAGGAGAGGAAACTAATTTGGATTCTAATGCTAAGTTAGCACTTCAGGGTCATGGTGTTAATGAGAATGATTCTGAACTGTCAGCACAAGATCAAGGGGGAAGCTCTCAGAATGTTGATGCCGATGTGGCAAAAGAGGTGTCTTTGAAAACTTCAAATAGTGAAGGAGGAACAACATATGATCATGCATCTGAACCTGTTGCCCTTTTGTCCCCACCTGCTTCTGTTACAACTGCAGTGAGTGAGTCTGTTACTGTTGAAAAAGAGAGTGAAAAAAGGGGAAAACAGTTGCTTTTATCTGAGGATATTCCCAATACATTAGTGGTGCAAACAAGGGAAGATCAGGTAACAGATTTAGGTTGTGCTCTCTCTCCCTGTCTCTTTAATTTAATTGCATACTTTTAAGTTTAGATACAAGGGTATTAGTCGGGCAGGCCGGGAAAACTGATACATGGATTTGATTTATAATTATTTTCTCATTTATTGCTGGGTAGGGGCAATGCAGGAAGCTGATGGTTTGGATTTGACGGAATCTTGTCAAAGCACTGATGTAATTATAGATGATCAAAAGGAGCTTCCTTTGTTTCAAGCTGGCGAGAGTGGTCAACCTCTTTCAGGAATTGCTTTGGAGAATACTATAATCGAGGAGGCTTCTCATGAAGCAAACCAACTAGACAGACCAGTTGAATTATTCTTCTCTCTCGAGGACATTGTGTCAGATGAGCTTTCAGGTTCTGATAAAGGCCAGCGAGATAATATTGCAACTGTGGAGACTTCAATGAAAAACTTGGAGAGAGAAACATTACCAGGTTCATCTCACGAAGAAATTATTATTCAGTCTAATCAAGAACAGATAAGTAAGGGAGTTCATAGTGGACAGGACATGGGGCTTCATGAGGGGCTTAACCAGCAACACACTCTTGTTGGATCTGCAGTTGACAATCCAACTCACGAGTTGTCCATAGGAGCTTCGACCAGATCAGTGGATCGCTCTCCTATTTTTGATGTGAGCTCAGTTAATCTCTTTCAGCTAGCTGAATTGATAAGAGGGCTTAATGAAGAAGAGTACCAGTTTTTGCTTAAGGCAAGAGGATCGGTTTCTGATGCCGATCCTTTAACCAGTAGTTCAGTTCTACCAGATCATGACTTTTCAGAAGCATTTCAGAGACTGAAAGAAGAATTGTTTCTTGCCAATATGATGAAAAATATATTCAACATGCAGCTAGATGAACAAATGGAGCTCCAATCGGAATCTGATTATCACCGCTACCAGTTGATTGGGGAACTATCTCAGCTCCATGATTCACACAATAAAGTTAATGAGAACAATCAACGCCTTAGTGAAGAACTTGCTAAGTGTCGCGTAGAACTACAGAATAGTTCTAGCAAGAGTGTGGAACTACAAAACCAATTTGATACTGCCAAGGCAGAGGTTGAAGCTCTTTCTGCCAGAATAGTTGAGCTGCAGATTAGTTTTGAAATGTCCCAGAAAGATTCATCGGACCTGTCCACAGAGTTAGCTGACTGCAGAAGTTTGATCTCAAGTTTACAATATGAAAAGAAGGGTGTGAGTGAAACTCTTGATTTGGTGATTGCTGAGAAAAATAAACTCGAGGAGGAGAAGGAGTTTTACCTGTGTGAAAGTAAGAAGCTGGAAACTGAATTATCTTGCTTAAAGAGTTCAATGGAAGGAGTAGAAGTCGAAAATTCCAACTTAATTGACAGGATCTCTTTGGTGACTGAAGAGAGCAATAAAATCAACACAGAAATCGAGCATCTCTTGCATGAGGTTGATAGACTGTCATTAGATTTGGTTGAAAATAAAGATTTGGTGGCCAGTCTACAGGCAGAAAATTCCAAATTAAATGGGAACCTTGCATTGTCAGTTGATAAGATTAAAAATCTGGAAAACGAGAATCAATCTGTTGTTCTTGAGAATCAAAGGATCTCTTCTCAGCTTGTTTCCCTACACGAACAATTATCTGTAGAAAAGGAAGAGCGGACAAGGTTTGAAGGTGACCTTAAAGAAGCCACAATGCACTTGGAACAACTTTCCAAAGAAAATGCATTACATAATAGCACTTTGGATGAGCAGAATGCTAAAACAGAAGAAATTGGAAAGAAACACAGTCGACAACTATCTCAACCTGGGGACCTTGGAAATCAAGCACATGTTGGATGGGACCAAAGTAAGGGCCTTGAAATTGCAGTTACTGGAGATTCTCTGCATATGGATCAGGGGCTAGATGAAGGTGCAGCAGGTCGACCGTTTGAAAATATACCTGAACTTGAAATCTTCAATGATTCTCATGGGTTTGTTTCGTTGAAGACTTGCTTGAATGAAGTGGAAAAGGTTTTGGTGAAGCTTGAAAAGGCAATTGCTGAGTTGCATTCTCAATCAGCAATCTCTGGCGGGTCTGGCGAGAAAGTTTCTTCACCTGGTGTATCAAAATTGATACAGGCTTTTGAATCAAAAGTAAGTGAAGATGAGCATGAGGTAGAGATAAGTAATTCCACTGATGTTCAGTCACAATCACGCTCATTGATTATGTTGACTGAAGAGCAAGTAGGAAACTTGAGAAAATTGCTTTTAAATTGGAAGCTGGATGTTCAGAGGGCAGCTGTATTGTTCAAGGGGGAACGAGATGGTAGGAAAATTGAGGATGCAAAGTACAGTGATCTCAAGGACCAGTTTGAAGGATTGAAGCAGCATTGTTCAGATTTGGAAGCATCCAACATCGAACTTACAGTTCAATATGAAACAGCAAAGCAACTTCTGGGCGACATCCAAGAAAAGAAACGTAATGTTGAGGAAATCTGTGAAGCTCTGAAGCAAGAAGATATCCATCTCAAAGCCAAAAATAATGAACTCTATGAAAAGCTTGGATATTGTCATTCCAAAATTATCGAATTGCAAACAGAAATGAATGATGTGAAACAAAGTTCAAATGAGATGGCTTCTATTATTGTCAGTCAAGTGGAAAATTTGGAAAAGGAGGTCACAGAGAGGGCAATGCTACTTGAGCAAGGCTGGAATACTACTATTGCCGAGATTGTTGAATTAGTTGCTAAGCTGAATGAATCAGTTGGGGAAACTTTGCATACAACGGTCTCTTCTGACACTCACAATGGCTTGGATATTAATCTTCGGCTGCAAGCTTCTGTTAGTGCAGCCACTGAAATGATTTTGGATCTGCGGAAGAAACTTGAAGCTACTAATGCGGATCATGAAATAATCTCCATGTCATATAAAGAAATGACCTCGAAATGTGATCATCTGCTTGGGAGGAATGAAATGGCTATTGATGTATTGCATAAGATGTACAGTGCCCTGAGGAAACTTATGCTCAGTAGTGGTTGGTCTTTGGATGAAAATAAGATAGATGAGCAAAATGAGGCACTGCCTGATCTACTGAACTATAATAGCTATGAGACCATCATGAAACATTTGGGGGATATATTGATTGAGAAGCTGGAACTGGAGTCTGTTACCAAGGACATGAAGTCAGAATTGTTGCACAAGGAAACGGAATTGGAAGAATTGAAGATGAAGTGTCTTGGTTTAGATTCTATTGGCAATCTAATTGAAGATGTTGCAGGTGTGCTGAATGTGGAAACTATCGAAATAAACAAATCACCTCTTTTGTACTTAGATTCATTAGTGTCTAGTCTTGTACAAAAAACCAAAGAGGCTGAAATCCAGAATCACACCACTAGAGAAGACTATGGATCTATGGAGATGGAATTGGATCAACTGAAGGAAAAGATGCATCGTCTAGATATGCTGCGTCTTGAGAATGAAAATGAAATCTTTGTTCTAAGGGAAAGCTTACATCAAGCTGAGGAAGCTCTTACTGCTGCACGTACTGAATTGCTTGAGAAAGCAAATGAACTCGAACATTCAGAACAACGAGTGTCCTCCATTCGGGAGAAACTTGGCATAGCTGTTGCCAAGGGAAAAGGCTTGGTTGTACAGCGGGATGGCCTCAAGCAATCCCTAGCTGAGACATCTAGTGAACTGGAGAGATGCTTGCAAGAGTTAAAGTTGAAAGATACAAGACTTCATGAGCTTGAAACAAAACTTAAGACCTATTCAGAGGCTGGTGAGCGTGTGGAAGCTCTGGAATCTGAACTTTCATATATTCGTAATTCAGCTAATGCCTTGAGAGAGTCATTTCTCCTTAAAGACTCAATGCTTCAGAGGATAGAAGAGGTTTTGGAAGACCTAGATCTACCCGAGCAGTTTCATTCAAGTGATATAATTGAAAAGATTGATTGGTTGGCTAGGTCAGTTGTTGGCAACTCAATGCCCATCAATAATGATTGGGAGCAGAAGGATTCTGCAGGAGGAGGTTCTTACTCTGATGCTGGTAATGTTGTCACAGATTCCTGGAAAGATGATAATCAGCTACAACCAGATTCAGGGGATGGTGCAGGAGAACGTTCTTACTCTGATGCTGGTTTTGTTGTAACAGATTCCTGGAAAGATGATAGTCAGCAACAATTAGATTCAGGGGCTGATTTTCAAAAACACTTTGAGGAGTTGCAGAGTAAATATTATGGGCTGGCTGAGCAAAATGAAATGCTGGAGCAGTCATTGATGGAAAGAAACAGTGTAGTTCAGAGATGGGAGGAGCTTGTAGACAAGATTGATATGCCTTCACATTTGCGATCTATGGAGATGGATGGTAGGATTGAATGGGTTGGAAGAGCACTTGCTGAGGCTAATCATCATGTAGATTCTCTGCAGCTGAAGATTGAAAGATACGAAAGCTATTGTGGATTGCTAAATGCTGATCTGGAAGAGTCTCAAAGGAGAGTGTCCACTCTTCAAGAAGACCTTAGAGCTCACATATCTGAGAGAGAGAACCTTTCTGAAAAAATAGAAGCTCTGAGACATGAATGTGAGAAACTATCAGTGCAGATAACGGGAGCTGAACATGAGAATGGAAATCTGCACAACGAAATAACTAGTTTGAAGGATAAATTGGAGGAGAAAGCTGAAATTGAAGAACAGATTTTCACCATCTATGGCAAGATAAAAAAATTAGGAGACTTAGTTGGTGATGCCTTGTCAGAATCTGAAACAGAATATTGGGTTTCTGATAGTGTAAATATTGATTCTTTGGAAGAATTGCTGAGAAAGCTTATAGATAGTCATGCCAGTCTTTCATCAATGAAACCTACGTGTGGTGTTGTACTTGATGGATCTCATTCACAAAAAGACGATGCTACTCTTCATGAGGAAAGAAGTATTGATACGCGTGATAAGGAACAAGCGGATATTGATAGATACAAGAAAGATCTGGAGGCTGCTTTGAGCGAATTGGTGAATTTGAAGGACGAGGGAGAGAGATCTTTGGAAAAGCAAATATTTCTATCTGGTGAAGTTGAAGCTCTGAATAAAAGAACTGTGGAGTTGCAAGAGCAGCTTAACCAGGAGGAGCAGAAGTCAGCTTCTGCTAGAGAGAAATTAAATGTTGCAGTCAGGAAAGGGAAGTCGCTAGTGCAACAAAGAGACAGTCTAAAACAAACCATTGGAGAGATGAGTGTTGAGATGGAGCGCTTGAAATCTGAGATCAACAACCGGGAACACTCTATTGCAGAGCATGAACAGAAGTTAAGACAATTGTCAACCTATCCAGATAGGTTAGAAGCTCTTGAATCTGAGAGTTCTCTTCTGAAGCATCGTTTGGAAGAAACTGAGCACCATTTGCAGGAGAAAGAATACTCTTTGAAACTGATTTTGAACAAGATAGGTGAGATTGAGGTTGGTGGTGAAGATCATATAAGTGATCCGGTGAAGAAGGTGGAATGGGTCGGAAAACTGTGCTCTGATTTGCATGATTCTATGGCTTCTTTAGAACAAGAATCAAGGAAATCTAAAAGAGCATCGGAGCTCCTATTGGCAGAGTTGAATGAGGTCCAAGAAAGGAATGACGGTTTTCAAGAGGAGCTTGCTAAGTTGGCCGATGAACTTGTGGATCTCAGAAGAGAAAGGGATTCAGCGGAGGCTGCCAAACTGGAAGCTCTTTCACATCTTGAAAAGGTATCAACATTGCACGAGGAAGAAAAAAAGAGCCATTTCTATGAGCTTGTGGAATTAAAATCTAGCATGAACCAAGTCTGGAAAGGATTTGGTGAGGTTCAGAATTTACTGGCTAAGGCTTTTTTCACGGATTTGGAATCTTTTCGGAGTCTGGAAGCTAGTCTTGAGTCTTGTATGAAAGGAAATAATGCTCCAACTGTGGTGGATTCATCTGTCAGCGAAGAATATAGTGGTATTTCACGCAGGTCATCTGATAATAAGGTATTATGATCACATGAATATTCTACAAGTTGCCTACAAACAATGATTATTTCTACTAAGTTTTGATATTTTTTATGTTCTGCATCAACTGTCATTTATGCGGTTTATTATGAGAATCAGTAATAGAACATAGCCTGCAGTCAGCTGATATTTGACAATGATTTGTTAGTATAATGAGTTCTTGTACTGTTGTTTTTTGGGGGGAGAAGAGTATCTTTTGTCTGATTGACATTCATTGAGCTTGAAAGAAAGCTGGCAAAGAAGTCGTCATTTTTCCATGAATGATTTGGATAAGAGACTTTTTTCTTGACCCATATGCACATAGCTTGAGCCTTGAGCAGTTGAGATTTTATTTCATCATACCTTGTAGGAACTTAAAAATAGAATGCATCATCTGCTATTTGAATAATGATATCTGATCTCTAGGCTCATTGTTGTGTTTTGTCGTAGTTTTTTCCTTAACCCTATTGTAATAAGCAGCCCTTTTCTTTTCAATAATGAATGTTGAGTCTTCAAACTAGAACAAATTGAGTAAAAGAGACGGTTGTTCCTGAAGAATTGGTTTGGTTTTGAAATTTTGGTGCATACATACTGGTATCTCGTCACTACTTTAAATCACTTCTTTTTTTAATTTATTTTTCTTAACTTTGTTAACAATATGAGATATGTTTTAATGTGTTTTTCTATGTTAAGCTTTGGATAAAAAAATCTATTATAAAATTGGAAATTTGGGTACATTATTTTATTGACATTTAAGTCTGTAATTGTTGGTGGAAAGTATTTGTGGAATGTTGCTACTACAGTTGCAAACTTCCAATATACAACTCTCTCCATGTGTTTGTGTATATTAAACTGATAACCCAAATTTTATTATTTCTTTAATATTGTGGCTTCTAGTTTGCCTTTTTCATGAGGCTTAACTATATTCCTTGCTATTATTTTGTGTAATCTGACTTTTTCTTTCTAATACTTGTTATTTTTTCTTCAGAAGAGCTCTGTACATGCAGATTCTTGGTCAGAATTTGGCACAATGGATCACTATAATGATAATACCATTATTGAAACTTTTCATCTCTTTGGGCATCAGCTGCAAGAATTTTTGGTGGAGGTCAGTTCTCTTAAGGAAAGAATATGTACGCACTCAAGCTTTGCACAGGAGCAAGACAAAACTCTGTCTAAACTAATGTCAAATATTAAGAGGGAAGTTACTTCCCAAAGAGAGGCGTGTGAAAACATGAAGAGAGAAATTAGTAAACGAGATCTGCAACTTGTTGCATTGCGTGGGAACATTGCCCACCTTTATGAGTCATGCATCAATTCTTTCACTGTACTTGAAAAAGGAAAAGCTGAGCTGGTTGGAGAAAAGATTGAATTTTCAGATCTAGGGATTAACTTGAAAACACCGTCATTTGATGATGAAATGTCTGAGGAATGTATTAAAACCATAGCAGATAGACTGATGTTAGCTGCAAATGGGTTTGCTAGCATAAAAACTGAAGTTTTAGATGCTAATCAAAAGGAAATGAAGGCCACTATATCAAATTTACAGAGGGAGCTTCAGGAGAAGGATGTTCAAAGAGACAGGATTTGTGCTGACCTGGTAAAACAGATTAAGGATACTGAAGCTGCTGCAAACAGTTACTCTCAAGATCTTCAATCTCTTAGAATGCAGGAACATAATTTAAAAGAACAGGTAGAAGTGATTGAGGGAGAAAGGAAGATACTTGAGCAGAGAATCAAGGAGCTGCAGGATAGTCAACGGAGTGCAGCTGAATTAGAGGATAAAGTTAGATCTCAGACTGGTTTGCTGGCTGCCAAAGACCAAGGTGGGCTTTGCATGATTCCTGAAGTCGATAAAGAAATGAACTTGTAGTGTAGCTTTTATATAAACTATAACTTACAATATTTCTGTAACTTGATGATTTATTGCAGAAATTGAAGAGCTAATGCATGCACTTGATGAGGAAGAGATGCAAATGGAAGCACTGACAAAGAAAAATGCAGAACTTGAAAAGGTTGTTCGACAAAAGAATCGAGAGATTGAGAACCTTGAGTCTTCTCGTGGTAAGGTTATGAAAAAGCTCTCCGTAACTGTAAGCAAGTTTGATGAGCTTCACCAACTGTCTGCAAGTCTTCTTTCCGAGGTTGAAAAGCTTCAGTCCCAATTGCAAGAAAAAGATGCTGAAATTTCTTTCTTAAGGCAAGAGGTTACTAGATGCACCAATGATGATCTACGTGCATCACAACTGAGCAACCAGAGAAGTCTGGATGAGATATTTGAGCTCTTAATGTGGGTTGACACAATCGTATCTCGAGATGAGATGGATAACATAAATCCTAATGTGAAAAGTGACACTCAGGTTCATGAGTACAAAGAAATACTTCATAAGAAGTTGATGTCTATATTATCAGAAGTGGAGAATCTAAGGGAAGTTGCAGAAAGCAATGATAAAATGTTGCAAGCAGCAAGGAGTAAGGTAGAAACTCTGGAGAAGTCATTGCATGAGAAACAATCACAATTGAATTTGCTTGATGGTGTGGAAGAAACTGAAAAGGGAATTGGCACAAGCTCAGAAATTGTGGAGGTAGAACCAGTGGTAAGGAAGTCAATTATCAATTATTTAATTAATAGTTGACTTGCACTAGTATAAAAATCTTATATCGAATCCAGATTCAATAGAAATAATGTTTGGACCTAATATTCAATCAAAAAAAATATATGAAATATATGATGTGTGCCTATTCTCAGACACATCGTTGTTTCGCTCTTGATTGAATGTGACAGGTATTCTTTGCTTCTTAAAAAACAAATAAAACTATGTATGAGTAGTAATGAAAAAATATCAGATATTTTCTTTTTTTGCTAAACATTATGTAGAGACACAATTATGGCAGTTACGATGGATTTAAACTTTAAGTGATTGAATTTATATGCTCATATTTTATTCTAATTTCTTACAGATAACTGAGTGGAAAACAACAGGGACTTTCGTTACACCTCAAGTCCGCAGTTTGCGCAAGGGCAATAGTGATCATGTCGCCATTGCTGTTGATGAAGACCCTGGTAGTACCAGTAGGATAGAAGATGAAGAGGACGACAAGGGTAATTTTGCACTACTTAACCTGTGTGCTGGCTTCTGGTGCTCTCGAACACAATGACTAATTTTATTAACTTTTGGTTTCCTCACTTTTTCTTTTCAGTTCATGGTTTCAAATCACTCACATCATCTACAATTGTCCCAAGATTTACCAGACCAGTGACTGACTTGATTGATGGCTTGTGGTAGGTCTAATTTTCCCTCTGTTGTATGGTTCTAAAATTTTCTTTTAATTTGATAATAATTAGCATGCATTCATGTTTTGCAGGGTTTCTTGTGACCGGACTTTAATGAGACAACCTGTCTTGCGGCTCGGAATTATAATTTATTGGACCATAATGCACGCACTCCTTGCCTTCTTTGTTGTTTGAGGGTCCCGATTTCTCTGACGCTCTGAATTGGCTTTGTATTATCAATTGGCCTTCAAATTCTAAGCCAGACACAGGAAGCGCCATATATAGATTGAGGATATTCCTCTGATAGTTGAAAAAAGGACTCAGTTTAGTTGTACAGTATTTTCCTTCAACTCTCTTCTTCCCATTGTGGAGCAAGGATGCGTTACCTATATCTATAAACCATAAAAAATTAAATATGCAGCTGCTAGAAAGAGTACCAGACTGTAAGGAAGAAAAGATGAGAAATCAGATTGCTCGATATTTGAAGAGCAATGGATGAAGAGTCTGCTACATAAAAACACTAGGTGGTGGTTTTTACAAAGAATCTGATGCCATTTTTCCTTCCACAAGATCAGTACTGACTGGTTTTTGAAGGGGTATCAAGTTTTGGGTCATTCGTGTGAACTGGATAAATGACCAGTTAGGTATAGGAAAAACGTAATTCTTTTGTAAGTTTTTTTTTTCTGCTTAGCCATAAGAAATTTCAGTTGCCATTCTTTTTTCATATATTATATCAATCATAGCATTATTATGAGTTTTTTGGCAGTTTTCAGGCATTAATTGAAAAATGCATATCCATGCGTGTCCTTTGCTCGTCATATTTTGCTTTTTTCGGGTGGGGGATTTATAGAGGTAGTAGCTGATAGGTTTATTTTCTGACTTACTATATCAACATAATCTGCTTGATGTGTCGAATGTCCATAAGCATTGATTGAGATGGTGCATAATAGTATAGATCAAGCACATAAAAAGGTTTAAAATGGATTTTTGTTCCTATCAGATTCAAGGGTTTAGAGTTAAACATTATATATCATGTCATATATTTTTTTTTATGAACATATTTTAGTCAATCATCTTTCGTTGACAAAATCGTCGTAAATTTTATCAACATTTCTTATCTCTTCTCAACATCCTCTCATTATTGGAGATAAGTTGAGTTGTGTTTTAAGGAGGAATTTTGCACACCATATCTTCCCTTTCGAAAAACAAACTAATAAAAATTTAAAATGATTTATTCCTTCCTCATCCCTTCCATCCATTTCCTTCAAACCAAACTCTATTTAAGGGTTGTTGTTTGTCCAATCTTTTCCATTATTTTAAACATTTAAAAAAGAAAAAGAAATATTAGGTTTATCATGAGAAAGTTTATTATATAATAATATGATAGATAGTAGATTAACTTTTTAAGGAAGAAGAGTGTATAATTTAACCATAAAAGGAAAGGAAAGTGCAACACGATGTTTTCTTAAAAAAATGTAGTTTGAATAAATTTCTTTTAAAATATGGAATCGTTTTCTATTTGAAATATTTGTATTACTTTTTTTTTATCTCTTTTAATGTAAAATAGTATCATGTTGATTATCTCTTTTATTACTTAATATTTGTATATTGTAAAATAAAATAATACATATGGCGAAATTAGAATAAATTTTATGGGGTGGCTAAATATAAAAAAAAATTAAAAACTATATCAACAACAAAGAAAATAAAAACTAAAAATTAGCTATTTAGAATTCCTAAGTTCGGTGACGATTTAAGGAGTCAAATTCTTTCATATATATACTTGATATATATACTTGATTAGGTGTTAAATATACACACAATGTCTTTTTTAATGTAATGTTTTCGATTCCTTTTCTAATTTTTAAAAGTTAATGTTTTCTTTTCTTTATAATTTTAATGTTAAAATGAATTATGGATAATATGTGTTTGGATCGATGATAAATCGACAAACTAATTATTCTTGTTGTATTTTTTAGATCAATAAATTTGTATTTGTGGTAGCAAAATATATATTATTATGAGTAGTTAAATATAAAAATATACCTACATATTAAAACAAAATAAAAAATGTACAAAAAAATAAATTGAGGTAGCCAAAGTTAATTCCTATGACTCTTCGCCACTATACATATATGTGTGTGTCGTGTCCTACTCTAAAAAATTACTCTGCCATAAAAACATATTTAAGAAACATATTTAAGGATAAAATAGTTGTATTTACATTTAATGTATTGGAGTGTAAATTCAATTTGAATCCGCACATTCCTCTTCTCTACGTTTATGCACGAGTTTCACTTTGAAATTTAAATTTTTTATTAATAACAATTAGTATGTTGAATACGCAACATCCTATAAAATAGTAAACTTATTTAATTTTTAGTATAATTATTATATTATGGTATATTTATTATGAAATTATTTAAAATCTATTTATTATTTATTATTTGTTATAGACTTTTAGACAAAATATGATTATAAAAAACTATAAATAAACCCTTGCAACACGAGTATTACTCTCCCTAGTGTGTGTATATACATATATACATGAAAATTATGAAGTCATTTTAAGTTTTTTATAGTTAATCCTTATAGTATCTCAAAAACAAAAACATACATATCAAACTCCTCACCATTGACTCAATCCAATTGGCAAAATACCACACATTTTTCTTACATATGAACTTGTAAACTACAAAATGTTTGTAAATACATGACAATAAAAAAAAAATTATGGTGCCTATGTAAATTGCAAAAAAATACATTGAATATATAAACCCTATATGTTTGAATTCTTATAACCAACAAAACTTAGATACAAACATCACATTAAATCTGCAAAAACACTAAAACAAGATCCTCATGTTTTCTTGTTAGGCTCAAAGACAAACTTGATAATAGAATCTTTGATGGACAACAAATCAGGGAACTCATTTTTGAGCTTAGATGCATCCATTTCATTGTTGCTCCTTTGTGCAACAATTACCTTTGCTTGTTCCTCCAAATCAAAATTCTCCCATTTAAATTGAGGATCAATGTAATCTTTATACAATTCTAATATTTCATTGTGACTTATAACTCCTGGATTTGTGAAATTCCATATACCTTTTAAGTTTCTCTTAGCCATCTCAATTGATATAGGTAAGAGTTCATCTAGCACTGTCATGCTATTAGGTATGTTTACCACTTTGTTGTAACGACTAATCTTTGTTATGAAGTTTCTTGGGTTGCTAAGATCTGATGATATTGGCATTCTAACTCTTAATGTGCATACATTGTCATATTCTTTTAGGAGATCCTCCACCTGCATTTTTTTTTCTTCATGTTATTAGATGAAATTTGACATTGCAAGAAAATATGCATGATGTGATTATTTTTCATAGTTTCTTATAGTGAATCACCAATTTTGTTTTGTATTTTACTATCTATTTTTTAGGGAAAAAGGGCTATGGTGATACAGAGTTCACATCAGTAAAGTTTGGTCAACTATTGTTTCAACTAGAGTTCGAATTCGAATACTATGAGTAGATTTATCTATTTATCATTGACTGAAACTCATTAACCACTTGGTTTGTGAATCACCAATTTTGTTTTGTATTTCACTATCTATTTTTTAGGGAAAAAGGACTATGGTGATACAGAGTTTAGATAAGGAAAGTTTAGTCAATTATTGTTTCAACTAGAGTTCGAATTCGAATACTATTAGTAGATTTATCTATTTATCGTTGACTGAAACTCATTAACCACTTGGTTTGTGAATCACCAGTTTAGTTTATGAAATTGTAGGGATGAGACAATCAATCTATGAAATTAGTCAAATTCTAAAATGATCTATGAAATTGATAAACTATAATCGTATTGGTCCCTCCAGGACAATTTCAAGGGATAAATTAATCGACCTAAAAGGACTAATTACGATCGAAGATTTGTAATCATGGATCATTTTGAAACATCATTAATTTTAAGGACTAAATTGTCTGACACCTACAATTTCATGAGTTAAATTGGTGATTCACTCTAAGTTCTTTTAAGGGTAACAAGGCCAATTTTGCTTAGAAATTGAAGTCATTGATGCTACTATAAAACTTAAAATTTCAGAGATATTACCATGGCCTTGGTCTTTGAATAATATGAACCAATGAAATTTGGCTTGTCCTCTTCCTTGAATCCAATGCCTGATCCTAAAGGATGCTCTTTATCATACTCAAATATGCAACCAGTTGCAAAATTCATCACATACAATCCACTTTCTTTGCAAACATCAGCCAAAGTTAATGTCCCTACAACATTAGTCCTTATTGTTTCAACTTTATGTGATTCACACCAATCAACATTAGGCCTTCCAGTTACACCAGCTGCATTCAACACATGTGTTGGCATAACCCTTTTAATATCTTCAACAATTGATCTCCTATCTTGTAATCTTCCCCTCCCATACTCCCAACAAATCCTCTCCTCATCACAAATCTTCCCTAACAACCCTCCAATCCAACCAGTCTTACCATATATCAAAAACTTCAACCCCGAATCCCTTCGGCCGACTTCGGTAAACGACCTCAAAAGCCTCGAATATCCATATTGAAAAGACCATTGAGCTTCGTCAGATAGATTGATCGCTGAGAAACGCGGATGCGGATTCAAAGCAGCCGATACATCTCCCCACCAATCAGGGTTATTTTTGTACCAATCAATGGTCATCTTAAGTCCTTCCTCCCAACTAATTCTCTCCTCCCAACCTAACTTCTTAAGCTTTTGATCATCCAAAAAATATCTTTTATCATTAAAAGGCCTATCTTGAACAAAATCAATAACTTGTTTAGGATCCAACTTAAATAGTCTGCAAATATCTTCAGCTACATCTAACACACTCCTTTCTTTTTGAGTTCCAACATTATAAACTTGACCTATCACACCATTATGAAGTATAACATCAAATGCTTCTGCCACATCACCACAATGAAGATAGCTTCTCACATTTGATCCATCACCATGAATAGGCAATTTCTCACCTTTCATAGCTAGAAGAATAAACTTAGGAACAAGTTTTTCAGGATATTGATTAGGACCATAAACATTATTTCCTCTAGATGTTATAATTGGAAGACCATAAGATCTATGATAAGCCATAACCAACATTTCAGCACCTGCTTTTGTAGCTGAATAAGGATTTGTTGGTAAAAGTTGAGATGTTTCAATGTTACCAATATCAGTATCTAAATCAGTTTCACCATAAACTTCATCAGTACTAACATGAATGAACCTTTTAACACAATTTGTAGCCCTGCATGCTTCTAGAAGAACATGTGTTCCATATATGTTGTTATATGTGAATTCCATTGAGTTTCCAAATGAATTGTCAACATGAGTTTGAGCAGCAAAATGCATGATTGTGTCTATTTCTTCTTCTATCAATAGATGATTCACTATATCAGCTGAAGCTATGTCACCTTTGATGAATTTGAACTTTTGTGATGATGTGCATGGTTGAAGATTCTTGAATGTTGAGCAATAATCTAGCTTGTCAAGAGCTACAATTTTGTAGCTTGGATACTTGTTGATTAATCTTGTTGTGACATGTGAAGCTATGAATCCAGCAGCACCTGTTATGAGGATGTTCTTTGGTTCATACATCTTTGCTTTTGATTGTATCTTTCTTCTTATTGTGTCTTTAACTTTCTATATCTGCAATGTTCTGTTGTTTAACATAAGAATCAAATATTAGTCACAAGATTAAAAAACTTATACTAGAAAAAATATGTCAACATATCAAACAAGTGCAAAAACAAAATTTTGTCTTAACCATCCGATTTTCATAGGAAAGGGGTATCGGTAATCCGATGTTCGGCCGGAAGGTAAACAAAGTTTGGTTAGTGATTGTTTTTGTTAGAATTTGAAGTCATGTTCTCCCAAGTGATTTATCTTTCACTGAAATTCACCAATCAGTTGAGCCTAACCGCTTGTTTATAAGTGCAAAAAATAAAATTGTCTTGACCATCTGGTTCCTAGGAGTAGGAACAAATAGTTCTACTAATCCAAAGTTTGGTCGGAATATAAGTAAAGTTTGGCAAATATTTTTCCTTCTCATGTTCAAATTCGGATTTTCCTGTAAGATTCGCCCTTCATATAAGCTTGTTAACCACTTGAATCCAACCGATTGGTTCAGTGAGAAAAAAAAAATAGTATAGAGTATCTTTCAACAAGAGATGAAGGATGAAAATTGACACAATCATTGTGTTGGAAATTTTAAATAAAAAAAATTAACAAAATCTTATATTCATGAAACTTACTTAGGACATGCATATCATACTTTGAGGATAATGATACTATTCAAGATCATGAAATAAGTTTATTTATGAAAAAAGGGATTAACACTTTGTTATGTTCATCATGATTGTAATGATTTTACCTTAATTACATGAAATTTGTGTGGTGTGGTCATGGGATGGTGGAGAATAATGGAAGCAATTAGTGTGAAATGATGAGAAAAGAAAAGAGAGAAATTGGTAATGTATGTTAGAGATTAACTAGGACTCTAAAATTCTACTAGTGGCTATAAGTTACAAACGTGGACTATGATCCGAAAAATGTTTTAAAAGCTTAATTTAGTCTCACATGTTAATCCTTATACTATGACTCTTAATTTAGGTTTTTAGAATGTACATTACAAATAATTTTTTTTGTTAAGTGAAAAGGTTTCTCATTGAATTGAACACTTATAGCCCTACAAAAAAAGCCACCTTCTAGCAAATGATATAGGACCAATGGTTAAGAATGTTTATTATGGTTCAAATAGTTTATTGATTTTCAACTTATTTATCTATATTTGTCCACACAAAAATTATTTACTTATGTCGTACTTCTACTGTCTCATATTATACATCTCATTTTTAATATTTTTCTCTTAAATTATATGATATTTTAGAATACTAATACATCACTTTCTTCTAATGTTATCCTTATTTACTAAAGTAGTGGACAAATGACAAATATATAAAGTATAAAAATATTTTAGTCTCGAACATATTATTTTACTTTGAAAATTAGTATAGGTGATCATTTTCTTGAGAAGTACGCAAACTTTGAGTTAACAAAAAGTATGCACATTCCGAAGTTTTCATAAGAATAGTTTGTATTGAATAATATTAAATATCAAAAAGCTAAAAATATGACAAATGATTTTTTTAAGAAAGTAATGGTTTATTGGTTCAACAGAAAGAGTTAAAAGGATTGAAGAGAGATGGAACTAAACAAGCAAAACTTGAGGTATAAAAAAAATCTTTATCTACCATTTTTGCATTGTGTTCTTATTTTAACTATTTTTATTCATCCTCACAATTTCATGATGAAACTCCATATATTATCTAGACAAAAGGAAACATTTGATACAAACAGAATATCTTACACTTAATATTTTCAAATGATTTTATAATTTTATTTTCTTTGAAAGGGATATTAGAAGTTTCATAATTGAAGTTTTATTTGCATCTTCTATGTTCTTATAAGAGTGGGTTTGATTAAAAAAATTTAAAAACAATTGCTTATATTTTATAAAAAAAAATAATAAAATAATAATAATAAAACACACTTTTGAATAATATGATAAACTATTATCAATAGTTCTAAAAAAAGTTACTACCGTAATTATAATTATTTTTTAAACTTAAAAATAATTTTTATAATAGCGATAAAAGGAGAAATAATCTTTTTCTTATGTAAAATCTTTAAAAAAAATATATAAGTTTCATTTTTATTATATTTTAAAATTACTTTCCTTCAAATTTAATAAATGTAACTTTTTTTACAAATATGGTGTGACACAAGTGGTAAATATTTGAGTCCCTTAATCATTTGATTGAGTGTTCAATCCCTAACCAGTATATATGAGGAAAACATATGTTAGAAGAAGTCAATTCCTTAAATGAATATCAGTCATCTCAAAATATTAGTCTATGCAGTTGCGCAAAAATGCTTTTGCTTTAAAAAAAAGAAAGTATAAACTATTCAATTACACAAACACATGAATAAACATGAGAAGTATGCTCAATAAACATAAGTATGCTCCGCCAGTTTTATATCATGTATGAAAGGTGTCATCAAATATTTGGTGTTGAGAAATGGAAAGCAACTTGATGAAAGGCGTGTCTTCAAATATTCTTCCATGCTTCTGTCATAGTTATGAAAGTATATCTCCAAATAGCAGTCAACTTTATATCCTGTGTTGTAGGTTTATCCTCTCTTATTAAGATCGCAGAAGCTCATAGAAAACTTAACGGTGTCGAAATTTGCAGAGGAGTCTCAATAGTTTCTCACCTCTTATTTGCACATGAAAGTTTTCTATTTTTGCAGGCTAAACCTTCTAAGGTAACAAAAATTAAAGAAACTATTCTCTTGTAACCGCGTGTCAATCCATTAATTTTTTATGATTGAAATCTTCTTTAGCAAGAATATTATTCATCATGAACATGCTTGTCTTTCTTCTTGGAGTGAGAAGTCTAAGCTCACAGAAGAATATTGGTCTCTCTTGAATGGTGGATCGAAACAATAAAGATACTTCCCATCTATCAAAAACAGGGCGTCTATGCCTAAGCAGTGTGGCGGCATGAACATCAAGCTTTATAAAACTAAAGTATGAACTTCCAGAATATTTATGCTTTATACTTAGCTATAGCTACACGCTTGACAAACAAGACTGGAATTTACCAGATAAATCCTATGCCCTTGTTTCACAAGTTTTTAAGGCTAAAATAAAACCTTTCCCTTTGAGACCTAGGGAAAAATGTCAAACAGAATTTGAGGACAACAAGCGGTGAGAATCAACAAGAAAGAAGCACAGGAGAACAACACGAACAAATCAGAACAACAAGAATCTTCATCACAGGAGACAAGCATATACTTTATATAGATCTGGAAAAACAGTAGCAACAACTTAAAAAACACGGTTATCTGCAATGAAACTACAAGTACTCTGTAAACATAAATAAAACACTAGCTGAGACATCAATGAAATAACTATTCCAATACAATAGAAGAAACTCGAGCCATTATCCAACAAAACAGACTCATACTGCAATCCAGGCACCACTTGATAAACAAATTGTCAAAATCTCACTATTCTCTCAACAGTTGCAGTTACCGATTCTTAAAAATCAACTTCTGCTTCGGCGTCGCTCCCTAATGCCATTTCTGCATATATTGTTTTGAGGCATCATGTGTCAGTACTCAAGAGAAACACCACAAGTACCATTAAAACAAAATGTTTTAAATCAAAAACATGGCATCTTAATAAAATGTTTGTTTGAAAACCAGGACTGTTCAAAAAGTGACAACAATAGTTAGCCTTAGTAAGATACATTTAAGGGTGAGCATAACTAACCCATTGGCATATGGCACCTCCTCACGTCCACGGTAAGGAGCTGGTGACCTGCTGTAGCTGCGTCCACGAGGAGAAACACTGCGGCGCCTGGGGGACCGCCCACGAGGACTGTAACTCCTGGTACATACAAAAGAAAAGGGAGATGAGTGGATCAACAATTATTAACTGCCTAATCACTACAAAAAATACTCTGATATAAAATACTCCGATACACAGATTCAAAAGAAAACATAGGAAGCAGTCCCACCTTCGGCCATAACTTGGGCTCCGGCGAAATCGAGGTGGACTACGGCTACGGCGTCTTCCTGAACCACCACGATTGCGACATTCACGAGCAAAATGGCCAGGTTCACCACACTCATAACACTTCAAATCAGAACCGCCACCACCGCCGCCACCACGACCACGACCTCCACCACCTCCGCCGCCGCCACCACCACTTCTAGAATTGTGAGAAAGCTCTACCCTCCAACCATTCTTGCCTGTTCCACAGGAAACAAATGAAAACGCCCAGTAAACATAAAGTAATAAGGAAAAAAAACAGTGACCCATGCAACAAGACTTCTAAGAGAATGAAAACAGAAACCATGTTTGGTTCTTTGACGTGTTTTATTTATATTTTGACAAGGGTACTTTTAATTTTAAACCTCGAAAGAGGAACATCTAGCAAAAAGATATCATATTGATGTTAGCTTTCACACAGATAGGTGTTAAAAAATATAGGTTGTGCACGTAACCATAACCCTGCAAACATATTGGTCTTTTAGATCTTCTCAATAAAAAGAAAGACCAGTAGCATTAACAGGTAGCAGAAAAGCTTGAATTTCTTTATCAGGACAAGGGCATCAGTTATTAATTTTTTATGTAAATACATATAATATTCACTTAAAAACAAGTGCAAAACATACTATAGTAACGGCAAAATCCAGACCTTATTTCAATAACAGTTTGCTACAAGGACCAAACAACTTCCGTAGACTACATCAAGGACCAAAATTTCCAAATTTCAGAAAAAAATTGAACAGCAACATTATTTATGAGAACACAGTGGCATCATATAGGCATAACTAGGAACAAGTTTACATTCAGTAAAGACAATATCATGTTACCATAATCTTTTCAGAAGTTATTTAACCCATTGTCGACAACAACTTAATTGGAGCACAAATTGCTCAAAGGGGGCATATATTCAGAACACAGGCAGCACTCACATGGGCCACAGGTTAATTGTAGTAGCACACATCTCATAAAACAAAGCCATTATGCAACAGAAGTGTAGCTTGCGAGATAACACTCTGAAGCAGTGCAAATCCTTGGTTCACATTCTTAATTCTCTTTACATGAAGTGAAAGTGTACAAATCAGCAGACTCCGAAGAAGATTAACGAAAAAACCACTATTGCAGGGCGGGCTGCTTGCATAAGAGATTAACAATGCAGAAGTAGAAGAAAGAGAGCATCTGCTTGCCCATAGAGGCCTCAAACGAAAAAGAAGACTTAAATACGTAGAGTTGAGGAAAACCCTTCAAAATATTGACCGGAAAAGGGGTGAAAAACAATAATACATTAGCAGCTTAGAATAATGTTGTAATCAATATATATGGCATTTTGTTACACTTCAATAATTCTTCTACACATACCATCTAATTCACGAATAGCATCCTGTGCATCTCTGCGGTCATCAAAGTCAATAAAAGCATAACCAGGTGGTCTCCGAGCAACCCAAACACTGCAAGCACAACAACCATGAAAAAGATTAAAAAAGTTATTCTCTAAAATAACCTTCAACAGCAACAATACACATTCTAAGCAAAACTGTGAAATTGAAGAGTCCATAACAAGATTAATCATAGTTAATTAAAATTGAAATCAAAGACATGTGAGTCTGTGACCAACAGTCAAAAAAAAAAAAAACATAATTCCTCTCAATATCCCACTAACCCACTTAATAACTAAAGTAATTAATAATAGTTGATTTGCCACAATTTAATTCTAAAAATCAACATGACAAAAACTCTCACTCCATCAAAAAAACCATATCCTAATTTTCATCTATTTCTAACAAAAAAAATGCAGTGTCATCTTTCACTTTAATTATTACCTCAGCTCAAAATTTAAAAATAAAAAAGTTTCATCAATTTAAAAAAAAATCCTTTTGCAAATATGTAAAATAAAATAAAACTGCAGCATCATATAATCAAAAACTTCTTGTACTACCTTCGAATAACACCGAAAACACGGAATTCATCTTCTAGGTCTCTCTCCGTGACTCTCGAATCCAGGTTACCCACATACACACGAGACATCGTTTCGTTCTTTTGACAATAAACCTGCAAATCACAGATAAACGGAAAAGTTAAATTAATTTAAACTAAAAGAGAGAGATTGAATTTGCGTAAAAAATAATAATGAAATTGAGGATCGGTGAAAGTTTTAGAGGTTGTACGAAAAAAGTTGAACGATGAAAACAAAACGGAAGCTGAGATATGTTAAATGTTAGAAGGTAGAAGAAGAAGAAGAAGATAGATCTGAACCTTAGAAAAACCCTAGCGGCCTGTTTGGGTGAGAGAACAACACAATGAATAGTTTTAATGCTGTGGGATAGTGTTGAGCATTATAAAGCCCACTTCTCATTGCACTTCCCCGAAACCTATGTTGTTATTGTCTTTCACTCTGTCCATTTTCGTCTTTTCAGTCACAAATCAAATTTGTGTCGTCATGGGAAAATTATTTACCGCTAATAATTTTTTTTGGTAACATTTGGTGGTAACATATGCGTGTCGGTATAAAACTATTTTATTCTATTATTATTTTAAATGGTTAATAAAATGGTTTTAATTGATTGTGTATGATTAATTATGTTGATGATGTATAGTCTGTTTTTTATTTTTTTTAACGACTTTTTTTATTTAAATCTTAATCTAAAAAGGAGTTACTTTTTACAATAAATTTTTAAAAAAGAGTTTAAAGGTAGCAAGCATATTGACATTTTAAAAGAATTTTACACTTGTATTGAAGTATTTAGTTTGTTACATTATATTGTAAAGTTTTAAAACTAAATATATTTATCAAATTATTTATTAGAGCGACAAGTTATTATTAGTTAGTTAATATAAAATAGTTTTATATTATATCTTTTTTATTTTATTTTAAAGAAAACAAAATGATATATATTTATAGAAATAGATCACTATCTAAATCACAAAACATGGTAAGAGTAGAAAATTCAACATACAAAGAGAACACATTTACCATTATAATTTGTTCTTTCGCAAGACCACACCAACAAATCAAAAGAAATTCAACCAACCCTCTAAATAGATCAAAAGTTGCACCAACCAAAAGTGTGTCTCGTTATTAAATTCTTTAACCTTACATATAAACTGATATCAAAATAAAAAATTCAACATTTTCAAGTAGTTTACCAACGTTAAAATTTACGCTGTCTAATAATAAAACGTTGTTTAATAATAATATCTCGTTTACATTGTACCATTTAAGGAGTTTGCATTTTCTTTATAGCCTTCTCTTCTTAAGGTTGATATTTCTCATAGAGACAACTCCATATAAAGAGTAATTCTCTCTAATTGAAACCATGTAACTAGATGTATCTACTCATGTTAACAATTTCATAATTATAACAATAGTTTCCAAAGCACACGTTTCAAAATCATTTCTCATCTCATTTCAACTTATGTATCGTTTCAATATTTAAATATTTTAAAACTTATAAATAAATCAAACTGTAAACATATTATATATCAAATGACATAAACGTAAGTAATTGGCGACAAATATATTTGGGACGATAATCGCCATATTTCTCCATTTTTCTTAAAAAAATATTGGGAGGTAGAAAACAAGTAGAATAACAATGATAGTAAAAAATTTTGTCTATGATCGCCGTCTATTCACAACTATGAAGACTCAAATAAAATTGTTCTGTAACAACTCTTGGAGAAGTAGGCAGAACCTCAATTCACATATTTGAGCATAAAAAATATTTTAAAGATTTTAGAAAATTATTCAAGAAGAAGAAGAAGAAGAAGAAGAAGAAGAAGAAGAAGAAGAAGAAGAAGAAGAAGAAGAAGAAGAAGAAGAAGAAGAAGAAGAAGAAGAAGAAGAAGAAGAAGTCTAACCGTACACATAACTATCTAAAAAAATTCACATAATTATCTATTATAACTAGTAACTACCATGACAAATTATTATCTAACCGTACATCTTTATGATTGATAACATAAAAAATAGTATAACACATTCTAAAAAGTTCTCCAATGTGAAATATAACTATAACAATATTACAGTTAACTCATCCCCAATCCAAGAAAACTAACGTTAAAGAAATTCTACCATTGCTTATGAACCTTAATGCTTCTCAAGTACTGCAACTCTATATCAACTGAGGCATCCTACAACTTATATCAGGATGCAGCATTAAGTAGGATGTTAAAATTAGAAGCAAAAAAACTAGTAAAAAGGGTGGTGCAAAAAGTACTTAATTTAAATAAAGTACCCCAACCCACTTGCCTTTCGTTGTTGTTTCAATTTCAATTTGAAACAAAAACAGAAATAAACCCCTATCCGAACCGATGTATATATAAGCTTAGCAGTGACATTGATTCATTGCTGGCATATTTACACGCAGCGCCTTTGCCGTTATCACTCTTCATAAGCTTAAACCCTCTTTCTCACCAAAAACCCCTAAACCATGAAATTGGAATTCAAATGAGTCTCTCACGACAATGATTCAACTTCAACGGAGCGTCTTCTCCACAACCACCACCACTCCCTCACTTCGCCACCTCATGGTTCATCTATTTACATTTTCTCTAATTTAATTTAATTTAATTTTAATTGCGTCATTAACATAATTTCTTGTTAACTTCTCTCGCAGTTGCAACTCAGGTCGTTTCACAATCCGTTAATTTCACCGCCGCACTTGAATTTAACAAACAACACCGTCAACCGCCGTAACCGTTTTCCCTTTCGTTCTTTCGCTGTCATCAACCATGACTTCACTACTTTGAAATCCATTACGTCCGTTAATGGTTTCGGTTCCCCGTTTACGGCGAATGGCGTTGGTAGGTGCTTGCCGTTTTCGTCTGGAACGGAGAAGAGTAAACGGAAGAAAACGGTTAAAGCTGTTGCGGTTCCCGGTAAGGATGATAAGGATGTGAGTTCTACTGTTAATAATGTGGATTTAGGGAAAACTGGTTTGAGTGAAGAGTCTAAGAGTGATAAACAGGAATCTAAAGTTAATGCTGCTAAAAAGAAGAAAAAACCATCGCCGAGTAAGAAGAAAGATGTTAAGACTGCTGCGACCAATTCGTTGGAAGTGGTTGGTGAAGAAGTTTCTACAAAATCCTCTTCCAAAGTGAAGAAGAAGAAGAAGACTAATTTAAAGGTTAGTAATTTATTGATGATTTTCGATAAGAAAATGATGCGTGTTATTAGTATTTAGTATAAGGATTTAAATTGTGGTTGAGTAGTGATTGTAGTTATTATACTATCATTGAAACTGGATTTTTTTTGTTTGCCCCAATGCTGTTGTAGTGATTATTACTAGTTTTGTAAATTTTTTAGTTTGTTTGGATGTTTAAGACAGAGTAGAGTGGAGTGGAATGTCATTGAATAAATTTATATTTTTATTGTTTGGATATTTTAATGACTGGTGTTTCAAATAACGGGCTACACAGTAGCAGAATTTGAAAAAGTTGCTATTGTTATGTGATGCACTATTTAGGACAAAATGTTGTCAATTAGCGGATATAACTTTGCTATATAACACTATAGCGTAGCAGAATTTGAACAAATTACTATTTTTTGCAATCCTCCATTGACAACAGTGGTTGATGATTGAATGGAGAAAAACATATGTTCAAGTTCAATTTTATTTTCTGTTAAAAAGGGGTTCAATTTTATAGGGGGAGAAAAAAAAAAGAGGTATTGGATGGAATGGGATGGGGTTTGTTCCATCATATTGCGTTATATCCTATTTAAACCATCCAAATAAGGGAACCTTTTGGTGATTCCATTTCATTCTATTCCCATTCGCTAATCCATGCAAAGGCGTAGTATTGCGGCCAGAGTTGTGGCCGTTGACTCACAATTTTAAACACTGTTAGTAGCGTTTGTTGCTGTTTTAAACATTGATGCTAACATGGGTTTGTTCAGGAGAGTTCGTCCATCAGCCCTTCAGAAGAAATACAAAATGATTCTGCTTCTACAAGGTCAAAGAAGAAGGATGTAAACTCTAGTCAGGTTGATCTGAAGAAACCGCTAGGGAAGTTTTCAGGAAAACCACTGTATCCACCCTCGGGAAAATCTGTGGTGGTTGTGGAGTCTGTTACAAAGGCAAAGGTTATTCAGGGATACCTTGGTGATATGTATGAAGTCTTGCCAAGCTATGGTCATGTAAGAGACTTGGCTGCAAGATCTGGATCTGTGCGACCCGACGATGATTTTAGTATGGTGTGGGAAGTTCCATCATCTGCTTGGTCTCACTTGAAGAACATCAATGCTGCGCTGAGCGGGTACGTTCTCTCATCCACTTACTCTAGTTTTCCAATGGATTTTTATTTTTGATTTTATTATACTAAAGCAGAATAATCACATTTACTTGCAATGGATTATTTCACTTCTGTGCTTTTATGCACAAGTGGCTGACAACCTGTCTCCTGCTTAATTCATTTTATGTTGTTTCACAGAGCAGAAAATCTTATTCTTGCATCAGATCCTGATCGTGAGGGAGAGGCTATCGCTTGGCACATAATTGAGATGTTACAACAACAGGGAGCTCTGCACGATAATATTTTTCTGGCTAGAGTTGTCTTTCATGAAATAACTGAAAAATCTATAAAAACTGCTTTGCAAGCACCACGAGAGATTGATGTGAATTTGGTTCATGCTTACCTTGCACGAAGGGCCCTTGATTATTTGATTGGGTTTAACATTTCACCATTACTATGGAGGAAGTTACCAGGTTGTCAATCAGCAGGAAGAGTTCAATCTGCTGCACTTTCTCTTATATGTGATAGAGAAATGGAAATTGATCAATTTAAACCCAAGGAGTATTGGACTGCGGAGGTCCGGTTTAATATGAGAGAGAGTTCAAACAAGGACCTAACACTTCTTGCTCACCTGACCCATTTTGATTCCAACAAGTTGAATCAATTTTCGATTACTTCTGATGTGGAGGCAAGGGATATTGAAAGCAAAATAAACTCTGCAGAGTTTCAGGTTATTAACATGAAAAGAAGCAAAGTTCGAAGAAATCCTCCAACACCTTATATAACATCAACACTTCAGCAAGATGCTGCAAACAAATTAAATTTCTCAGCAAGTCACACAATGAAGGTACTGATTTTAATTTATTCCTATCCTATTTCCCTACTTTACATAAACATGACTGTAATGAATAATATCTGTTTCTCCTGTGGAATTATGATTTAATCATATTTACACTTTAGATTTTCTAGAATTACATTATCATTAATCTCTATTAAATTATGAATACAGCTTGCTCAGAAACTCTACGAGGGAGTTGAACTGCCTAATGGTATATCAGTGGGCTTGATAACATACATCAGAACTGATGGACTCCATGTAGGTATCACTTTGGTTGCATGATTATGGTGAAATGTTGTGAATTACTCTTTGTTCATTGTATATAAATATCCTATATCAATATATCATTAATTGTGCACTGAAGTCAACCATGTCATCTCAAAATATATCCCCCTCGTATTGTATAACTACTACAATTTACCGTATTTATCATTGTTTTTCTATATTAATTATGTCATGAATCTTGGCAACTTAAATGCGACAACTAATCTGTTATGTTTCATACGAGATTGCAATTTGATTTTTACTTGTGGGTTCACACATGTGGATGATGTATTTGTTTAGAGTTTCTTTCTGTAAATCCAACAATTTTGTTTGTGGATGATCGTTTCTATTTATAACACTTGGAGTTTTATTTCTTAGATTTCTGAGGAAGCTGTTGCCAATATTCGCTCCCTGATCATTGAAAGGTGATGTGCACATCTCCATTCTTATTTTTGCACATGCTTGCGATCAGAGCCTCATTACTACCAAATATATAATCAGTTTATCAGTATGCGTGTACAAGAAGCTATTTTGCTTATACAGATTCTTCATGCTTTTTACTTTTTTTGCGTAAAAATTACAATTTTCCAACAGACATGCACACTATGTTTTGTCAAAAGCGGCGCTGTCGTGAGCAGTTGCGGTGCAGTGGTGAGCTCTATTGTGACACAATAGTCCAATGAGTACCGTTTTGCAGGAGTAGCTACCGCAGCTGCAAATTGCACCGAAATCGGTCTGTCGCAGCTGCTACATGGACTTAGATGTGACATGCGCCTTTTACCCCAGTGATCTTCAGCAATTTTCCCGCCAGAAACTGGTGTTTTGTAGACAACACCTTCACATGTTGAGATGGAACATAGAAGATGTAAGAAAGAAGAAGGAAGAAGATACAATATAAGAAGAAAAAAGGAGGGAGGAGGAGAAAGATGAAGGGGAAGAGTAGTGCAGCGGTGGGTTGCAAAAATAAGAGAGAAGAGGCTGCATGCGTTTTAGACAAAGAGCACATATCGTTTTTAGGGTTTAATTTCACATAATGGGGTTTCAATATGCCCAACTATTGGCCAAGCATTATTTCCCTATAGTCTAACAACTGTTAAAATATACTTAAAATAAAACAGAAAAAAAAACTCTAACATGTCTAATACATAAAAAAATGAAACTCGAGAATTATTTATATGCATAGTTGGGATGTAAGAAAATGGATCGGGCTGGGGATCAAAAATGTAGTTCTGTTCTATCTATGTTTAGAGCATTTTTTGTTTCTTTTTCCCATGCAATTTTGTCTGAAGTTGAATTATTATTTTTATTTAAATTTGAATGCTTATTTTGTGGTTTAAGCAAGTTTTGATTTTTCTTGTGGTTTAAATTTACTGGGTGCAGGTATGGACAAAACTTTGCTGCACAAAGTCCACCAAAGTATTTTAAAAAGGTGAAAAATGCACAAGAAGCCCATGAAGCCATTAGACCGACTGACATACGCAAGTTACCATGTAATATGATACATGCTTCTTTCATAAATATTTTACTTCAATATGAACCAAGGGCCACAGCTAACAATATTACTTCTTGATGACTTGTCAGCAACCCTTGCTGGGGTACTAGATGAAGAATCCTTGAAGCTATACACACTTATTTGGACAAGAACAGTTTCATGTCAGATGGAACCAGCTATTCTTGAGAAGGTTAGAATACAAAATTTCCATCGAGATAAAGTATAGAGTATTTAACATATATTTTTAACTAGCTGTTTTTTATTTAGTTTTTGCTTGGACGATTGACTATAGATTGATTTAGAATTCAAACTTTCACTGCAGTGCAACTTTTTTAGATGGTAAAAGATTTTTATTAAGAGAAAAGTATAAATAAAGAGGATAAGACATACTCCCAAAAAAGGAAGCAAAACAAAGTGCAAAACTGGAACATAGGAGATTGGAACATGTAACAAAGCATGCCAACCTCTCTGTTCATGTCTGAAAACACCACTGGCGCTAAATACACCATGAACAGAATACATAAAGGGTGGCTATAAAGATAAACTTGTCTCAAATAAAGTGTAGAGTTAAACAAGTGCCCTTCAAAATACTAGGATCCCTTTCCAGCCGCAAACACTAAAGGACAGAACATACCTCAAAATTAGCCTCTTTGTACTAGCCAAAACCTCTGAAATTAGTTAAGAGAAACTGATTCATCCAAACAGTTTATTCCAAAAAAAGTATATGCAGAATAATGCAAAAAGTGATCTGAAATTTTGAGAGAGACAGACTCCCAGCAGTAATGAATTTATGTACATGAGCTTAGATAATCATATCCTTTGATTAAAGTGATTACAACAAAACCAAATAATTTACATGAAGAAAATATGAAGTTCAGGAAACTGAAGATGCTCAATAATGATATTCTACATATGCATTGTGTTTTCATATCAGTAACACGTTAGCTTTATTTACACTTTAGCTTTTCATGTATCTTATCTTGGGTTCTTTGATCTGATGGTTGTGGCAGTTTCCATCTCTCCCTCTCTAACACTCATCTTTATTCTTTGTAGTGATCAATTTCCTCTGTTGTATGGAACTTTAATTTATAATATTTTTTTGGTAAATTCATTTTGCCTAATCATCTTTTCAGGTTAAATTCTGTCCAAGTCGTACATAAAGATCATTAAAACATAATATATGATCTTGAAATATCATTTGTTTTCATATTAAAGTTCAGGTGGTTCAATCAGCAGATGTTATTATTCTTGACCAGATATGTTTCCTAATGTCCTTCTGATTCCAGATACTACTTGATATTGGAAATGCTGATCGGTCTATTATGTTACGGTCTGCTAGCTCAAGGGTTGATTTTCCTGGATACCGGGCAGTTTTTACGGTATGGTTAGTTTTCGCAGAAAAAATTATATTGTGAGACGATGTTATTTAGCCTTTTGATGGTTCGTAATCGTTCATATACCAGTGATTGTGCTTTACAAACAACGAGTTTCATTTGTTTTTATTTATTATTATTGGTATTGTGATAATTGTGAATTTCCATCAAATTAGTTGTTGTTGCTATTATTTTGATTGTTATTGATAGACTAATAGTATTATTTTCAGTTTATGTACCAATTAGTTGCTACTGGACAAATATCTATTACCAGCAGATTTCAAATTTAAAGCGTGTAGAATTTAATTTTGAAGTGCTGCTATATGCGTCAAATTTTTCAATAGCTATCCAAAATCATGTTTTGACCTTGAGCATTATATCTGATATTGGAGCTTAAATGTTTTGCAAATATTTTTCATGCTGCTTGCTATATTTATGCTGAAGTTACTCTAGAGTTTATATATCCAAAAAAAATTATATTGAAGTTTAGAGATGTACTATATTGTGTTGTGTATAACTGTGTATTGCTTGATAAACAATACTTACAGGATTCAATGTAGTTCACATTAGATTCAATTTGAACTTGTTCCTTTGTTGTATATTTACGAGATTGACACAATTTTGTTTTTTTACCAAACAACTTTTATGTTCCTATTAAGTAACAGTGCTTCAAAATGTTTAAGCACTTAGTTGGAGGTGAAGGTCCAAGAATGGTTTTGTTTTGTATCTCCATCAATTTAAACAAAAGTAGAGAATGCCTGCAGCTGCATGTATCTTTACAAGAGTAGGACAGTAAAACTGATGTTCCCAACTTACATATGGTTCTTTTTCACTCCTAGGACATTGACACTGAAGCTGGACAAGATAAAGACAGTGATGGATCAAATCATGATCTAGCTTTTGAGGTTCTAAATTCCTTAAAGGTAATATTTCTGGAAATTAATGTTGTTTATGATATTGAAAATAGTTTCACGCCTCTCTGTTTATTTGCCAGCCTGTTCCTTGTCAGTTTATTGTATACAATGCTTTTCTCAGCTTCCTTACGTTACTTTGCCAATTGCCGTTGAATTTTTTAAAAGGACAGTCTTGGCAGACATACATATAAGACAACAAGGGCCCATGTAAAATGTGAATTGTAATAGTGTCTTCCACTTTCTATTTTATTGTTTTCTTCTTGGGGAAAGCCAACTCTTTTAAAAGCTTGTCTTTAGATGGAGGCTTGATAAAAAATTTGCGTCTAAACTTTCTCATGCAATAGCCCTTTGGATTTAAAGTCTGTCTATGTAGGGGTCCGTTTTACCTTGTGCGGGAATTAAACTTTATTTGAAAGAATGGGGAAACTATTATTGAACTTTGATCACTTAGTCAAAAGGTTATTGGGGGACTTAATTGCATGTCAAATATCAACTTTAATGGTTTATGGAGGCTCAGGAATGTGTTTATGCCTCTGAAAGTTGCCCATCCATTTTGCTAATTGTTCTTACCTTGCCTAATGCTAGGTTTATGTCTCTTTTTTGTATTTCTAATCTGTGAATTCCCATTTATGGTGCAGAAAGTTGTACATATCAACAGCATATTGACTTGCACCATTGGCAGATTAGGACTGATTACTGATTGCTTTCTTTTTTGACATAATTACTCTTCATTTATGCTTCAGAATTTATTGATGCCATAAGTTATGTACACCTTGCCCTTCATTGACTTTTATTATATAGACAGAGGATCAGTTACATCTTGTTCAAACTGAGCTGAGTCAGCACCATACACAACCACCACCACGTTACTCCGAAGCATCATTGGTAAGTCATTTCGTGCCTTTCATTATGCTTAAGAGAGTGCTATAGACCATGATGACACTGATTTCAGCTGGTGCTACTCTTTCATTGTGCAAAATGCAACTTAAAATTATAAGTCCTCAGCCTGCCTTTTTATAATCCTCACCCCTCTCATTTTGAGCATGAGATATTGTTTTAAACTTATTAATCTTCTTGCTAGCTGTTAACTAGTGTCAGTTCCTCAAACTGTATAACCTGTGCACCTGTGCTGTCGGCTTGTGCACAGACAGGTTACATTCAGTGTTTTGTTACAATGAACTCGTTTCTCGACTTTCTGATGAACTCTATGTATGGAAACAAATTGATTTATGATTTATTTACAATTTAAATTAATTATCTTATAGGTTATTTGAAATAAATTGATTTATTGCCAATGCCACATATTGAGTTCAACATGATCTCCACTCTTCAAAATATATACTTTGTGCTGGCAAGGAGGATATAGGGAGCTTTCATTTCTTTTGCACTTTGTCCATTTTGTTTTCTATTTTGAAGGATTTTTCTTTTGCTATATGAATGTCATAGGTTAAGAAGCTTGAAGAGCTTGGGATTGGAAGACCTTCAACATATGCAAGCACATTAAAAGTCTTACAGGTATGTGACTTGGGGACAGTCTAATGTCATAACCATACCATGTCTTTTCTTTCTTATATCACATCAAGGCAAACAATTTAAGTTACAAGTCAGATCAAAGATAAATATGTACGTTATTCACATTCTTGATTAAGCTGAAGTCTTTTGAAGAACTCAATCACTTAAAAATCTCCCTAAATTGAAGGAACTAAAAAAATGTATTGGAGGAGGGTTTTGGAGGGATTTAGATAATTTCTTCAAATCCTTTTCATCTCTATAATAAATCTTAAAATTAAAAATGTATTAGTCATATGCATTCCCCTCTCATTCTCTACAGAAACACTCTCAAATAAGGTGAAGATTTTTAAACATTTTCCTCTTCTCTCCTCCCCTCTTCCCAAAGCCCTCCCCTCCCCTCCAAACTCCCTAATGGAGCCTTAGGGGCTGTTTGGGAGGAGGATTTTGGAGCTGTAAATCTATATTTAATATATATTTGAGATTTAAAAAAACAATCAAAAGAACATGATATATGATCATATAACATTTCAATCACACTTTTTTTATTCTTAGAAATATTTTATAAATTGTTTAATTTCAAAAAGAAAAACAACCCCTCCCTCCCCTTCTCTCCATAACCCCCTTCCCAAACCGACCCATGGCTTTGCTCCTCTACTCCATTTTTACACTGCATCAGCTCAGAAACTTGTAGGGGCTCAATTAATTGAAATGTCTATCTCATCCCATTGCAGTTCCTATGTATTGACTTATTAAGCTGTAACATTTGCTTGTTCATTTGATTCACAATTTTTGTTGACTATCAATGTTACTGTTGAATGAAAGAAAATGAGAGAGACATATGGTCAAACCGTGTGTCTAAACTACACAACAGAGTCGATTTAATATAGGATCAAGGCAATAAATACAAAAATAAATATATGATACTCTCCCTATTTACATGATATAATGTGATATTTAATAAATACAAATATCATAAATATATTTTCAACACTCCCCCTCAAGCCGGAGCATATAAATTATATGCACCAAACTTGTTACATATATAATTGATTCGAAGACCTCTCAAGGACTTTCAAGGACTTAGTGAATACATCTGCCAACTGATCATTAGAATTAACAAAGCTAGTGGTGATGTCGCCTGATTCGATATTTTCTCTTACAAAGTGACAATCTATCTCAATCTGCTTGGTCCTCTCATGAAAAACCGGATTGGAGGCAAGGTGCAATGCTGCTTGATTATCCCATATTAATGCCATTTGTGTTGTCTCTTCAAATTGAAGCTCTTTGAGTAACTGTTTCATCCAAATGAGCTCACAAGTCACTAATGCCATAGCCTGTATTTAGCTTCAACGCTAGATCTTGCAACTACACTTTATTTCTTACTCTTCCAGCATATTAAGTTTCTTCCAACAAGTACACAATACCCAGAAGATGATCGTCTATCAATGGTGGGCGTGTCCAATTGGCATCTAAATAACCAACTATTTGAGTATGTCCTTTATTTTCATAAATTAGACCTTTTCTTGGAGCACCTTTAATGTATTTCAAGATTCGTATCACAACATCCTAGTGTTCTTGGCAAGGAGAGTTCAAGAATTGACTTACCACACTGACTGCAAAAGAAATTTCTGGACGGGTGACTATGAGGAGGTAGTTTAATTTACCAACCAATCTTCTGTATCTCCCTGAATCTGAAAATAGCTCCCCATAATTAGCTAGAGGTTTGACATTTGGATCCATATGAGTATCAACTGTCTTGGTATTCAATAAACCTGTCTCTTCAAGAATTTCCATGGCATATTTCCTATGTGAAATTACTAAGCCGTCCTTAGATTGGGCTACCTCAATACACAAGAAGTAGCAGAGCCTGCCTAGATCTTTAGTTTGAAACTGATGATATAAATGTTGTTTCAATTGGAGTATGCTCTGGTAATCACTACCAGTTATGACAATATCATCTACATAGACAATCAAGTAAATGCACCCTTGGGCTGAGTGGCGATAAAAAAGAGAACGATCAACTTCACTTTGAATCATACCAAATTGTTGCACTACTGTGCTAAATTTGTCAAACCAAGTTCGAGGAGACTTTTTAAAGCAATAGAGAGACATGTGAAGTTGACAAATCATGGTAGAGGACTCCCTTGAGCAACAAACCCAGATGGTTGCTCTATATACACTTCTTCTTCAAGGTCACCATGCAAAAATGCATTTTTAATGTCAAGTTGGTGTAGAGACCAATGTCTGATGGCTGCAATAGAGAGAAGTAGTCTAACAGAGGCCATCTTGGCCACATGTGAGAAAGTATCACTGTAATCGAGGCCAAAAATTTGAGTGTACCCTTTTGCCACCAAACGAGCTTTAAAGTGATCAATCTTACTATTAGGACCAACTTTCACTGTATAAAGCCAACGACATCCTACTATAGACTTTCCAGACGATAAATGAACCAATTCTCAGATAAAATGCCTCCACTCTGGGTGGGATAAAATTTCACCTGAAGATTTAGGAATAGAAACAGAAGACAGGGAAGACAAGCAAGTATAATGCAAAGGAGAAAGGCGATGGTAACTCAAACCAATGTAACGAGGGGATGGGTTACGAGTAGGGCGTATACCTTTACGAATTGCAATAGGAAGATCAACGGTCGGATCCAATAAAGGAAGAGGTGGCGACGAAGAAGCGTCTGGAATGACCTCAGTATCAAAAACGGGTGTATGGAAATGTAAAATCGATGGTGGTTGACGGCGGTATGTCTGAAGAGTTTGTACAGTTGGAGGATCCACATGAGGAGTCTCAAGTGGGACAATGGGAAGGGGGGGGGGGATCTGAATTTAGTGTCTCCTTGTGGAATTTGCTTGTTGCTACATTTTCACTCTCTTTATTTCAACATGTTTACTTCATCTTGCACATAAATTTTATGGCATTGCATGCGTTAACTTTTAAATCTCAGTTTGAAAGAATTCTTAGCCTACAATTGTTTGTTGCTTCAGGATAGGAACTATGTGACAGTAAAAAGCCGTGTTCTGTCTCCAGAATTTCGTGGTCGTATGGTAAGCTCTGGGTTTGAATTTTTGAATTTATTGTTTGTTGGCATGAAAATACCATTGCTGTATTACGTTATTAATATGCTGCAAAAGAAAACTTCAAATGATGCCAGTCTTGCTTTTAGTAGCTTGAAGTTTTGGAATCAACTGATTTATATCTTCTCTTTCTCTAGTTTTTCCCTTGCTATGCATATAGAGCCTCTAATACCAAGCTACAACATTTATACACGTTCACAGATATATTTCTTTGGATTCTGATAATCAATAATAAATGCAGTTTATCATATGTGCTCTTTTTACCATTGTCTCCAGTTCATACATTTTAAAATTAGATAAATTCTGTTATATTCATTTGATTGATCATTGCTGTGGGAACATTTCTCCTGTTACCTTTATTGTATCATGCAGCAATATTATATATATGTTGACTTCTATTGGACCCATAAAAGAAATACGAATCAAGCCAATTTGAATCGTTGTCATCTGCTTCCTTGATTTCCATAATGGTTGGGAAATGACATTTGAACAACTCAAAAAATTATATAGGAGTTCCTCCTTATTCTTATTGAGCAATAATCCTTCTTCCTCATCAATGAGCTTTTTTATATTTAACACCCCACAAATTTCATACAGGGGAGAATGGGATAATTATTATAAATTAAATAAACGAGTCCTTTTTGGTTTCATATTGTAGATAATTAAATAAACGAGTCCTTTTTGGTTTCATATTGTAAACGACTTAATTCATGATAAGCTTGTCCATTTTCAGTTATCTTTTGCTTTGTAGAAGTTAGACGTGTTGTGATTTTTATGCTGTTTTTTGGTGATATTTAGGTTTCAGCTTTTCTGTCACATCATTTTTCAGAGGTCACAGACTACAGTTTCACTGCTGATATGGAAACTGAGGTATCTACTATGATTGTGTCCCCTTCTCACTTGACCTCTGCAATGTATTGTAGATCATATTTCTTTCATAGTATTAAAAAGTGTGTTTTAGGGTGCAGCTAGTGTTTCTTCTTATTATTATTGAAACTGAAACAGTACAAATATATATATATATATATATATATATATAATGCTGCCAGCTATCTAATGAATGCAGAATAAATTAGGAAATAAATCAAATCAGAGTGATTTGATTATTTTTCCCCAAATACAAATAAACTTAAATAGAAAATCAATAATTAATAAACACAATCATATGTCAACAAAAAGCATTCCTAGGGAAGCGGGCTTGGGAATATTAATTATATTTGTTACACATTTTGGAAAAATAGTCCCTGATATCGTCGATTCCCAGAAATCTATTTTACTCATGGATTCCGAGGAATCTATTTAACTCGGGCTTTCCCTCCTTTTCATTCCCGTGAAGGATTGGAATCTTGCATTCTCATCAATAAAGATTATTTTAAAACTCAACCAACTATAACTTTCTTCTTGCACCATATTTTATCACATTCTTTTTCTTTGAATATTTTTTTTTGAACTAAAATAATTTTTTAAATATTCCTAGGAGTATTATATAATTACCAAACATATATATTGTACTTGGGAGTTAATTGTGTTTCTAGGAACGGCATTCCTTGGAATATGATTACCTCCCCCTTAAAGCTGTATATTTGTACTACTATTGGAATTGTAATGCGACGCAAGATTGCTTACTAATTTTGTTTGGTATTTTTAAAAAATTTATTAACTCCTTCCCCACATTTTTAAGTTGATTTCTTTGCCTACTTTCTGAGCTAGTTGGTCATTGCTATTTGCCTAGCACTTTGTTTTTTTTCATAAAAAATATGTATCATTTTTTATTCAGCTTGATAATGTTTCTGCTGGAATAACCAAATGGAAAGGCCTCCTTGGAGATTATTGGACGCGGTTTAAATCATATTGTGAGCGCACTTCTAATGTTCATATTCACCAGGTGTGACTTCTCTCTTCTTTGCTCAATGCTTGACATTTTCAGTTCTCAAATTATATTTGTATCTTGGCATATGCTGTTAGTGACTATGATAGCATCGAAACAATACGTGTAGCATATTTTTTTAACTTATGTACTCATGAAATGATTTTTATACTTACAGGTTGAGAAGATGTTAGAAAAAAAATTTGTGGATTATTTATTTGGTTCTCTTCCAGATAAGAGCCGGGTGTGTCCAAGGTAAGTTATGTCTCATTATGGGTGGAAATAGTTGAATATCATGTACATGATGGAGGTTTGTAGGCCTCATAATGTTTCTTACTCTGTTTTGGAACTTTTTGTTTGGAATTTTTGTAGTGTTGGCTTTTCCCTCTAGATTTACTACTAGCTCTGTGAGAAGGAAAGAAGTCACATTGCCAATCTTTTCCACTTGTTGGTGTATATAGTTGGAGCATATTTCTTGTATCTTTCTGGAAATTAAAGAGTTTGATTCTCGCCACTTGCAGTCTTGACAGTAAAGTTGACTTTAAGCTCAACATAAAATTGGTATAGCTCAACTGGTAGTGAGATTCTAAGAATCAATGTACTTAAGCTCCAGGTACATTATTCAAATCCCAAAGAAGAAAAAAACTCACTTAGGGGGTGAGAAGTCCATGGGCATCAATTATGGCTGTTCAGCCCCGTGTTCAAGTTTGAACCCAGTGGCTTCTCCACTAGGTTCAATCTTGACCACAGGGCTGAGCTATTATAACTGTTACTCATGGTCTTCTCACCTCCCCCATGTGAGTTTTTGCCTTTTGTGAGATTCGAATTCGAACCATTAGATGGGGATTGAATGGTGGTGCATGTAACAAGAATAACTTTGGGCCATATTATTTGGCTTCTTCTTCAAGTTGTTTTTAGATATAGATGTACTTGTGGCATGCCATTTCTAACAGTGGGCTTGGATATAAAGCTTCATTATGTGTTCCACACCCTCACGATGCAATCATGTTATGTCTAATTTTGCCATACTTTTGCGGTAAAAGAGATAATAACAAGATAGGTGTGTGTACCCTGCTGTCAAAGTGTTAAGTTTAAGAATTTAAATACTTATTGGTTATGAAACATTGTTGGCTTTCCATCATCCACTACTGTTTAAAATCCACAGTAAATGGTATTTGTTGACCCTGAGGAACATAAACTATATAAACTCATCTTGTAATTTTGTAGTTATACTGGGGTGAATTTTGTGCTGTCAATGTGATTATGCTCATTTTTGTGTGTGTAGAAATTGATGTGTTGATTGCATTCATTATATACCCGATTTGTTTGTCAGATGTTCTCTTGATAAATTTTGATTTGACTTGTTTCAGTTGTATGGAAGGCACACTGATTTTTAAAGTAAGTAGATTTGGTGCTGGCTACTTTATAGGCTGTGATCAACATCCGAGGTGCAAGTAAGTATTATACTACATATTTGGTTTGTAAGTTCTAAGTTATAGCTTTACTGTTGTGTGATTTTCACACAATGGTGAACTTGTATGTTTCTTTACACATTTGGAAAAAGAATGGTGGTGGTTACTTATGTTTTCCCTTAAATGCAAAGAAATCATAGTTTCTGAACAGTTTGATTCTTATGATACTAATAAATAATGAGGTCCAACTTAAAATAGTCAGAGGGTCCAGTAGCAGGTACTTTTCATTTAAGTAGAACTAGAAGAGTAAATGAAATGTAAGGTTACTAGATTGTAGAACACTAACTCTAGATTTTAGCGGTGTGAAAATTGGAAGTCAAACCATACCACAAGTCATATGATTCAAGTATCTTGGGTCTATCATACAAAATGACATGCAATGTTGTCAAATTCAAGATCATTTGTAGCATCAGGAGAGGGAGGGAATTGTAACGTAGAGGATCGTGACACTGATTGTATTGTAAGATCCTACCTAAACTCCAATCCAATCCTCTGAAAACAGAGTTTCGTCCTGCAGCAGATACATTTGCCCATCAAGTCGCCATTAAACTTGCTGAGAAGAATTTTGTCATGAAAACAGCAAACAAAATATGGACAAGAGAACAGCATAGCAAAACATTTAACATCGAATGCAACCGACCAAAACAAACTGAAAACAAAAAATACAAACTGATCAATACCCTAATAATATGACCATTACCTTTTACGAAAAAATTATAGAATCTCGCCTGTGATCTGGGTTTATGTTGAGAAGAGTGAAGAATTGTGGAGGCCTGTTAAGGAGTATAGAGTAGATGGAGAATTGTCCAATAGAAGTAGAGGCCAATAAAACTAAAGCCAAGCCAATCCAATCTATTGTGCTGCTCATAAGTTATTTAGAAAGTAGATGGATAATCGCTCAATTGAAGTAAATGCCAATAAAACTACAGGCCAAGCCAATCTATATAAAAGGGTTTAATTTTAAATACATGATTCACAAAAGGACATTATTGTGTCATTTGATGCATATAACAGATCTCTGGAAAATGCTTTTGTCGTTGCTAATTGCTACTATGCTTTTCTTATGAGCAGTCATGTTTGTAAGCATAATTTAGATCCTACATGCTACTTTTGTTTGGTGATACCTCTGTTTTGAACTGATTGTGTTTTATGCTAATGCATTAATTAGTATTTTTTTGGTGATTCAAAGCATGCATTTAGTATATTCCATTACACCTAAAACGATATGGCCATTAGATATGCTATGTATGCAATAGTTTAAGTTCTCTTGAAATAGGGGATATGCATAACTCATGGGGGCTTATGTTAATTTCGAAACTTATATTTTTCTTGCGCTCATTACTGCATTTTTTGCATTGTAAAATACTTGTTGGAAATTACAAATGTATCCATTAAGACTGATACTTGTGATTGCTGAAAACAGGTACATTGCTAAAACATTATATGGTGAGGAGGAGGAGGAAGATACACCTCAGCTAAACATTATGATAGAGGAACCAAAACTCCTAGGTTTTAATAGTGGTTCTAATGAAAAGGTTTGCTTAACCTTGGCCTTGTTGCATGTTGTAATTGACTGGTGTAATTTGATTTGTTTGGACTGCTAAATATTGTTTATAATTGGCAATTCTTCTCCCTCAGATCCTTTTGAAAAGTGGTCCTTATGGAATTTATGTTCAGCTCGGAGAAGACAGGAAGGGATACACACCTAAAAGAGCATCTGTTCCTCATGTATGTCACACTGGCATTTTCAACTCTTTTGAGGAAATTTTTTATTTATTTTTTAGGCTATGAATGTGAGGTATTATAATTATAATAGTTTGTATCAGTGACATGGAGAATTTTGTCTCCCATATTTCTTTCATGCCCACATATTATGCAGTGTTCTACTACAAGAATACAAGACATATACATTTCCTTGAATGATGGAATTTGTAAGACTTGTGGAAATTAGAGAGGTCATCTTGCTATAAATTAATTGCAGTGCAAGTATGTAGTCTTGTTACTTGACAAAAAGGGGAGTGTGAGTGTAACGACTTAAAAAAATGGTAATGCAGTCTGCTTGATAATAATTGAAAGTAAGCTCGAAAGTGATTCAACTTACAGACCAAATTTAGCTATTATTTTACTGTCTATACTGTTGCTTAACTATACTCTATCCTTTGAGTCATCTTCTATTTGTATTAATGATGATGACGTCATTTAGTAAGGCGGGGATTTTTTTTTCAGAGGGCAGGGATCATCTTTTTTTGTCTAAAATTATATTTTCTTGACCTTGTTCATCTTTTTTTGGCTATTATTTTTGTCAATTGTGCATGAAGTCCTCTCCTTTTTGAATGTGGCTCCCGAGTTTGTTTGCTGTGCACACATTTGTGCAATTACTGGTATGGTTGATGCATTGTCTGTTTTCCAAGGATCATGGGTTAAAGAGCAAATTGTGCGAGTATGACCAATTATTATATTATATCTTCCAATAAAAGGAAAGAAGTCATAGATTTTGGGTTGTTTCAGGTCAAGGATTTGGACTCTATCACCCTTGAAGATGCACTTG
Organism: Cicer yamashitae; assembly: GCA_037974755.1. Classification (NCBI taxonomy): domain Eukaryota; kingdom Viridiplantae; phylum Streptophyta; class Magnoliopsida; order Fabales; family Fabaceae; genus Cicer; species Cicer yamashitae. The sequence continues at coordinate 48,399,800 of JBBPBQ010020324.1, read as the reverse complement.
CATTGCTACAATATCCATTGACATTGGTATGTTTCTAAATTATAGTTGAGCTACTTATCATGTTGATTTTGCAGGTCAAAGTTTGAAAGCTGAGTTTAGGATGAAATAGTTGGTTTTTTTGTGTTGGACTTTTGATATATATAGTTGTGTTGTAAGACTATCTTGGATTAGTAATATGTTATGAATCAGATAAGTACAAGGCAAACTTTCAACAAATGAAGGACATTTTTTTATTTTTTTTATTTTCAGGTTGCAAAATGTTAACCATTAGTATAATTATTGCACACTGAAGTTAATAAATCTTCTGTCTCTCCCCTTGTGTCATGCTTTTTAGTCATTTCACTATTAATGTTTTCTTCTTGATTAGGGTAAGCATCCCAAGGATGGACAGCCTGTCATATTAAAGGTTGCAAAGGTTGGCTATTCTATTAGACATCGACATACAATTGCATCTGTTCCTAAGGTAATATTGTAGTTTCATTCTTTATGTCAAGATTTTATTTCCTTCCTGTCTTTGTAACTTTAATTCATGTCTTTGCTTTTGGAGCATATTCTTGATTGAAAATGGGCATGGAAACCGGCCAGGCCAAAGCCTTGACTGAAAATGAAATGAGGCCTGTTATTAAGTGGGTTGGGGTGGGAGGTTAGGGTTTAACCTGGGTAATGAGATACCATATTATTTGCGGGTTTGCATGGGATGACAGTTTCAGGAACCTGATTAGAAGGAAGATTTTCCTGTCGTATATTATGCAGTTTGAGAGTGAGCTATATCTGTTATAGAGGCCGTGGATAATGAGGTTGGATAGTGAGGGAATGATGTGGGCAGAACCAGAGCAATGGAATGAACAGAGGTAGCAAGAGATGACTAGATTAACGTTAGGGAAATAATCCTAGATAAGGGAATCTCAACTGATTATAGACCACATCATTTGAAATGAATATTTTGCCATTGGTATAATGTCTGAGATAGGTATAACATGCACAACCAAATATTTTCAGAAATTTATAATGTGGGGACAAGATAATTTGCGAGAGAAATAGGGTCTGAGACAGGGATAACATGAAAAACCAATATTTTCAGAAATTTATTAATTTGAGAGTTGTGTAATTTTCTTTCATCTGATTCATCTTTGACTAACTGTGATGTTAGTGCTAAACAGTAGTTCAACCATAGAATCAAATTGAGAAACTCAGTAGTTGAGAATTGATTACCACTTTCATCTGATAAAAAAAATTATTTTATTCATTTTAATTTGGCCAACAACACCCTTGTGTCCACTACTTATGACTTACAAAGTTGTATGTGCACTAATTTAATAACCCATTAGTCTTAACTGGGTATGTTCCATGACTTTCCCCCCTCTAAATTGGTATACAGAATATGAAGCCAGGTGATATCACCTTGGAAAAGGCCCTTGAACTTTTATCAGGTACGGATGTGAGACGTTGTGGTCGGCCCAAAAGCAAACCCAAAGTTGAAGGCACTGAAGCTATTGAAGCTTTCTAAGATTTTGACCTGGATAATTTGCATGAGCGCAGAGTTTTCACGTGATTGACATTAACTTATGCCTTAAGAAACTAGCTATGTTCAACGATACAGCAACCAAGAGTTGCAACTCCCAGTCCCAGATGAGTTAGTGAAGATTCTTTTATGGAGCCAAATGAAGATTCTTCTATGAAGCAAAATGTATACGAGTAATGTAGTTTTTCATGAATTTTGTTCCATGTCTTTTTTTTGGCTAACTGTGTATATAGGCTGGCCAATCCGATTTATTTGATAGAATTATAATTTTCCTATTGTTGTACTATATGCTGACTTATTTTATTAAACCCTGAACGCTGATATTTTGTTTGGCAAAAGGGTTGATATTCTTTTAGCCTTAATTTATATTGTAAGGAGACTCACCGCAACTTCACAATAAAGTCGATAAATTATGTTGCCTGTTGACTTGTACTTAGACTTCAGTCTTTCCTTCTATTTTCATCCTTTTTTCTACTAGGTTTAAAGTTTATTTTATTAAAAAAGGTTTTAGAATTTATTTTGGTCCCTTATTTATTATTTATTCCGAATTTTAAGTTCTTTAAATTTGAAAAATGTCAGTCAATTACGAGGATCCAAAGCTGCTGAATTACTCATTTTAAAACTAAACACGATCAGAATCATTGATTTGATCTAATAGGCATTACTTTCAGTCCAATTTATTTTATAAATGTTTAAAAAATATTTAAAATTTGTGATGTATATTATAGAAATCGTAGAATTTATACTATATTTGTACTACTTCAGTGAGATGCATTGACGGTATGAAAAGATGTTACACATTTATCCAATAATAATTCATTATAATATCACTTTATTAAACCACTGTCTAAAATATCTCAATAGATACTTATGTAATTGTATAATCATGTAAATTAGTTGTCACTGTCAACGCAGTGATTAAAACTCTATTTTCATTTTACTTGATTATTATGAATGTAAATTATTTTATTTGTATGCTAATTTATTATTTGATTCTTCTACAAGAAATTATTGTTTAATATACTACGGAAAATTTAAAAATATAAATTTAATCATTATTTATTTCATCACAAGCATAGTAGGTTGCCATAAGGCCTGTAGCATAATGGCACAAAGTGGATATTCGGTCTCTTCGCACCCCATTCCCCAATCTAATCTAAAAAATATAGAGGGAGGGAGAGAACTATAGTACATTTTTTTTACAGGTTGGATTCAAATATCCCAAATATACAAGCAATCAGTCCCTAAAGAGACTTGGTGTAACTTGACTGAACATTCTTAGACTATGACTATATTGCTTTGGCAATCTAAATTGATGAAAAAAATAAATAAAATCAATTCACATGCACAAATTGAGTAACCAAGGCATGCTATATACATTACAATACATACATACATATCAATTAACCTAAGTATACTTTACACTTGGATAGTTCTTGTCTTGACCTATCATAGGGGGCTTGATGTATTTCTTGTGCTGTCCCCAGAATAAGGAAGTGGAGAACTTGATCCATCCTACAAAACACATCAGCCAACAACATTTGTTTCAATGTGTCATAACCTCAACTCAATCAAACCAACTATACTATGTACTGTCTCATAAACAAGAGTGATTCTTTGCATGAGCACATACCTAGAAGGGTTCGGATTTCTTAGGAAAACACGCATTCAAACAATCTTTACAGTTGATTGAAGATCGGATGACTCATATTCTGACTTCACCGAATCAATTTTAAAATACATCTTAAAATATGTGCCCTCCAATTTTCATTTAACGACAATCACAATTGCGTCATTATAGGGAATCCGAATTGGGTTTCAGTCTAGTTGTTATAATTAAATAAAAGCTAAAAAATACATTAAGATTTGTTTAGGAGAGGGTTCTGGAAAATAGTTCTAGTAAATTATCCCCTTGTCGAGGGAAAGAATTTAAAGAATTTTCCAAAACCCTAAAAAATCCTCCCATACTCCATTTTTTGAAGTTAGTTCCATATTGAGAAAAGTAACCTAATTATTTTAGTTGTTTGTATTTATAGATACTCCTCTAGCAAGAATCTGAATCTTGCATAAACATTGAGGGAAGTGTCTATAATGTCTACAAGTAAAAGTACAATTAAAAAGACAACAAAGTAAGTTATTTTGATATTATCTCAATAAACTATATTTATGTTTATTAAAACTGTGCTCATGCAAGAATGTTTTAGAAAACTTGCGAAAACAATTTATGACAGATTCATAAGTTTTTTTAGCTTATTTCCATAAGCTCTTCAGGATAGCTTACGAAAACAACTTATAATTATATAAAAACAGTTTGACTTTACTTCATCTTTTGTGATAGAAATAGCTTATGCATAAGCGCTAACTTAATATATGCTTATGCTATAATCGTTTAATTAAATTGTTTATACAAAAAAGACTAGTTATAGAAAGAAATTTACCATCTGAAGAGAGACTTGGCTCTGAGTGGAAGGACTAATAAAACCACTAAACAATGAATGGTTATCATTATTTTCAGCAAGTTCTCTTAACCTTATAAGTTCTGGCATAACCTCTTTACCAAGATCAGGTCTATCTTTCCTCCTTAACTCAGCACACTTTATAGCCATCTCTGCAAATCCCAAAGCCTCTTCAACTGGCCAATCTGTCAATCTTGGATCCAACATCTCACTAAATGTTCCCTTCTCAATTGATCTACCAACATGATGTGTTAATCCCATTGGTGGTCTTGCTGTCAAAATTTGCAAGAAAATTATCCCAAGTGAGTAAATATCAGATTTCACTCCCAACATTCCTGTCTGTTGATACTCAGGATCAATGTAACAGAATGTTCCGGCAGCCGATGTCATTCGGTATTGCGTCACGTTGTCAGCTACCGACGGCGGTACTAGTCTTGCCAAACCAACATCACTGATTTTAGCAACATAGTTTCTGTCAAGTAAGATGTTTGCTGGTTTAAGGTCTCTATGGACTAATGGCTCAGGTTTTGTTTGGTGGAGGAATAATAAGCCAGTTCCAATTTCAGCTGCAATTTTGAACCTTAACTGCCAAGGTAATGGTGGAGAGTCTCCTCTACAAAAGAGACAATCATCTAAACTTCCATTCGCCATGTGCTCGTAAACGAGGCAGCCATACTCCGGACAGGCTCCTAGGAGGAGAACCATGTTTGGATGCCTAATGCAACTCAATACCTCAACCTGCAATGCAAGTATGATTTCAACTCATGGTAACAAAAGGGAGAAATTCTATAAAGTTCACAAGTGAGTCAGTGTTGTCAAATGGTTGCTATAGCAGAGTCAGCAGGCTCGTGCATAGCGGCATTTGAACAAATTACTGTTGTTCTGCGATACACTAATTAGTACAAAATATTGTCAAATAGCAGCTATTGCAGCACTATAGCTTTGTAGCGTAATGGAATTTAAACAAAATGTTATTTTTCACAATCTGCATTTGACAACAGTGAAGTGAGGTGTATCCATCATCCAAAAAATAAAGTTTCACTAGACACTTTAATTGCTTATATGGTTAGAGAGTTTTATTATCTGGTTACCTCTCGTTGAAATTGCGACCTTCCTTGTGCTGCATCGGGACGAAGAACCTTAACAGCAACTGGTGTATGGTCCAGAAGACATTTATAAACTGGACCATAACCTCCTTCTCCAATCTTAAGAGACTCGGCGAAAAAATTCGTCGCAGCCTCGATCTCCTCGATTGCATACCTTCTATACCTCACATCGTTATTTGTCAAAGCATCAACTACTTTTCTTTTCTCTTCTGCTTCTCTTAGAGCTTTCATTTCTGCATTAATTCTCTTCTGTGCTTCAAGTTCTGCAATCCTCTTTTGTGCTTCAGCAGCCTCCATGGCTGCTTTTGATTTTGCCTTTTCCTTTTCTGCTATAGCCAATGCATTTTCTTCAGCCAGCCTTGCTTCCTCCAATTTTCTCTCTTCATCTAATTTCCAACGTTGGAGTTCAACAGCCTGTGATGCATAACATGTCATTATAAAAAAACCAAAATAATGTTGTGCTTTGTTATATGTAAATAAGGGACTTGGATTCCATGTAGTCATACTCAGACTCAGACTTCAGGGAATCCATTTCTGTAAATAAGGTATAACCAAGTGATTGGACTCAAGTGACTAATAAGTCTCAATGAAGGGTAAATTGTTCGGGAGAATCCGAGTTCAAACTCTAGAGGAAACATTTTTTGACCGGACTTTACTTACCTCCCGATCAAATTGTAGATTACCAGCCTGGAAACCGGAGGGTTGAGACAAAAGAAAATGTAAAAAAGGTATCATTTTTTCATACCTTTTGTTGTGCTGTGAGTGCTTCTTTACAAGCTGTGCTATACATTTCCATTGTTTGCTTTAGCTCCAACTTCAGTCTCCTCATTTCAGCTTCAACATCATCCTATACTTGCAGCACATGATTATCCACAAGTTAGTAGCAATAAAAAACAAAAGCACTTTTTTTGTATCCTTACTAAATAACTTTCTGAGCAACTGAAATATTTAACTTTGTGATCATTGAGTTTGGTTTGAAAATCTGTTTAGTTTGAGTTTTTTGTTTTTATTTCTTATTTCACTTTTTGTTACAAATTTGTCATCTTTGTTTTCACTTTGTTTCAATATTTTGTATATGAAACAAACACAGTCTTTGACAACATGAAGCAAAGCGAAAAACAAGATGAAAGAATTGTAACCAAAAGCGAAAGCCGAAAATAAAAAACATTTTTCAGTATGTCAGTAGTGGTTTGTTCAAATTTTACTACATTACAGTGCTATAAGACTATTATACTAAATGGCGAATTGCAGAACAAAAGTGCAAATTAGTTGGTTGTCCTTACTTACCATATTTTGTGATGCACAAGAAGATAGTCCATCACTGTCATGTGAGAAAGATGAAAAATCAGGATTGCCAATATCAATAGACCTTCTTCCATAATGCATTGATTCAAAGCTATAGCTAAGATTTCCATCTGTATCTGAGCTATATGATAGTCTAGGGTTTGAAAAGCTTGACTCTGAGTTATTGTTGTTGTTATACATGGAAGGAAACATACGATCTGTACTTGGTCTTCCTGAGCTTACAAAGGTTATGTCAGTATCTTGGATAGAAAGGTCTCCATATGACTTGTCATCTGGACGTTTCCTAGTGAATGGTGACCTGTTTCCAATACCATTTTTGCTTTTAGATTTATTATTATTATTATAAAGCAATGTTACTTATGCATGCATGGAAATTCAAATGTCAGTCATTAGTCCTATATTCAGTGTTGGATGAAGATGTTGTGTCATAGTCTTTATTATCAGCTAATTGTTGCTCTTAGTGTTTCCCAAACTCATCATCAATATCATATACCAAGCATGAAAAAAAATGAAAAAGTCCTAAACTACCATTTACTTGCTAACACCTATCATCAAAACTTTTTAATTTTTCTCTCAAAACTATGCTAATTCCTCAATCAAATCCTCTGCCTAGGATCTTTTTAGAATACCTTATTTGAATTTTTCTACCAATATAAATACTTATGAGACCATTTGAAAAATATATATACATTAGCGTTTGTAAATAAACGTTTAAATAAGCTTTTATCCAAACATACTCTAATCTAACTTAATTCCACGGCCATTTTTCCTACTTTGTTAACTCAATTAGTAATATTGAAAAAAAAATTAATATCTAAAGGTTGAAGATTATTCTTGAAACTAAGTAAAATCTCATTTTTCATGCAAGCATTATAAAGTGGTCCTCATGCTCTTTTGCCTTTTCAAATATATAAAAAGAAATATATTTGCTATGTGGTTACAATGCCATATATGCCTATGTTTTTACATATTATGAAATCAAACTTTATTGTAACTAATGTGACAAACCTGAATGAATCTGTCCCTTCATGTGATCTACGGGGTCCTTCAAATGACCTTCTCTCATTTGCTAATAATATAAACAAAACTGACAATAAGTAGCATATAAAAAAATGCAAAACAATTTAATTTTTATACACAATCAATATAAAAAGCTTTACACTAACAACACATCACAATCAATCATATCTGTGACTTTAAAAGTAGTTATGTTAAAAGTCAAACATTTCTAATAATCTGACAATTACGATTGATTGAGAGCGTAAATTTTTTTTCACATTAACAATATATAGAAATAAAATTAAATTCAATGTACAAATATAAAAAAGTATATAAGATTATTGAAGAGATTAAATGTAACCTCTAACACTATTAGCCAGTGGCAAACGATGGTCTGATTGGTCTGATCTTGAACTAGCTTGACTATGACTAAGTTGAGTTTGTAAAGGGGAAAATGCAGGAGCAGCTCTAGAAGCAGATCTCATGGATTGAATTTTTCCTTTAGCAACAATATATACTGTACAAAAATCTGGTGCACCTTTTGATACTGTTCCTGGAATATCTGCTACCTTGAATCTTCTGATACCAAAAACTTAACTTAATAAATCCAATATGTATATATAGATATGCCTTTAATTTATTTTTTACGTATACTTTCTGTATAAAAAGTTTAAAACTGTCGTTAAATCACAATCATTTGTACGCGTAACATTAGAAATAGTTATAATTAAAATCAAATATTTATAAAAATGACAATTATGAGTGATTGTTTGTAACATTAATTAATTGACATGAGTAATGTTTTTATTTAGCACATTGCTTACTATATTGACACTTAAAATTTACACCTGATGGGATGAAAAAGGGAGGCAGAGGAATACTTGAGAAAACTACTTTTGGATGAAGAGCCTATAATCAAATGCTCAATTGCTGATTGAGAAGTATATTCAATTAAAGCTTTAGATACATCTCCATGTTCTAATACAATGTCCTTGCATTGTATCTGTGGAACAAATAAAAAATAAATATATGAATAAATACAAGATAAGAAAACAGTTTCATTTGTTTTTTAAATTAAAAAAAAAAAAAACTTACATCTTTTCGTGCACAAAAGACACGATATGGACGGAAAATTTCTTTGGTTTGATCATCAGGATCTTTGCACACCATTGAACAGTGCTCAATAAGAGTATTCATCCCTGCCTCTGCATGGAAAGAAAGACAGTTTAAAGCATTGAAGAGTTGAATAAAATGATGAGGTGTAATAGTAATAGTAATAATAATACTCACTTGGAGTGGCAATAGAAGATGGTTGTTTAACATTGACATGAATGAGAACAACAGTTGAACCTTTTGTGAGGAGATGATCAATGGCCCATTTAAGTGCATTTTGACTCCCTTTATCTGTATCTATTGCCACTGCCACTATTCCATTCACCCCATCCTTCTTGTCCCATGGATTCCTTTGTAACCACATTCCTCTTTCTTATTTTCTCTATCAAAGAATCACACTTCTAAACCCTCTTTTTATTTTTATTTTTTTTTCTTTCTTGTTTTGCCTCATGTAGTTGTATAATGCATTACAAATTTCATTCCTTTGAATATTTCCTCTGTCCCTCTATATGAACACCCAGAGAGAGACAAAGGACTTTAGTCATTGATTAATTTCTCTACTTTTATTTCTTTAGGTGTTTCAAGCAATGAATAACAAATAATTAGTCCTTTTAACATTAACCACTTTTAATTTGTGTACTTTATTCTTTGTTTCTTTTAATTAGGTTCCTATTATCTAGCTTGAGCTTTTCACGGACGTAACAATCATGCATATTTTGTTCTCTCTCTCTTTCCCCATTAGAGAATGACTAAATTTAACCAACTATCTTTGACTATGTCTCTCTTTTGTAAACAAAATAATATAGCAATGAAGGTATAACAAATAACTACACTTTCCAAAGGAATGAGTAGAAACTATACTACTTCATTTTCATTTGTGTATACATTTATGCATTCATTATTATTATTATTTGATTAGTATGCATTCATTATTTAAGGGATATTTGTAAATTGAGAAGATATTCTATGCCACTAGTTTTTTATATGATATACCACAAGTTTATATCATGGATTTAGTTATTTAGTATGCATTAATTATTAGTGTAATTTTTTACACATGGATTTAATTATATATATATATTGACGAAATGGATTTAATTATATATGATCATTACATTATATTATTTTTAAAATGCTTTTGCAAATATCGATATGGTGAAATGTAATTGGATATATGTACATTTTTTTATACTCTACCGGCACATAAAAATTTATATAAAAACATAATCTTTGTCTTTCATGTATATAGAACTTGTGTGTATATATTAGTTAATATAACTAAAAAAATTTCAAGAATTAGTAATAGGGGAAAAAAACAAGTTTTTGAAATGAGGAGTTAAAAAATTATTTTATGCAAAATAAGAGAATCAAAAGTGCATTTAAATATATACATATGATCAAATATCATATATGTTGTGAGATATTTCCAAAATATTGGGTAATATATGTATTTATAATTGGTTATAATTGACATGATATTGTTGTTGGTTTAGTGGTTGTGTTCTTTGTGTGTCACAACAAAATCATGAGTTCGATTTGCGCGATTGGCTGTCTTTTTTGAATAAATTCCTTTGTGAAAAGGCGCAACTGTTGATTAAAAATGAAAAGGCACAATGGACAAACTCGAACTCGAGTCATCTGCGAATAGAAACGCTGATTGACCACCAAACCAGTGCAACGCTTTGATAAATAACGGAACGATATATGTATATATCATTTCGCGAAACAGAATGGCAGAACCAATGATTGTACCTCTTTACCAAGTGACATTATTTTTCTATAAATAGTGTCACTTTGGACAGAATGAAAACACGAATTTTTGGAGATTGCCATCCATTTTTCTCACCCATTCTTATATTCTAAGTCATCTTATTCTTCTCTAATGCATGAGTGAAGAATAGGAAACATTATTTTGTAACATACTATTGAAAGATACGCTTGATCTGAATGTGCAATTCACTTCAAGGATTCCAAAGTATCCTGAAGGAGATTCGCCGGTTAACCCGTTTGCATCCAATATATATAGATTGGTGGGGGCGAATCGAACCTAAAGCTTAGTGTGATACACACGCTTTGGAATTTACTTATGCAACCTTCATCATCATCAAGTTCATCATCTTCTTGTTCTAGATTTGCAGCACACCCCCAACAAAGTTCCAACAATCTTTAGGTTCGATTATCAAATTTATTTATGACTGCAACTTTTAAAGGTGATGGACTTTCTTGACCATAGTGAAAGGTACATGTTTAATTTATATGAATATATATGATACATTTGAAGTTCTAAATTCATATGTGGTTCTCCAAAGTAATTATATTTGTTTATGTTAAATTTAACATGTGGTTAGATTGATATGCATAATTTAGAATATATATATTCAAGTATGTGAATTTAATATGGTTTATGCATGAATTTTGCTTGTTTGGATTTTTTAAAGTTAATTAAAGTCTTGGAAATAATCACATATGAAAATTCATGGTTCAGCACTGGAAGTTATTTATTGTTAATACATTTATATATTAAATTCATGTTTGAAATGCATATATAATAAATTTTTCTTTTCGGATGCATATATAATAATATGGAGATAGGATGTGGAAAAATTAATAATATGGAATTAGAGATAATATGCTTTGATGAAGTTTTTGTTTATCTATGGTTGATGTTTTTAGACTAAGAACAAGAATTTATGATTGACCTATGGAAGAAAATTTATTTATAATTTTGGTCTCTTAAATCTTGACAAGTATGAATATGTATGATTTAAGATGCATATTTAACACATTAATTTATTTAAAGTAGTGAAAATAAATTGTCATAAATATCAAGTGTATGTCTCAATATAGTAATGCTTCATGTGAGAAGTTATTAAGTCTAGAAT
>JBBPBQ010020324.1:48363682-48388033 GCA_037974755.1 Cicer yamashitae | reverse complement strand
ATTTTGAATTATTGTAAGTTGACAAATATTGTTGGAAGAAAGTAATAGAAAATCTTAATGATTTTATTCATTGTTTATTTTCTATTGTGATACTTATTTGGATTTACCATAGAACATATTTAAATATGAAACTTGAATTAACAAATAGAATTTATGTTGCATGTATTAGTTATAATATAACTATGAAGAAATGATTTCTTTAATAGAAATTAAATGAATTCTTATTTGTTAAGGAGTAAATGACTTACATGTTTGGACTCACCTTATGATATTTGATTATGAGAAATTTTTATGATTATGTTTTGTTAGCTTGTGGCAATATATATTTAATACATTCAATGTATTATATTTTGAACTTGGATATATAGAAAAGAGAGTTAGAATTTTAAATTGAGATGCTTATTAAATATAGTAAAAAGTAGAATAACATAAAAGTTTGTTTATGTGATAATTGAGATGCTTATCAATTGTAAGCGATACAATGTGAAGAGATTAAATGACAAAAGTGTCATTGTTTGGTGATAGTTGGTCAACACTATCAAGAATATAAAAGGTAATCGGATGTTTGATGTGAGTCATGGCTTGTACCAGACCTGATATAACATATATTGTTGGAATGTTAAGTCGGTACGCAAGCAATCCAAGTAAAGAACATTGACATGTTATTAATAAAGTATTAAAAAAAATTTGAAGGGAACAATTAACTATAGTTTAATCTATAGTGGATATCCTTCAGTTTTGGAAGGATATACATATGTTAGTTGGGTAACTTATGTTGAGGATCATGCTTCCACATGTGGATGGATCTTCAACCTTGGTGGATGTGCAGTTTCTTGGGGTTCAAAGAAACAAACTTGCATTACCGACACCACCATGGCTGCATAATTTATTACACACTATCAAAAGCATATAACCAAATACATTGGTTTAAGACATAGCTATGTAAAGGATTTAATGGAGTGATATCCATAGTGTTTGTAAGAACTGAAAAGAATCTTGCAGATCCTTTGACGAAAGGTCTGACAAAGAACATGGTGTTGAAGACATCATTAGGGATGTGATACAAGCTCATATCTAAATAATCACCAATGGTGGAACGATCAACTCACACTTGAGTAGCATCAAGTCTTGAGTTCAATGATGAAAGTACACTATTAGAGTAATTGAAGTACTTGACAATAGATACATCCCAAAGGGTAAAAGTACTTGGACCATAAGATAAAAGTGGTAGGATGAGGTCTCCTCTTAATGGACATATAGCATATATTTGTTGGAATGTATAATTATGGGTACATTTCTGATATAGTCCACCTATATGAGAATGAAGTGGGTCGCTTCATAGAGTTCAAGAGCTTGAATCTTAAATTCTCATGAAAAGGATACGAGACACATGACCTCATCTTTATAATTCTTTCGATAGTACCGAGATTTCATGTGTAAGTTGTGCACACTTGTTCTAATGAATAATTGGTTCAAAGCTTGTCTACCAATCTATTCGGGATACGTGGAACCCATAACTTACTAAGTAGTGGTTCAAATCGTAAGATACCATTATCTGAAACCATGATATGGGACTAAGTATATTTTGAAAATGGTGGGGGATTGTGAGATATTTCCAAAATATTGGGTAATATATGTATTTATAATTGATTATAATTGACATGATATTGTTGTTGGTTGTGTTCTTTGTGTGTCACAACAAAGTCATGAGTTCGATCTGCGCGATTAGCTGTCTTTTTTGAATAAATTCCTTTGTGAAAAGGCGCAACTGTTGATTAAAAATGAAAAGGCACAATGGACAAACTCGAACTCGAGTCATCTGCGAATAGAAACGCTGATTGACCACCAAACCAGTGCAACGCTTTGATCAATAACGGAACGATATATGTATATATCATTTCGCGAAACAGAATGGCAGAACCAATGATTGTACCTCTTTACCAAGTGACATTATTTTTCTATAAATAGTGTCACTTTGGACAGAATGAAAACACGAATTTTTGGAGATTGCCATCCATTTTTCTCACCCATTCTTATATTCTAAGTCATCTTATTCTTCTCTAATGCATGAGTGAAGAATAGGAAACATTATTTTGTAACATACTATTGAAAGATACGCTTGATCTGAATGTGCAATTCACTTTAAGGATTCCAAAGTATCCTGAAGGAGATTCGCCGGTTAACCCGTTTGCATCCAATATATATAGATTGGTGGGGGCGAATCGAACCTAAAGCTTAGTGTGATACACACGCTTTGGAATTTACTTATGCAACCTTCATCATCATCAAGTTCATCATCTTCTTGTTCTAGATTTGCAGCACACCCCCAACAAAGTTCCAACATATGTTATACTTGTTATATTGATTGAAAGGGTTTAATAAGCATGTCCAATTAGTGTAAATTGTTTTATACTAATTAACATGAACCATAGATTATATAATTATTGATGGGTGAAAGTTACAATTATGTAGTAATAAGGTAGGTAGTGTTATTTTTCAATTATATAGTGATAAAGGATTTCTGTGTGATTTTTCAACACTAAACCAAACAAAAACCACTTCAAGCCTTGTAAAGAGATTAATTGTTATAGATTTTGTTTTTATTAGTATGTCATACTTGATTAATTTATTAGTTGTTATCTGTAATTTTGTTAATAATTATTTATTGGTCTAAGTTCAATCATCTGGTTTAAAAGAAGTTCAATCATCTGAACAATATTTGATATGTTTCAAATCAAAACGATTAACATTATTAAGTAATGTTAATGTAATGTTATTAAGTCCTTGTTCTTGTTTAAACTTACAAGGTTGATCATCGATGGTGGTCATATAAATTCTTATTTGGATATAGTGATATTCTGAAATATACTCTTGTTTCTTATATGTTCATGTTTTCAAATGAATTTGTTCGTTTGTGTTTCTTTCATATTTAATTCATAATATCTTTGAGTTGAACTTTTAAGATCTATACCATTACAGTTCTTATAATAAATTTCATAAATTTGTATTCTCTTAAATTTGTATTTTCACTATAGGTCCTTATATTTAAATCAACCAATACCTAACTTTGAAATATGTGAATAATATTTTGTAGTTAGTTTTAGGTCATAATAAAAAATTTCACCTAAAAATATTAAGTTTTTTCAATAATCTATTCATTAAATATCAATAGTTTTTTGAGGGAAAAATTTTATGTTAAAATAATTTTATGTAAATCATTTCACCTGAAAAATTTTATGTTAAAATAATTTTATGTTAAAATAATTTCAATAATTTTCATTAAATAATCTATTCAGTAAATCATTTTATGTTAAAATAATTATAAGTTTTTTGAGGGAAAAATTATAATAATATTCTAAATATTGCCTAAAAAGACAAATGTTTTTGAAAGGTGCACATGGGTTTCACTTAAAATAATAGAGTAAAAATGAAAAACTTTTATTGAATAAAAAAGTAAGGAAATATTTCATTGATATATAATGATCCTAATTAACATTATAAAATGATTAGAAGTGAAACAAAGTCTACTACCCTATACCACATTCCCAAACTTATCAAGATGTGAATGATCATTAACAGAAAAAGAGAACTCATCATCAGTGACACCTCTTGAATACAAATCACCTTCACTAACATAAGAAAAAGATTCATCTTCACTATTAATATTACTATTATCTTTCTCTTTAAGTTCTTCAATCTTAGCCAAAGCCATTTTCCAATCCCACCTTCTCTCAACACTCCATTCACAACAAAACATTCCAATCCTCAAAAGCTTCAACATCTCACCTTCACCAACATTTCTTGTCTTCATCATATCTTTATCAAACACTTCACCTGTCCATTCTTCTCTCACAACTGAATTAACCCATGTTGCCAAATCAGAACCTTGATCACTTTTTCCATGTCTTAGATAATTTGATGGAAATTTTCCTGTTAATAGTTCTAGTATTAAGATTCCAAGACACCAAATATCTGTTTTCTCATTTGGTCTATCAAAGTGTGTGACTTCTGGTGATTTGTAGGATGCCATGAATTGTTGAGCATGATTTTTGTTTGTGATTGGAACAAGTCCATACTCTGTTAAAAGTGGATCAAATGAATTGTTTAGCATTACATTGGAGGATTTTAGATGACCATGTGGTAGGTTTTGTGTAGGGAACTCTTTGTAGAGATGTGATAAGCCTCTTGCTACTCCTTTTATGATTTTTAAACGATTTGACCATGTTAGTATATTTCCATTTCTACCTGAAAAATCAATGTAAAAATTGTTATATGATAAATTTTCTTACACCGATAAATCTAATTATTTCATAAATTGGTAACACAGATATCTCAAATTGAAGACATGTCTGATGTCTGAAATGTGTCATTTCTGACAGTATGAGACACCAACACATGTTACATTCAATCACTTTTTTCAATGTAAATTACAAGTAGTGTCTACATGTTAGTGTCAATAATTCATAGCTTGAGTCATTTCGATTCTAGGTTTAATTGTAGTTTGATCCTTCTATTTTAAACGATGTGACATATGATATGATGATGCAAGATGATTAATACTCATGAAATTACAATAAAATCCGGTAAAAACTTCAATTTCAACTTCTAAAATGATTCATTTTGATAATTTAATTAATAACATATAAATAATTAGTGCATACAAATGGTTCTACATAATGAGAGTGTATACCACATAATTAAAAATATGTCAAATCATAATTTTATAGTTAAAAAATCTGAAGGAGAGACCAAATGTGTCAGATTTTAAAATAAGGGGTCAATTCTACAAATTAATGAAAATAGATAAACCAAAACTGTAATTAAACCTAAATTGTACCTAAAACTTGCATGTCAGTTAGTGTAATTATAAATAAAACATAATGTTGCATACCATGTAGATGACTAGCCAAGCTACCATTTTCACCAAAATCATAAACCAAAAACTTCTCATCTTTTCTATAGTAGAAAGCAATAAGAGGCAACAAATTAGGATGTGTCAAACTTCCAAGCTTTTTCATGTGTTCAAAAAACTCCACTCTCCCAACATTGTTCATGTGCCTAAATCTCTTCACAACCAAAGTTGGTCCATTCAAAACCATAGCTTTATAAGTTGATCCAAAACTTCCACTTCCAAGCACTTCAGCTGAGGCCCTAAGAAGACTTTGCAAATCAAAACCACCTTTGTCTTCCCTAACAAAGTTCAATTCACCATGCTCATCACCTTTACTAAATTCACCAGTTAGATCAATATTGGATTGTGTCTCTTTGAGACTTGGTGTCTTTTGAGAGTTTAGTTGTAGGCCTGATATGGGTTGGAGGTGTAAATTTTGTCGCCGGCGGCCGTGGCGACTTTGGATAAATAAAAGTGATGCTATTGATGCCAATACAATCATAGCTATTACTATGATGACAACTATAAGGATTTTTGTGTGTTTCTTTTGTTTTCCTTGAGAAGAAGGAGCTTGGTTGGGATGCACAATTGATTTGGTTGGGGAATTGTTGCATGGATTGCTCAAAGGTTTTCCACATAGGCCTTTGTTGGCTGCATTACACAAGAAAATCATTAGCAAATGAATAATATTTTAGCCATAAAGAAAGGGTCAATGACTCAATAATAATAAAATGAGCTTTAAGGTCAAAGTGTCCAACAAAGAGAATTGGTGTAAATATTAATGTCCATATACATGCAACTTAAAATCCATTTTCACACTAAAAATGTTACATGAGTTTCCAAATACTTTAAAAATTAGCAAAATGCATTATGCAGTTATTTAAGTTACACGAAAATAACAAATTAGTCATTTATTTTTTATTTTTGTAACAAATTAGTCATTTATTTATTTTTTAATGTCAAGCAAAATTGAGATCTAAAATTTTCTCAATAATTCTAATTTCAAACTAGCAAAATTGAGATCTAAAATTTTCTCAATTTTTTCAACAAACTCGTGTAATTCTTAAAAGATTTTGATTGCAATAATTATAAGAACATAAGTACTCAGTCAAATTTTAGAAAAATAATTAAACGAGAAGAATTCGAGTGAGATAGATTTTAGGGTTCTTGAAATTAAACACAATTCTCTCAACCTATGTCATGAAATCACATGGAAATTTATTATGTTGTTCTTTATATAATTGATAACAAAACTCATAGTACCATTTTAAAATGCTCTAATTAAAAATAATTGAAATGAATTTATGACTAAAAATAGTTCAATATTGTAACTTTTATCAACATAAAGGACTTACTTGAGACAAAAAACAAAAAAAAAAGTTAAATAATCAATTTGATATTTTTGGTAACTTAGACGACTACACAATGTATTTTACCATAAATTTTTTTATCTTTGAGCTTGTATCAAAAGGTGGTAAAGTTTTGGTTTGGCAAAAGGAGTATGCATCAAATCCATTATTAAAAAATTTCGCTCGTTTTCTTACACATATACTTAGCACGGACCCTAACGCTAGTTTTAAATTATAAATCTTTACTATATTATATACTATTAATAAAATACAGTTTGTTTATCTATGTTGCATCATGTAACATCGTCTCCATCTATCTTTTATATAGATAAAAAAAAAACCCTAATACTAGTTCGTTTTCTTACACATAGACTCTTATGTTAGTTTTAAATAAATTAAACTCAATGTGTTGAGATGCAAGAAATGAAACAACAAAAATCAAGCATGTTGATTAAAAAAAAGAGTGACTCTTCACTTACCAGAAAAAGAGGCTGAAGGCTCATTGCTTAACCTTTGTGGTATTGGACCCTCCAATTGATTATTAGACAAGTCAAATTTTCTAAAACCCTTTTGTTGAAATTCAGGTATATTACCTCCAAAACTATTTCCATGCAAATCCAAATCCAAAAGCTTAGGCAATTTAGCAAGTGAAATAGGTATATGACCATTGAAACCATTTCCTGCCAAAATCACCCTTTTAAGACTTCCCATACCCTCAAAAGCATCATCTAAAATTTCACCTGAAAATTTATTATTGGACAAAAATAATCCCCTTAACTTCACAACCCTTTTGAATTCAGGCATTGGACCCTCAAATGAATTGTTCATGACACTAAAACTAACAAAATTTGATAACTTCAATAATGTGTCCACATCAATTTTACCACCTAGTCCCATGTTTTCTAGTCTCAAACCATAAAAGTTGTTGTTTGTGCATAATAAACCAACCCAATTGCACAAATTAGACTCATCAACCCAATTGTTTAAAGCATTGTTATTGGACAAAAAGCTTTTGAACCTAATCAAAATTTGACCATTTGTGTCACCAAAAATTGGCACAAAATAAATGGTTAGCATAAAGAGCATGAAAAGGCTATAGCATGCTCTTTTATGAGCCATAAGTGTATGAATTACCAAAATTGATCTTTCTAAGAAATTGAATAGATGGAATGAAAAATAAAGAAGAGGATTATTAAGTGATCAAATAGATTGTACATATGCATTGGAAATTAAACTTCAATGGTTTAAACTTTAAAGGGTGACAATGACAAAGTTCTACATGCAAAGGATGAGCTGGTTCATTAGGCCGGCCATATATGAATGAGTTTTTGGACCTTAATTTTTTATTATTTACTTTTGTTTAATACAATATATTATAGTCTCAAGGTTAAGAATTTGACATTGTAATCTTAAAGAACAAAGTTTAAATTCCAAGTTAGATTGAGATAATTGTAAAATGACTATTAATATCACCGTAATTAATAATAATTTCTCTTTCTCCAATTAAAAAATTAAAATATATTATCTATCTCAAAATATAAGTAAAAATTGGTCAAAAAATTGGACCAAATACATCCAACTTATTTGATCTATTTTTTCTTATATTTTGAGACATGATACTATTATATTATATTTTGGGATGCTTGAAAGCTATTTTTCTTGTTAATGAAGAGGATTGTGTCTTCTATTGAATTGTTTGTGACTTTTATTTGTATGGTATGCTTGTTATGTTCTAATGTTATTATTATGCTCATAGCTTGCATGTGCCAAGTGTGGTTTATTTATTTTTATTTTTTGGATTATTTGGTTTCATTGAAAACATTGATGAGAACTAAGAAATTGACAAAATGAAGCATTAGAATTATCCAATGACTTGAAAGGAACATACATACAAATATGCAACAATTTGGAATTCCTATGCGAAAAAAACTATGTAGCCAATCGTTTTAAAATTTCTCTATAAGAAAAGACAGCATTTAGCACCTGTCTATGTTGGTTTTAAGAAATTTTTATTATAAAAACTCCTTTTCAAATAAAATATTTTTATTTCTATTTTATTTTTTGTTTGGCTTAAATACAGTTTTAGTTATCCTATTTTAACTCATTCGTAATTTTGGTTCCTCTATTTTAACTGATTTGTAATTTTGGTTCCCCTATTTTAACTTTCGTAATTTTTGTCCATCTATTTCTATTTTCACAATTTTTGTCTCTCTATTTTTTAAAATGGAAACATTTTGTTCCACATGCAATTTGTATCTCTATTTTGATAAGATGACATCATTAGTATGATTAAGTGGAAGTCATGTCACATTTTGTTGATTTTTAATTAAACAATACATTTTAAATAAAATATTTCATTTTGGAAACCTAATTAAAATATTTAAAATAAACTTAAAAAATTAAAATCAGTAACAATCATACTCATTTTTTCTAAAAAAAGAAACTGTTTATCAACAAAGAACTTGAACATCCCCTCTCATTATTGTAATTTCCTATTTTTTTATTTATACTTTTTATGTTCTAGAAGATTTTTTTTTTGTTATTATTATTATTTAAAATATTTTATGTAATTTAAAAACAATAAATATTGACATAATTTTCACTTGATCATATTATTTAAGCCACATCATCAAAATTAATAGTCAAATTGATAGGTAGGACAAGATGTCTCAATTTTAAGAAAAGAGAGAGCAAAATTGCGAAATTAGAAATAGTGGGACCAAAATTACGAATCAGTTAAAATAGGGGACCAAAATTACAAAATTAGAAGTTAAAGGACCAAAATTTAGAAACAGTTAAAACAGGGGGCAAAAATTACGAAATAAAAAATATAGAGACCAAAATTATGAATTAATTAAAATAAAAAGACTAAAATTGCATTTAAATTTTTTGTTTTAAGAGATACAATTAGGAATCAGTGAAAAATAAGAAAAAATTGTTTTTACCGTTATCTCTAAGCCTTTTGAATGAGATAAAATAAAAGTATATATTTTTTTTATATAAATATAAAAAAGAAGACAAAAAGAGGGGGAAAAATCCAACAACAACTGCTCCTCCTTAAGGAAAGATACTCTCAAAGTATATGTAACTAAAGAAGAAGTAAGTCACAAGTAAGCTGGACCGAAATTGAACAATCTTTAAGGAGTCAAATTGAGAAGATAATTAAAAAAAAAAAAAAAATCAGTACATTGATAACAAGATATATTGTTTTACAATTACTAATGAAAATAGTTTTAATTTATTGTTTTTAGCAAAAATGGGAAAGTAATCCTAAAAGATTCAATTGCAATTTTAGTCATTCGATTTTTACTGATTCACGAAATTGGTCCGTTTATTTTAAAAGTCGACAGTTTTGGTACCTCTTTATGATTTTTTAACTAAAAAATAATGACGTAGAATATTTTAAATAAGGTGACATATGATACGATGATATAAAATGATTAACACCCTTGAAATTTGAATAAAATGTCATAAAAACTTATCTTTAAACTTTAGAAAATTTTCATATTTTTAATTTAATTAATGACATATGAATAATTAATGCATCTTGATGGTTCTATATCATAGAATTGTATATCATATCATTTAAAATATTTAAATTGTCATTTTTTTAGTTCAAATATACGAGGGAGAGACAAAGCTGTCAACTGTCAATTTTTAAAATAAAGAGACAGTGAATTGATAATAATAAAAGAATCAAAATTGCAATTAAGACAAATTAAAATTATCTACCAATGTAATCGAATCCGGGGACAGAGTCAAACTTTTACAATGTAACGAAACATATAATTGAATTTTAATCAACAGAAATTTTTATATTTAATATTTGAAAGTGTTCCTCAATCAAAATAATATTGTTAAAGAAAATCTATAAGAGAAAAAAAAAAAAAAAAAAAAAAAAACTATCTTCTCAAACTAAACACATTCTAAAATCCTTCAATTTTTTATTGTTAATTTTCTCATTGGTTGGGTATTTTTAAATTAATTAAGACTTGTGCCATACTTTTATATCTTATTAAGGTCTTTTCTAAATAAGTTGTCCATTTTGGTGAATTTGTTTTGGAGTGGACCGACTTAAATCTAATATCTCCTTTAAGCTATATAATTATAAGTCTCACATCATAATTTTTTTTAGGGAGAACCAATAAATTTTTAGGTGAAACTGAATTGGGTGAAAATAAAATTAGACATTTTTTTGTGTGTGCACCCACGTGTCACAAAGTTACAATGTTAATTGTGCTACCAAAATATATAACTAAACAAATTAAAGTAAAAAACAAAAAGCTAGAACCAGGTGTAATTTAATTATTAAAAAATAAAAAAATAAAAAAGAAGCAACCCAAAACGTGATTTTAATAAGAAAGGTAAATTATGGTTGTGTGTAATATAATGTGTATGTGTAATCTACCACCCTCCTCCACTCGGCTTACATTCAATGAATTGAATATATATTGGCATCTTGACACCCACGTGTCATAAAGTTACACGAGTGCTACATTCACTTTCTACTTTTTCTTAACTTCTCACTTTTTTTGGAAGTACATTTGAAATATTAGTTGCCTTTTTTTTCCTACATGTCAATTTTAGTGTAATAAATAAAAAGGTTAATTGTAATCTTGAGACTTTATTTTAATTGATTTGTAGAATCAATTTTTCTATTTAAATTGGACTATCTTGATTTTTTTATAGATTTTTTAATTAAAATATTGTAATTTTACATATTTTAAATGATGTGATATATAACTTTATAATGTTTAAACTAATATTTTTTTTAAAATTATTATCATTTTATAAATATTAATTATATATCACGTCTTTTAAAATATATGACATCAATATTTTTTAATTAAAATATTTAAAAACAATCAAAACGGTTGAATTTTAAAATAAAAAAATTAATTTCATAAATTAATAGAAATAAGAGAACAATTATATAATTAAAACTAAAAAAAAAATAGACAACATAAACATTTCTCTGTCAAGAACACAAACCATAATCTCATGTTCCCTTTATTCTTAGCTTCAAACTAAAAAATCTAATACACCAAAAAGTGAACTCTCACGAGACAAAGCAAGGTGTTTCTATACTTTTTCTGTCTCTTCTCAATCACTAGTTTACTTAAAAAAATTCAACCCAAAATTTAATTGCCTTCTATAGTCTCTCAATACTATAATATATAATTTCCTAACAAAAATTAACTTCTTTTGGTCTCTAGAATTGAGCATCTTCTGCAACAACAAAAAAAAAACTCAACTATGAAACCTTCAATAGAACCAAACAATGAAACAACCATTGACATAGAAAATTCCAATTCCAAAAGAGTATCTCTCTCTAACCAACACAATGTTCCTTTGCTACTTCAACCATCTTATGCTAGATCAAAATCAATGATCTTTGATGAACTAAGAAACTTTCGAATATGTCTTAAATGGTGTGCTCTTGATCACTCATCATGTGTTGGAAAACTCATTTCTTATGTCTCATTCATCCTCCTCACTTTAATTGTACCTCTTTTCACAACACTTTTTGTTCAAGTCTCTGCATCTTCCCCTGAAGATGATCCTATATCCTTGAACAAACTTGTTCAAATACCGGAATCCGCTCTTGCCATCATTTCCTTCTTCACTCTCTCGCGTTTCTTCCGAAGGTACCAAAACAAATTAACCTCGTCGTGCATTTGCATGTGTGTATGTGCGCGCGCGTCTTTTTTGTGTTTAGATTTTTGCATAATCAAAATTCAATGTGTAAATTGGTGCATAAACTGTGTACAAGATTTTAAATTGTTGCTACGTTGTACTATTTGATATCTTAAAAAAGTTACATAAAAATTAATGTGATTAATGTGTAATCCGATTTCAAATATTTTTATGTTGCAGCTGCAAATTGTAGTTAAATTAAAATGTTTAATGTTTTTTTCTAAAAAAAGTGTGCCAATTGATTAATTGATATGAAACAAGTGAAAGCAAAAGTTGGTAACATCTTGTAATTGAATTATAAGAAGTAGATAGTAAGCAATTGTATATTGAGTTTTTTTTTATATATATAGGAAACTAATTTTGAGTAGCTTAATCATAAGTGCATATAAATATGATTGTTAGATAAAATATTATTTTAGAAATTGTCCTGTAGAGCAAAAGCTGATTTATTTATGTTGTTTATAATAGTGAAAATTGTTTTTTTAATCTTCTTTTTCATCTACCTCACTCATTATAAAATCATATTACTTTTTAGTAGCTACCAAAAAATAGTATTTTTTTATTTTAACTAGAAAAATCATATTTATACAATGATGATTTTTTTTAAAAAAAAACTTCAACAAACACAATTAAACTATTTAAATTGTTTTTTAGTTAAAAAAGTTTTTTTTTTTTTTATCGAATAATCTGTAACAAACAGATACTAAATCATACAACGTGTTATGACAGGTACGGTCTACGACAACTTCTATTCTTAGATGCATTGCAAGATGACGCTACATTCGTTTGCCGCGGCTACGCGCGCGAGCTAGAGAAAGCATTTAGATACTTGGCATACATAATCTTACCCTCCTTCTTTGTAGAACTTGGCCATAAAATCATATTCCTCTCAGCAGTTAAGATTTCAGCACCACACATTAGTGCTGGATTCCCTCTAAACTCAATTGTATTTGCATTAGTGTTAGTTTCTTGGGTATATAGAACAGGGGTGTACTTGTTGGTTTGTGTGATTTTTAGGCTAACTTGTCAATTACAAATATTGAGATTTGAAGGGGTTCACAAGCTTTTTGAAGGGTGTGGGTCAGAAGCAGGGGTTATATTTAAAGAACATGTGAGAATTAGAAGACAATTATTTGTTATAAGTCATAGGTATAGATTTTTTATAATTTGTTGTGTGGTTACAATGAGTGTTAGTCAATTGGGTGCTCTATTGCTAGTTTTGGCTTCCAAGTCAAAGAAGACATTCTTCAATTCTGGTGACCTTGTGGTAAGCACATTATTATATTATATTTTTAGGGTTAAATAAATTTTTATTTTTCTAAAATTTTGAAATCTTGTTTTTAGTTTCTACATTTTTTAATTTTTACAAAATTATCATACAAACAGTTTTTGTTGGAACGCCAACATATACTTTTAAATAATTTTTTTGCAAATATATTTATAACATTATAAAAAATTTATCCACAAAAAATTATTTCAAATTCGATTTTTAAATCTATATTTTGAGTTTATGACATTTAAAAAATTCCTATTTAATTCATCTTAAGTTCAAGATTTTATATTTTTATAGAAGAACTTTTTATAATGTTTTTAAGATACTTACAAAAAATTATTTAAAATTAAAAAACTGATAAACAATTAAATATATTTTGTTCTAGTAAGGACTAAAGGCTAAAAATGCTTGAAGAATAATTTGAAAGTTGACGAAGAATTAAACATGTTTTTAATTTTTGTTCCTAATAATTGCTTATATGGTGTTTGTTTTCCTTGGTAATTTTTTTATTTGAGGTTTCACAAGAAAAGGAAATTTTAACAAGCATTGAATATTATGCTAATACTCTAGTCCTTTCAATGTATCCTAATATGATTGGTAATTTATGCAGATATGTTCAGCTGTGCAATTGAGTGGCTTCTTATTGTGCATCTTAGGTGCTGCAAAAATCACACATAGAGCACAAGGAATAGTTTCAATTGCCACAAGATGGCACATGTTGGTGACTAATGCTTTTGCTGAATCAGAGCAATGCAAAGATCAAATGTCTGAGGCACTAGCTAGTGATAGCAGTGATTCTGATTCCTCAGACATACACATAACAATAATACCACAACGACTCTCCTCCTTCCATACCAGACAATCTTTAGGTCAGATTTATTTTTTGTCAATATTTTATGCTATTGCAAATCACTTTTTCTATAACATTTGAAGTAGATGTATAGAAGTTAAATTTTTTAGTAATTTAATGATTGGATTTGTTTGTTTAAAATTTTTAAAAAGCGATTTTGATTTTATATTTTATAAAATGATTTTTATGATAACTTACTTAAAAATAAAAGAAAGTGTATTTCAGATTTATTTGTTACAAATTAAAAAAA
The DNA here is from genome assembly GCA_037974755.1 of Cicer yamashitae. Lineage (NCBI taxonomy): Eukaryota > Viridiplantae > Streptophyta > Magnoliopsida > Fabales > Fabaceae > Cicer > Cicer yamashitae. The sequence continues at coordinate 48,373,723 of JBBPBQ010020324.1, read as the reverse complement.
ATAATTTTGACATTCAATATCTTAGAATTCATTATTAGATATTTTAACATGATAAAAATTAATTTTTTTTAAAAGTATTTTTCAAAAATAATTTTTATGAAAAACTTTTCAAAAATTTCATTTTAATCATTTTTTGAAATTTCATTATCCAAAAAAAGTTGTAGTAAATAGATGAAATACTTAACATATTATTTTAAGATAAATTATTTAAACTAATTTTTCATTTAAATTTTTTTCAAAAAAATATTATAACAAAAAATAACATACTATATTTTTTAAAAAAATTAAACAAACCGATCTATTATTTTACCGAATTATTTATTGTGTTTGATTATTGCAGTGACATATCTGCAACACAACCGTGGAGGGATAACATTGTATGGGTTTACACTTGATCGAGGATTCCTACATACTCTATTTGCCTTTGAGTTTTCTATAGTGCTTTGGATTCTGAGTAAAGTGGTTGTCTTGTCTTAACAAAATATTCAAGTTTAGAAAGAAAAATCAAGCCTTGCATATGAAACAAGGAATCTGTATCATTAATTATATCTCGTATATGATTGACTAGGTCCCCTTTTGTGTGTAATTATACTATGTCTAAAATGTGTATATCATATAACTACAGCCTTCATGTGAAAGAGAATTAGGAAACTCTAATTCTAATAGAGTTCGGCCGGTAAATAAGTAAAATTTAATTAATAATTATTTTAATTAGAATTTGTATTTGAATTCTTTCGAACAATTTATTTTTAATTAAAGTTTATTAACTATTTGAGTTCAACTTATCAGTTAAAAGAGAATTGCTTTAACATAATCTTATATTATCTATAAAATTTTAATATATACTGTTTCGATCTATTACAAACCCAATCAGTGATTTTTTGACATTTTAGATAAGTCGATTTTGTGACATTGACATGCATTTTTACATTTTGTGCTATTAATTTAAATGCTTTAAATTTGTTATCAGATTTATCTTTTTTTTTATTTTAACTACTTTGAATTTATTCTCGATCGATATATTTTATTAATTTAAATAAATGAATATAATTTATTTTATAAAAAAATTGATTAAAATTCAAACGAATCTCACTAAATCATGTAGATTCCACCTAAATTTAATAAAATTCATTTAAATTTCAATTAATTAAAGAGCATGTGTTGAAAAGAATTTAATAGATTAACAACAACCAAAAAAAACAAGATTGTAATAGGGAGTGTGCTGTAAATATAAAGTGAACATATTCCATATGGTAGAAATTTGGTAGATTAAAATTGAAATAATTTACAAATATGTTTGGAAAAACTGAACAAACAACAAATCAGTAGACTTCATCACCAAATGGATAAGGTGCTTGTCTACGGAACCAGAGATTCTGGGTTCGTTCCCCAGTGAAGTCGTTTGTTAAATTCTACATCTTATAATTTTTTTTTTTTTTTCTATTTCAATTGCAAAATTTGGTGGATAATAATTTAGGCCTACATCTTTCTGCAAATTCTCAATAATTGACTCGAAAAAGAGATCTATAATCAATTTTATAATTTATTCTTTTTGATGAGAGGTTAGATAGTAACATTAAAATTGCAGCTAGTTTTGTAGATAAATGAGTCTTATAACTTTTTCAAAAGGAAATGATCACAATTATAAACAGCATTCTCCTATGCTGCATTCATTCATTCACTAACAAGGGCAAAAATAATTATCAAAATCAAATTGAAATCTTCATTTACATTCTTGGAGAAGATCAAATAGTTGCTTAAGGGTGTTAGAGAAATTCCCTAGCCTTGCTATGAGCTTGTCCCCTTGGCGTCTCGTAAATTCAGTATGGTAGTCCACTATATTCTCCGAGTTAGCTTCCTTACAGTCTACTGATTCAGCACTAATCTCTTGAATCTCTATTGCCAACTCTTGCAATTTCAGAGTCAACATTTCCTCGTTATCTTCACTGTTAATTGTTATGTTTCCTACACTAATCAGCTTCGGCTTTTCAATATCATGGTTTTCGTCTACTTCGGCTAGGCTCTTCTGTGGCTTCTCTATGTTCTTTGGACGCCTTTTTGCAGGACTTTTCAACTTAGATTTCTTTTCTAGGAAGTCTTTCAAATACTCATCTTCTAAATCATTATTTTCAGGCTCTTCTTCATGGTTTTCCTCATGCTCCTGTTTTTCTTTCAGATTTTTTGAAGACTCAACTGGCCAGCATTTCTTAGGATCTTGAACGCAGTATCTCTCAGATTTACATCGCTGCTTTTTTCTTTTGGGTCCTAACAATTAGTTCATGAGAATGCATTAGTTGAATGAAAAATTCTAAGCAGTAAAGAGACAATGACATACAAGTTGCATTGATTTCCTCAATGAATAAAATTGTGAAAAAGAATGGAACTATATCACCAAACTTTTTATCACCACATTGTATTGCTATTTTGATCATGAACGAAAAGTTGTAATTTTATTTTGTAAAATAAAATTGGAACTATATATTGTTGACCAAATATAATGTGCTCTTTGGAGCTCATGAATACATTAAGCTAGCCTATAGAATACTAACTAAACATTGGGTTATGTATGTTTCAGTAAATTGAACTAAAAGAATGGGCGCATAGTGGAAAGCCTCAACCTTCCCATTATATTGCTAACACGAACAATTTGGCCAATTTTAGGGATGGCAATATAACCCGCACCCGCGGGAACCCACCCAAACCCGCTTGATTTGGGCAGGGAAAACCCATTTTGATTGGGTGCGGGTGCGGATTTTCCCCGAAATTAAAATTCTTGGGCGGGGACGGGTTTGGGGTGGTGATATCCACCCCGCACCTGAACCCGCCCCGCAAGTAATATTAATGTAATTTTTAAATTTTATATACATATACATATTGAATATACTTAATATTTTTTAAAATATTAAAAAATTTAATCTTATCTCTATAGAAAATATTTTTTTATTTTATAATTGTCTAATAATAATTATTTTATTATATTAATTATAATAAATATGATTTTTAAATTTAATAATTTTATATATAAATGAATGGGTGCGGGTGTTGAAACCTGAAGCCCGTTGCGGGCGGGGATGGGGTCTAAATTCTACACCCGCTATGAAACGAGTGCGGGTGCGGGTTTTCCCCGATAAGTCGGGTGCGGGGTGGAGGAGGCAAAATCCGCCCCCGCCCGATTGCCATGCCTAGCCAATTTATGACCACAAAAGGATATACAAGTTGAACTAGTTAATGATAGCATGAAATTTTAATGGTATCAGGCAAAGCACAAAGATACACATAATTTGAATAATGGAAACTCAACATTTAACCACTCAATCTTATAATTAAAATGCAAAATAAGACTAATTCATTATTCATCAATCACAACAAAAATGATTGTAGCTAACATCGCACCAATGTGTGACAAAACGTCAACTAGAACAAAATTGGCATAAAATAAAACATTAAATAAAGAAGCAACCGTAAGTGTATGTTTGGAATCATGATGAATTTCACAAAATTACGGTGGCACCGTATTTTGTTGAAGCTCTAAGTGTAGCTTTCGTGAAAACCATGGTGGCCCACCGTGATTTGCAAAACTCATCAACAATCCAATCATGCAATGAATAACTAACTTTTTCCTAGCCCCTTTAAACCCCTCATAATATCCTGTCACTTTTAAAATATTTGATTTTTTCTTCAAATTAGTTATCGCCTTAGATTCAGGTGCAATCAATCACCTAGATCCAACAGCTCCATACAAAGAACCCAAACTCCTTTCCATTAGAGTCAATCATATTTGAAGATGTATGTGATGCTTCTTCTAATAGAGATTCCAACTATGGTTCCCCACATTGTGGAACTACTACCTTTTCAAACACCTAGCTACAATTTGTTCATCACAAACCAGGTAGCACAACTATTTTAACTATATAGAGTATATTGGATTCTACGATGACAAAAATTGATTTTGATTAAATAAGTAAATCGAAGGCAAAATAATTTAGGTTTGGATAAGTATTTGTTTGGTTCCACGTTTGGAGCGACCAAAATTGATTCTGGAGGTGTAAAATTCATTTTGACATTGGTGGTTGTTCTTGCGTAGAATTGATTTTGCTTCCAGAATTGATTCCAACTTAAAGTTAGGATTTGTAGCTATTGAGTTTAATCGTGATTTCTACATTGAAATTTATTGTTCAACTCACTTTTACGTAAATGTATCCAAACATAAACCACTTTACATTCAACTCTAACTCACTTCTAAGTAAAATCAATTATACAAAATCAATTTTTGTCACCACATAACCAAACATACACTAAATTTGAGTATAAAAATCTCATTTTGAGGCAAAAAACTATAAATAATAACTTCAACTATGAATCAATTATAGCTGCCAAATCAATTCTAATTGAGAATCTCCAAAGATTCCAAAATCAATTTTAAATTTTCAAAATCACTTTTACCTCTCTCAATAATGAATCCAAACATGCACATTGTAAAAAATGTAAAGTTAACCTAATAAGACATTGAAACGAATGGTACCAATTTCAACGGTGGCATCGAGCTCCTCATTCTTCTCCGTTTCAGGATCACTTTCACGATCAACTTCCCCTCGTTGTTCTCTTCCTTTAACAACACGCTCAACAGCACTAAACAATTCAAGATCCAAATTCGAGGAAGATCTTCTTCTTCTGACATCGTCGTACTCAGAGAGGAGAGAGCACCACTTCCGACGACACTGAGCCAAGTTCCGATCGACATCCAAGGCGGCGCAGTTTCCGGCTATGATTTCCCACCGCTGGTAAGACGATAGATTAACGGAACATTCGGCTTCAACGGCAGCGACTTCGTTGACGAGAATGAGAGATTCCGTTACGGTCCAGTCCGGAGCCGCTTGGGATCGCGTGCGTCGGTTTCCGACGGTGTCACGTGAGTTTTCCGTCATCTTCGGGTCTTAGTTCATTTGTCGTTAAAACGCCACCGTATAGTGCTAGTTTCCTGATTTAGTTTTTTGGCTTAAAAACACAATAAAGCTTGAAACTAAAACCTTATGCATACTATTCAAATTTCAAATTCCCTCAAGATCAAATCTAGTTGCTCAAATGTACTTTAGCAATAGTTAATATTTCATTCCATTTTAATTGTCATATTTATAAATAAGAAAAAATTATTTTTATATAACCATTATTTTTAAAGTTAATTACAACATTAATTATTAATTTATCAATAATATTATAAGATATTCATTACAGAAAGAAAAAATATATCAAATGGAATAATAAATAATTAGAAACATTATAAAAAAATTAAAATAATGATATCAAAAAGAGTAAATTTTATAAGTTATTTTAATATGTGTAAAAAAATTTTTAAAATGACAATTATAAAAAAGGAGTAAATATATCTTTATTTGAAAAAGAAAAGATATTAATGTTAGACTATGGTTGATCAAAACTAGTACAATACATAAATTACTTAATAGTAGATAATAGGAAGTTAATTGATAGCGAATAAATTAGTTGACTGAATTTGAAATATTTAGTTAAATTAATGACTGAATTAATTAATAAATCTAAAAATATAAAAATTAAATTTAATTCTTATTTAAATTTTTTCAATTAAGATAATTAATGTAAAATAAAAAAAATGATATATTTTAAGTTATAAATGCAAGTACTAGTTACATTAACCAATTAATTACGATACTAACTTAGACTTTTCATTATAGTCACATCACATAGTTATTTTAATTCAAAGTTTTTAATTGGCTTGGTTAGGATGTACGTTGAGTGTGCTTCAAATCAAAAATGAATAATTTCTGTCTTTCTTCTGTTCACAAAGGAACTAATATTATGGTCGAGTACGAGGATATGGAGCTTTAAAAAGCTTCAACACATGTCAATAATGCTTTTTCTATACGAATATCCAACCAACTCAACATTGTCTTTCAATATTATATTTCACAAACAATATGCATTGCCTAGGTTTCTCACTAATCTAATAACGGGTTAAACAACAAATGACACATCAGATCAATTATTACAAACTTATCTCAATAAGAGCACCAATTGTCTGTATAGTGTTGTCAACCGGATATTTTTGGAATACAAGTTAGTCACAGTCATCCTAATCATATTTTTTTGCATAGATCGGGTTTAAAAATTTTATCATTTTTTTTCCATTAAATAAAAAAAAAATCGATTAATTTATTAAGTTGCAAATTATTAGTTATTGAGATTTGAGTATGAGTTATTAAACGATAAAATAAATAACAATTTACAACTTGAAGGGCTATTCTTAAAGGGTATAACGAATTATTATTATTAATTGGAATTATAGGTTTTTTTTAATTCTATTGTGGTATTTTATATTGTTGAATGGTCTCATTTAAAAATAAAGTCTCCAATAATTTTTTAAAAAATATTACTATTTTTTAATTTAAGAGACATCTAAATTATAATTTGGTCAAAATGATTTATTAGATCGACCAAGTCAGGTGCGACCCTTGACCTTGTGAAAAACTTGTAATTCCACTCAAGATTACTCTCTATCTTCTTCTTGTATTCTCTCTATCGTATTTTTAACCATACTATCCCTACTTCTCTCATATTTGTTTCGCTCTCTGAAAGTGTGAACGAGTATAGAATGATTGTCTCATAAGTAAAATATGATTTGACATATAATTCGATTGAATGTATAGAAGTAAATAAATTTTATAAGAAAAAATATTTATATTAAAAAAAATTAAAAAATAAATAATTATTAATTGTGACAAGATTGTGAAAACCAAATTATATAAGTCTATAGGATAATTGTTGTTTGATATATGTTAATCGGTTGTGATGAGTTTTGATTAGATCTGACATGACATATGTTAATAGATATGCTAATTAATATGGATATTGTATTGTATGTTGTTGTAATTTTGTATTCTATAATCGATATATTTTATGAGTAAAATTATTTTTATGAGTAGAATTGTGGTTGTTGAGTTATTGTTGCCTAAATGTATGTTTGAATTTAATATGTGAAAGTGACATGCTATCTGTGTATTTTCTCTTGTTACATGAATTAATCTAACAAAATGACATGCATCATGTAGATTGGTATTTTAATTATTAAAATTGAACTTTTTTTTTATTATGCCCAATTTTTTAGATTATAACATCACTTTCAAAATCTCTAAGACGTCTCGAAAACAAATACATCAATTTTTATTAATCAAATTATAATCCAGATCGTCTATTATAAAAAAAAAACAGAGGAAATAATTTATAAAAACAAATTACAAAAACAACTTTTATAATTATAAAATAAAATAAATTTTCTAACCTAAATTCCAACTATTTGAGTTGTAAGTTTTATCTAGAGATATAAAAATTAAACTAAATGATCTATTATCGCAATAATTTAATCAAAACTAATTAAATTAATTTTATATTTTTTATGGTTTCAGTCCGAATTGAAAAAAACCAATAAATCCAACATTGATTGATTTGAAATATAGTTTCACGAAATTTTAAAATAGATTGTCTAATACTCACTTATGAATGTTTTTGATGCAATTTTAAAATAGATTGTCTAATAGTTTCACGTAATTTTATGGTTTACGTAATTTTAAAATAGATTGTTTAATTTGACCTAAATTGTCAAATTAATAAATTAGTTTCACTTTTATCATGATTATTTTTAAAGTCACACTTATGAATGTTTGTGATGTACTGACATTGTATAAAAAATTACACTAACAAAACATAACAATTAAACTCTTAAAGTTTTAGTGTTTGAAAAAAAAAAGATTTTTAAAAACTAATTTTTAATTATTAAAAATGTCGATCAAAATTTGATCTATTACATTTCCATAATAAGCGTTAAGAGTTTGATCGTCAATATATTTTTGTAAATTTATAACTTAAAATTCTTGTATACAATACGATATTATACTTTTTATTTATGCATTAAAATTTTAAAAATTTGACCATCTCAATGTTTTAGTTCAAACTCCGTTACTAGTTGTCAAACAATTTGCTCCTTGTGCTTCAGCTTGAACATCCATTTGACAATGGTTGGTTTCTTATTTCTACTATATTTTTTTTTATCAATTGCATTAAGTTCATGATTCATTGCTTCCCTTCATTCCTCAATTTTTAAATCATCTTCAAGATGTATTGGCTCAGCATCAACAAACTATGCCAAATGCACTAATTTCCCTTTTGGAATGATCATATCATGAGCATAAGTGCAAGGTTTCCATGACCTTCATTTTCTTCCCCTATTTTCCTTTTTTATAGTTTCCGTTTGAAGACTTTTAATTTTTTGTTGCTCTACTTTTCAAAAAGTAAAATACTATTTTGAAGTTTTTTCCTCAACAATATTAATGTTTAATTTTTTTAATTCTTTTGCATATTGTAAGACCAAAATTTTAATTTTTTGAAAGTTGGATAAAAATGTAAGGTAGGAAAAATTCATCAACGATTGTTCCAACCAGAAATCTAATTCGAGTATTCCCGATAAAATATTTAATTTTGAATTTTAGCTAAAATTGAAATTGTTGTTTTTAATTAAGAAATTTAGGTGTTAATTTTAAATAAAGAAAATATAAAAAAAATAAATTTAATCCATCATTTAGCTAACTTAAACATAACAATTCATTTAGTTTAAATGAAAAAAACATTTTAAATATTAAATAAGTCAATTATGTGTATTTTATGTTACTTTTAATTTAACTCAATCTTCATACACGATTTAAAGTTTATATTTTTACAACCATCTTGATTTAACATGTATCATGAGAATTCACTTTTCTCCATTAATCATGTATTAAAGATGACTTTTGGAGTTGTGTATTTCATATGATAATGAATGATTTAGATGTTAGAAATATAAAATGATTTTAAATTCTAGCATTTGTCAGTTTAAGTTACACAAAAATATCTGTAACATTCATTATTTTTTCATTAATTCATTTATCTTCATTTATAATTTTTTTTTTCTTTTTCCTTTTTTGTCACGTGTTTATTAACAAAATATAATTTTAAAATTTTAAAGTGTAGTAATGTGTGATTTATATTAAAATATTTTTTTGATTAAATTTTTAGATTAAAATATTAATCCATATAAACTTAAATATTAATATTCTTTTTCTAAATGATCCCTAAATATTTTTACAATTTTATAATTTATAACATCATAATCTTTTTATATAAAGCAATGACAAGATTTAATGGTTTAAACATAATTTATATAATGTAAATTCATACCCACTATTAATCGTGTTTTAATTTAAAAGAAAAAATAATTACAAAATAAAACCAATTTTATTCTAAAAAATAAAATAAATTAAATTTAAAATAATATAAAATCAAAACTATTATAAATATGCTTTTTCATTTATTTTATTGATATTAAGACAAGTTTATGTTAGTACAATTTCTCATTATCAAATAATTTAATTTACACTCCACCGGCTACCTCCCACTTTTACTGAATAATTTTCTTTTAACTAGTCGCAGTGAAAAAAGGTAAGATTGACATATTCGGAAGAAAAAATAAAAACAGATATTTTAATAAAAAACTCTCATGTATTAGATAAGATTTAAAAAATTGAAAAAAAGATGTACAGATATTTTAAGAAAATTTATATTAATTTGATTGTATGATAGATAAATAATAAAATTTGTGGTTGATAAACGTGTATATGCGGTGGTTTTAGTTTGTTTGAGATTGTTAAATAGTGATTTTTAGTTTGTTTGAGATTGTTAAATAGTAATTTTGATTTTATATTTTTTTAAATAATTTTTATTAAAATTTATTTTAAAATAATAAAGTTTTGTAGATTCGTTTATTATTTATTAAAAATATAATAATTTTGACGTTCAAAATTTTAGATATTGATTAATAAATATTTTAACACGATAAAAATTAATTTTTTTAAAAAAATATTTTCTAAAAATGATTTTTACGACGAGTTTCTCAATATAACTTTCATTTTAATATTTTTTAGAATTTTTAAAAAATGTAGTAAGTAAATAAAATACTTAAAAATTATATTTTAAAATAAA
>JBBPBQ010020324.1:48311966-48355020 GCA_037974755.1 Cicer yamashitae | reverse complement strand
AAAAAAAAAAAAAAAAAAAAAAAGACTAAAGTGTTACATGAAATTAAGTTAAGGGACCGTGAGATCAATTATGTATTTATAATACAATGTGAGTTTTATTTATAGGAGACAAATAAATAAGGGAATGATGACAACACTTTAAATTGTGAGTAATAATTATTATTTTATCTTTATAAAGAACTATTCATTTTATTGTATCTAAAAGAAAAACAAGTATTAACATGTACCATTGTGTTTTGTTATATATATAGTTCATTTTAAAATATCTGTAAAAAAATGTCCACTATACAATGTGTGCTTTAATTTATTTCGATTGTTTCATTTTCATAGTATCAATGTTGTTTAAATTTATCTAAATTTAAGTTTCAGTATCTAAGTTTTTTAATTTAAATTTGAAAAAAAAATGTGTTGTTATAAATTTCCTTTTTTAGTTACTTTTAAAGTTCTCTTTTTTATCTTGATATAAATTTAATTTAGAAATTTATATGTGTCTCGCGACTTTATCCGTAGATAAATTGATCCACTGTACGATTCAAAAAATTTATAGTATCTCATATAGAATAATTTGTAAAATAGTTATTAGTATCATCGTTATTAATGATAATTTTCTTTTCTCCCAATTTTTTTTAAAATATTAAAGTGTTCTACATGAGTTGATCCATGTGTAAAAATAATTTGACTTAAAATAAATGATCCTTTACAATTGTAATATTAATAATATTTTTAATCGTAATCCTCTAATTAATGCTACATGCATCACTTTCAATTCATTATCTTTCACTCTGTATTAATGATAGTGGTGAATACACTAATATATAGTTGATAAGGGTGATTAATTAAGTAAATATATTAAGCTGTTAGTTTAAAAAAATTTATATTGTTAGCACATCGCAATCATTATATACATAACTTTAAAAGTAGTTATAGTAAAATTTAAACATTTATAATGATCTAACGATTGTAATTGATTAACAGCATAAAAACTTTTTACATTAATAGTATATATGAATTAAATAGATACATTAATTTCTCTTTCATTTATAGACTTTTTATAATTGTATGAAATTATCAAAATGACTACTCATTGTGGGAGTAAATGATTTAACATAAGAAAATTAATAGCATCAAGTTCATACAAAAATTTAATTTTGTTTTACTCAAATACAAAAAATTATTCAAAACTAAATTATTTTTCTTGTGAAAATTAAACCCTTTACACATATATCAAATCCATTTAATGAACACTTGTCTAAATATCAAGTCAAATCTAAGTAGCTTCCACTTTTCAAAAGTTTATTTAGAGTTAAATGTCGAATTAACTAAAGCATTAGTTATGGGTTTATTTTAACTCAAAATCATTTACGTATTTCATAGGTCTAGGTTCAACGCATCTTTGTATTACACCAAATCCAAATTCAGAATGATATTCTTGGTAAAAAAAAAAGCAAACAAATCAGATTTGGAATCATTGTTATTCTATAATTAGGAAAAGAATGAATAAACTAAATTATGTATGTAGACTTGAAAGACAGTTTGATGCATTTTGTTATTTGTTAATGTATTTGAGCTAAGTTTCTCACCAAATAGATTGACAAATTTACATTTTGTTATTTAAATTTTTACTTGACATGTTAAAATATTAGTTTATAAATATAATATATAGTATGAATTTCTGCCATTGTAACAAAGTTGAGGAATTAATTAACAAAAGAAAGGAGTGGAAAATTCTAGAGTTTACATAAAGAAAGAGAAGAAAACAATAGCGAAGAGCTCAATTTGTAAGAACATTTGTTATTTAATTAATTTCATTATTAATTATTGTGATCAATTACAATTTGCTTTAGAAGAGCTTAAATTCAATTTTTTTGAAAAAAAAAATGCCTTATTAGTTATTGATATCTCAAAATTCATGGTATTTCAATTGTAACTATTTTTTTTTTGTTGATAGTGATTTTTATTTATTTAAGGTTTGTGCATAGAATATACAATCATGGTGTTTTGGGTGTTTGGCTATGGTTCATTGGTGTGGAACCCAGGATTTGAATATGATGAGAAAGTTGTTGGTTTTATAAAAGACCATCGACGTGTTTTTGATTTAGGTAATGTTGGCATTGAACAATTTTGAATTTAAATATCATTTTCACAATTTCTTATAATTTGTATTAATTAATTTCCTTTTTTTAAAAAAATAATTTTATAGCATGTATTGATCATCGAGGAACACCTGAATATCCTGCCAGAACTTGCACATTGGAGCGTAAACAAGGAGCAATTTGTGTAAGTTGTTGTTATTATTATTATTAGAAAAATAGTAGAAGAAACAAAATTTATATAATTATTATTTTTTAATTATTTAATTGGTAAAATAGATAAAATTACACCGTTGAAATCTTTTATATCTAGACATAAGTACTTTTAAAAATTATTTAATTAAATGAAAAATAAAATTGTAACCGTAACCAATGTAACAAAAACTTGGACCATCCATTGTTAATTTTGGCAGTGCATGACCATATATTGTATTTTTATATGTTTGTTTTTAATTGTAAATTTGTTAATTTTTTCTAGTGGGGTGCTGCATATTGTGTTAGTGGAGGCCCTAAAAAGGAAAAATTAGCCATGCAGGTGAGGTGACTATTTACCTGACTAATCTTCTCCATTATTATGTTAACATTAATTAATTTTGTCCATAGGAAAATTATGGTTTAATTAATTTTGTTCATAAGAAAATTATGGTAGCATTGATATTATTTTAAGTCTTTTTAAAAGGAATTAGGTTTGTCTCTATTTTTAAGATGATATCAGAGTCTATTATTATAAATTTGTTCAAGTGTAGTGTGATAACGTGCTTCGACTTCGATTAATTATTCTTTGAGTTGAGTTCTTACTTTTCTCCTTCTCTTTTTCGTGTAGTATTTGGAGCGGCGAGAATGCGAATATGATCAAAAGACTCTTGTAAATTTTTACAAGGTAAGATTAATGATCAAGTTGTATATCTTTATTTAATTAAAAGTTTTATTGGTGCTTATTTTCTATTCTTGTTTTATTCAGGAAGGAGATTCTTTGAAACCTGCTTTTACAGGAGTAGTAGTGTAAGTTATGAGACACTTGTGCTGTGTTTACTTTCTAATTTTTTTTATGAATTAACAGTTATAAGGTCACTCAAATCCTAACATATAATAACTTATAACTCGTGTCAATATATGCAGATTCACATCAACTAATAACAAAGAAAACAAATACTACTTAGGACCAGCTCCACTAGAAGATGTGGCTAGGTATGTTATTGACTTGTACCTATGATCTGTTTACTTTCTAACAACATTTTCAATTTTTACATTGCATGTAGGTAGCTGTAGTGACGTTTGGTTATGAATTTTCCTTTTAAATTGTAATAGAGAAAATGAAAGCTAATAAGAAAAAATGCATTTTCAGAAATACTGAAAACAATGTTTTGAAACACTATAATTGTAACCCCTTTTTCATGTGAAAGTTGTGTAGTTACTTTTGTTTTCTATCCTCTAATTTACATTTATCAATTCAGGCAAATAGCTACTGCTTGTGGTCCTTGTGGAAACAACAGGGACTACATTTTCCTTCTAGAAAAGGCTATGTATGATATTGGTAAGTTGTTTACACATTTATTTTGTCTAAACCCTTCGGTGGGAAATGTTCTCAGAGGAAATGTAGCCTGATAATCTAGAACTCGAATCGACTTTAACTGAAGATCATTAACCACTTAATTTTTAGCATTTAAGTATCTTATTGTATTCTACATAAATCTAGCTTCTGCATTAAATTATGCTGACACCATATGTATGCATGCTAATGAGATGAGAAATTTCATGTGCAGGCCATGAGGATGACATGGTGATAGAACTTGCCAATGAAGTGAGGAAGGAACTTGCAGTTTTAGGCAATGCATACCCTAAGGACAAGAAGTTGGTTGGAAGAGAACAACTTGCACTACTTATCTAACCTCTGATAAATAACTCAAATCTTGATTCCATTTCTTATGGTTAGGTTTTACAGCCTTTTAAGCCATTTCTATATTGCAAAAAAAGAAGTGTTATCCAAAGATGACACAATGACGTTTTTCATAAGCAATTGATTGTCATTTCACTCGTCACTTGACTAGCCAGCCGACCACTTTACCAAGGCACATCGTCGGACAAGGTTTCGTACCTTAGTCTCCAAACTCGAGAATCGAGATAGCTGCGTCTACACCTATTCGAGTTTAAGCAAGATTTTAACATGAAATAAGCTTGATCATCTTGATCAAAATCATCTGAAATCATTTGGTATTCATTGTAATTCCTGTTTATCAAGCATTGTAAATAGAATAGTGAAATACACAATTTTTTTTTTCTTTGTTCTTCTCTGAATAACCTATAAGTTTTACATGCACAACAAAACACATATTTGTAATGCACTACTAAAATTTCTCAGGGTGTGTTTGGATTGGTGGTTTCGAGTGGAATGAAATGAAATAGGCTAGTTAAATTTTATAAAAATAGATGTTATCTCATTCAATTTCATTCCACTCTATTCGACCATACTCTATTCTACCATATGCCACCAATCCAAACACACCCCTAGTGTTTATAGAAACTGTTTTTATAAACTAAAAACTAATCTATGATGTAGGTAACTCCCTATAATCAAATTTATCGTCTTCCTTGCCTGTCGAAGCTTCAAGTTTTTCTCCATGTTCAGGTCCATAAGCCCAACAAATAACGAGAAAATATAGGTAGTTAATTACACCTAAAAATGCGAGTAGCGCATAATAGTAATTCAAATGGCCCCTGTTGATGTTAGTCGATAACCAACTCTCGTTCCCTCCTAAACTAGTGACCTTGTCCACAGTGTTCACAACTACACTTCCAACTACATCAGCAGCTGCTAGTTCAAGAGTGAATATAGCCATTGCGAAACTCGACATACTCTTAGGGAAATAAGTGTAGAAAAACTCAACCTGCCCGACCGGGGTAAAAGCCTCGCCAAATCCAAGCAAAACAAACTCTGGAACAAGCCATAAAGCCGACATGTTAATCACAGCATTAGGTTGTTCCTCAAACCCTTGTTCAATGGCTTCACTTTGTCTCACAGTTTCAACAATAGCCCCCATTGCTTTAGCTAAACATACAAACAGCAATCCTATCCCAATGCGGACTTTACAACTGAATCCTCTAGGCCGGCCTGTGTATTTGGCTAGTAGAGGTACAACTATGCGGTCGTACGAAGGAATGACTATTGATAAGGTGATTATCATGATAAGATTGAAAGATCCTGCAGGAAAATCGAAATTGCCAAATAAAGTTCGGTTCATGGTTTTGGCTTGAAGAGTGGAAAATGAATTCTGAGTCGCCATCATAAAGATTCCCGTGGACCACATAGGAAGGACTCTGAGCAAAGATTTCAGTGACTCCACCTGTCCTATGGTGCATAGGTTCCATGGATTCGATATCGATCCGTCTGGTTTTAAGTCTCGCTCAGGATTTCTTATAATGCAAGCTTTGTTCAAAAACCTACATAGGAAGAACATGTTAATCAATATATGATTGTCATAAACCAATACATGATGATACTTAAAGTTATCATTTTCTATTTTTCACATGAAATTTAATGGCGAAAAATATTTGAGGAGTGAGATTAAGAGAAAATTAGACGCTATGTGCAATATGCATACCTTAGGCTATCTGTCGGAACCATCAGCTCCGAATCATGACCTTGACAGTACTGATCAAAGTTGTGATCAGGAAGACTAATCTTTCGGTTCTTTGCGGAAACCACAACTACTCTTACAAAATTAGTAAGTAAGCTCTCACTAGGCTTCACTTTGACATAATATGGCGAACCAAGAATGAAACTGAAAGCTGAAATCAACATTAGCACCGCAGGTACTCCAAACCCGATTTTCCATCCAAGGTTTTCTTGAATGTAAACAATCACACTCAATGCGATAATGGTTGAGGCTCCGATCGACGTATAATACCAATTAAAGTAGCTATCCAAGATCCTACCATCATTGGAATTTTCTTTGATAGCAAATTGGTCCGCTCCAAAGGCTATCGAACAAGGTCTAACACAACCAGCTCCAATGGAAATTAGTCCCAAGGAAATGAACAAAAGTGCTAGTTGGGATGATGTAGCAGAGTTGCAGACTTGGATGAGTGAAGAACATGAAGGTTTTAGCATTGGAATCATTGTAGTTAGCCACAAAATGGTTAAACCCTGTGGAAGATTAAAGCAGAATCACTGCATCAGAAAATGAACATCAACCTAATTAACATTGATCTACCATTTCAAGGATCATTTTGAGTGTTTACTCTACGATAAAAGGGAAATGCACTATCAGTATAAGCTAGTTTTAAGTCCAATGAGAATCCAAGATTCTGCAGTTATATCTAAAATACATTATAAAGCAGGTTTATGTAGCAATACGATCAGTTCTCATTGGTTGTCGGCATAAAACTAATTTACACTAATAGTGCATCTCAAAAGGCCCAAATTCATCCTGAGAAATGCCGTCCTTGATAATGTGAAATCCGCAAATATTGATCATATTAGTCATTGTGATTAGAAACTATTATGACCAATAGAGTGAGAATTTCAAAGGACTAATGTGGAATATTTGCATTTTCATAATCTCAAACATGAAATTGTGATTTACTAATTAATTAAAGAATAAAAACTATATACAAGCAAAAAGGTATGGAATTAGTAATGAAACTTACAAGGAGGCTAGAGAGTGAACCAATAATAATGACATTGAAGCGACCCAAATAAGAATCAGAGAGAAATGCACCAAAGATGGACAAGATATTTGACATAGCAGACCAAGTATAAAGAACATTTGTAGCCTTAGCAATAGCCATGTTATAATCATCTCTCAAATATAATATCATGTTTGGCATTATTCCATAACTTGCCACTTTCTCAAGACTCTCATTCACTGTCAAACAAACACACCCAAAAAACACATTATATTAGGAATCACAGGATCAAAGAGATTAAGATTAATCTCTTAAGAAAAATAAGCATGAGAGCTTCATGGAGAATAAAACTCATAAAGTTTCATACTAAATAAAAGATAGTGAAATGTTTACACTTGACTCTTTCTGTATACAGAGCTTAAAAGAATATTAACTAACTAGCTAAAAACAAAACTAATTAACTAAAACTCTAACTAACTTTGAAATTCTAACATCTAACTAACTTTGTAATTCTAACACATTATTATTGTTAATAAAAATGTACAACTAATTATTAGATACACCAATTAATTAGTTATACTAGCTTGTCACCACTAGTTGGCTAGATAGTGTAGTTAGTTGTTCTTCTCATTGACTATATAAATCTTATGAATCTCTTGAATTCACAAATTCTTGCATTATTTAATATAATTTTCATTTTGCTTTTCTTAAATAGTAATATTAATGACTATTTAACAACCATCTCAGAACATAATAAAAACTAATAAAAACTAATACAGTAATATGTGAATGAGTACCTATGATAAAGGGCATAGTTCTCAAAGCACCCTTTCTAGGTTGAGAAGAAGAAGAAACGCCATTTTCTATAAGTTTATCATTTGTGTACTCCATCTCTTACTTAGCTTAGCTTGTAGTAGTTGGAAATGGGGTTTAATTTTGTTGAGGAAAATTTTCTTATTTTTTTGGTTTCTTTATAATTTCAAGAGAAATATTATTATATTTTTGTTGGTAATGATCCGAGAAAAAAATCTGGTTATCCACGCATTTCACGAGTTGAATTTAAATGTATTATTTTGTTGTACACGGATCATAGGAGCACCGCATGCTCACCCATCATCATTTTTAGTCATAAAAAAATTATTGAGTTTTCTATGTGCCATCCTCTCCACATATAACTTACACTCTCAAGACACATCAAAACACTATTTTAACTTTTTTACTATATATAAAAATCGGATTTTGTTTTACTTTAAATTTTTTTTTGAGTATTTTTAAAGTTCTAAAATAAAATTTACAGTTTTATTAAAAAAGCTTAGAAATTTTTTAACAATGTGAAAAATTTAAAATAGGAAGTTTTGGAGTAGAAACTTTCGAAATTATAAAATAAATTAATATATTAATTATCATATAAATAATTAAAAAAATTGAAATTTTCAAAAAATTTGAATTTTTTAAAACCTTTGAAAGTTTAAAAAATTTAATTTTTAAAAGTTTCTATTTTTGAAATTTTAAGAACAAGATTTTTGAAAATTTAAAATATTTGAAATATTCGAAGGTTTGAAAACTCTTAAAGTTTCCTATTTCTTAAGTTTCATTTCATGGAAACTTTTGAAAATTCTAAAATTTTTTATTTCGAATTTTTGACATTGTTCGAAAGTTTTGAAATCTTTTTAAAAAAACTGCAAATTTTATTTTAAATTTTTTGAAATATTCGAAAAAGTTAAAGTAAAAAAAAACAAATTTTTATATATAATAAAAAGGCTAAATACCATCCATGGTCCCTTAACTTAATTTTGGTTAAAGATTTGGTCATTTATCTTTTTTTTTCCCCGATTTGGTCCTCTATGTTTTTAAATAATTTCAATGTTACCCTTTAAGTGGAGTTTCGTTAAGAAAAAGTTAAAAAATCCCTCATCTAGATCATTGCATATGTTCATCAAACCTCTATGAACGATTGCCACTGACTTGAAGTGATTTCTATGGAGTATAAATACCCATAGCTTCAGTTTTAACGAATCAATCCTACTATCAAACTTAGAACAAATTTTGAATATTTTTCTAAAATATTTTCAAACCATAAAGGATAACTTTTTCTAAACATGGAGGAGGGATTTTTTTAAACTTTTTCTTAACGAAACCTCACTTAAACGGTAACGCTGAAATTATTTAAAAACCAAATCGGAAAGAAAAAAAAAAAGATAAATGACTAAATCGTTAACTGAAATTAAATTAAAGGATCACGATTGGTATTTTTCTTAATAAAAATAATTGAATAATCTTTTCATGTATCTTGTGGCGGCAGGGTGGGAGGTCTAGGTGATAGAATGACTAATAGAAAAGTCAAAATTATGTGATCATAATTTGATTCATAAAACTTACCAAATTAGTCGGGAAGAGTATATAATGTTTTGCCTTGAACAACTGCTACTAATGACAAATCATTTTATACATGAATTTTGAATTTTAAGGTAAAAATGATTAAGAATTTAATAGATACATTTTTTTTTATAAAATCATTTTAGACCACATCCAATTAACTCATCGTCACCGTATTCAATTATTATTGAAAGTTAATGGATATTTAGTTTACACTCACATTTTATATTCCCTTTTCTTTATAATTAATGTCAAATATTTATAAAATAATCTTTATTAATTTTTGCATAACAGTTAAATTCATTTTTGATGATATTCATCAGATTTTTATATTAAAGATAATCCTATTTGAGAGAGATAGAACAATGAGAGTAAGATTTCTCTTCCGCTAAAAATCAGGGTTGGCTCTAGGGTAGGCCACCAAAGCTATTGTCGAGAGTCTCAAAATTTTCTTTTACTTATAAAATAATAATGTTAACACAATATTTAGCATTCTCTTTTAAGAGAAATAAAACAAGGAATATTTATGGAACTAAAATTTTAAGAGAAATAAAACAACGAAAAAATGTTACATCAATTGATATATTTAATTATATAAAAAGATTTGATTCTTGTACAAATATTGTTTATATAATAATATTAACAATTCATGTAATTATTGTCTAAACTGAAAGAAATTTTTCAAAATTAAAATTAATCAAATCTTATTTAAGTTCAACAATCTCTCAACAAAGATTAAATGAATTGAATATCGATTGAAAAAGAAATATTAAATAAAATTACAGTAATTTATTAAATAATTTTGCATCTCAAAAAACTCAAAAAAATAAAACTAAAATCAAAATATAAAAAGTTTATTGAAATATTACTGTTACATTAAAAAAAGAAATCTCATTTTTAAATTCACAAGCTATGAATGTTTTGGATTGGCCGCGTTAAAGGTATACATTTTGACCACTTGTATATCTAATAACATATAAAACTTCTTTTTTCATCTACAAATCTTCTCAAACTCTCTCAAATTTTATCTGAATTAGTTAATTCAAATATGTATTTTACATATCCCGATTAACAAATACGAAACATGTATTTTGTATATTTGAACATTGAAATAGGAGAAGAAATAGTGGCTATGATATGTTGCTACTAAGATAGCCTCGTTGAACAAAATCATCATATCTATTTTTGCAAGAGTTTACACTGAAAATCTCATACTAAACAAAATCAATTCAAAAGAGCTAAATTAATTATCACAAGAAAAAGGTTTTAATTTAAAATAGATGTAGTCCAAGTCAACACATTCACATATCACAACCCATTATAGTTGAATTTAACAAAATCCAGAAAATGTAAGAGTCTCTTCTCCTAAGTTTCTAAAAAATCACACAAGTCCAAAAATATACTTCTAAAATTTAAATTTTAAAAAAAACTAATTTTGTCTAGAAGTATGTTTATCTTAAGAATATCAAGTTAAAATCTCATTCCTCCTTTCCCTTCTTTAAATCAAAGAATCTATAAGAAAGAAAACTTAAAATTTAGAATATCATATGCAATTAGTCATACTTAAAATTTGTTCATTAATTATTCATTTCATTAATATCCAATATTTTTCCAATCAACAGCTTCATTTCTTTAATATCAAATGACCATATTTAATATAGTTCACAATTTAGATATTCAAACAATCCAATGAAAAAATCAAAGGAATGTGCTTGAAAAATGGTAATAATATTTGACTAAAAGTTCCTTAAAAAGTTTAACCTACTGTACAAATTCTTGTGAAACACACAAGACAAGAATAACTGAGAAAATTAAATTAAATATAAGCAATTATCAGCTTTCATTCTCCACCAACACTTCATTAACATCCCTGAAACTGTCTACTTTTTTCGGGGTAGCCCGTCGGAGAATTTTCAGGTAACCGAACTTTCCTGCACCCGGTGACGAGCCTTCGAAAATAAAGGGTAAGTAGCCAGTAGCTTTTTTGTACCTCTGCTGAATCTGAAATCAAATTTTATTATTACAGTGTTTGTTAGTATTTGATGAAGCTTCTTTTACCAAGGCTTTGTTTTTGATGTTGAAGAAAGGCACATAGCATGTAATCAAAAGAACATAATCGAAAATTTTGTTACAAGTGTAAAAATTTGATATGACACTTGTTTTAGGAGTCAAATTGAAAGAGTAAAATATTACTTAACAATAAAAAAGTTACTTTTAGCTTTTTTTGCATGAAAAAATCACTTTTTAAGGCTAAAGCAGTCATGTTATGATATAATGTAAGTTTTTTTTTCTTCTCATCAGCCATCTTGAAGAGATATGAAGGATTATTTTTTTCATAATGCTAATGAGTTAAATTTGTAATAAAATACCTCAAAAATGTGTTCACTGCTCTTGAGACAATTTCTACCGATTACACAAACCGTTCCACCGGAACCCCCGCCAGTGATCTTGGCTCCGCATAAAGTTCCGCCTTCGGATTTAGACGCTGCGCTATGCTGCAATTCTTGTACCAAGTGAACAAGCCTATCTGTTCCATCAGACCCAAGTCCACAAGCACTGTAGCTGTAGTGACACTGCAAATGATAGTATTTATGTTTAATTATTTTTCTCCATTTAGATTTTTGTATTCTTCATTACAATTTACAAGTAACAAAGTCTATCTTGAAGAAAGAGGGAACAAAAAACATCTCCGAGCAATAAGCCAGTTACGAACAACATGTTGCTTTGTCATGAATAAACAACCGTTGATCATAAGCTAAAGAAACCATACTACCAAATATTGAAGTTAATATTAAACTCGGCGTTCATCCAAAATTTTTATTTCAGTTTCATTATAAATTTGCAAGAGCATACAAATTTGATTAAATGAAGCTGTACATGTACCTGATATAGCAATTCTCCTAAAGCTGAAAGTTGATCAGTTGAAGACGTCGATGTCAGAAGTGCTTTGAAGGTCTGCATACCATATTATGGTGGAGAATTAGATCGAAACATGCAAGTTATGCAACAATTAGAACAAATAATTAGTTATCCGTTACCAATTAATTTCTCGAATAAAGTCCTAACCTTGACTCGGAAATTTTCATAGATAGGATGTATTGTGGGAGCTCTCACTCCGTAGTTACGCTTCTCATCAATAATAGTGACAGGATCGTTATGATTTGTATATTCCTCCAAAAATGTTTCGCCAGCAATGGACTCGGGTATCGTCTTAGCATAAAGAGCCTCAAATCTGCCAACAAAAATTACAACAATAATCACATCAACTACAAGATTTTGCCAATCATGATAACCGTTTTCCGAAAAAAGGAGGAAAACTTTTTTACCTGTGAGGTGGTAAATTACATAAGTAATCTAATGAAGCTTCTTGTTTAAGTAATTCTATGTCATCTTGTTCCACTTCATCATAGTTCAATCCATTTGCAGCA
Source organism: Cicer yamashitae (assembly GCA_037974755.1). Classification (NCBI taxonomy): domain Eukaryota; kingdom Viridiplantae; phylum Streptophyta; class Magnoliopsida; order Fabales; family Fabaceae; genus Cicer; species Cicer yamashitae. The sequence continues at coordinate 48,342,500 of JBBPBQ010020324.1, read as the reverse complement.
CACTCAGTCAATTCCTCAGAAGCCCTAGACTTTATCATTTTCATACCCATAAAGGTTCCAATTCTCACAGATCCATAATCTGCACCTCCAACGCTGAAAATAGACGACATTTAAGGTAACTCGTGAACATCATGATGAAGGTGATAGGGCATGCCACATTGCTTTATAAAACCAAATTCTATATAATAGGAAAAATGAACCGATGGTCGTAAAGAAGAAAAGGATATATAGTAGAAAACCAACCTGTGTCTAATTCCAGAATCAATTCCCCAAACACGGATATGACTTGGAATTTCGACGAGGCCAACAATCTCTGCAGGCTGCATCAATAACAAGCAGTACCATGAAATTACTGAGTCTTTGAGTGTGTTTAAGACTGTTTGGGGGATAAAATCACTTTTTTAACTAGGAAATCATTTCTAGTTTTAAATTATGTTTGTGTAAGTTTTTTTTTTCAAAGGTCGGTTTGTAAAAAAATTATTTTTATGCTAAAATTGAAAAGTTGTTTTGATTAGCTTTTGAAAAAAAAATCCAATATAAGAGACAGGAATACAGAATCACTTTTAATAATTGTAAACAAACTAAAAACGGTTTTTCTTTTTTTTTTAAATCTCTAAAAATAATCTCTACATTATTTTATATCAAAATTACTTTTACTTTAATCTGTAACAAACAGACCCTTAAATCTAAAAATAAGAAAGCAGGGATTTTTGTAGCTTGTTGTGATGCAAACCTGACAAATCATAGCAAGAAGTTTGTTGGCTTCACCGCATGCTGAAGCCATCTGGTCCATGACACCACATGGAGCACCTACAATGTGATTTTCCACCTGATGGAAAATTGTGAGAGAATGAGTGAAATTAAATCAAGTCGCCTACTCGCCATGCATGCTATAGATAACATATATATAAAACACCATAGGGATTCCACATTGATCACAATAGGGAATATAGTCTAACCTTCTGGCAGAGCAAAGCTAGATCCCTTGAGCTTATATTTAATCCTGAGTTACAAACACAGAAATTAACATAATCAACATTTTATTTGAAGAAAAATGGATCTGTTAAGAAGCTGAAAAGTTCATACTATTCTTTATAAAATTGAGAGAAATCAAAGATTCTTCAAAGCTTATCTCATCTTTTAAACAACTTGGTCCCGCCGAATATCAATTTTACTCCATGAGAAAAATCAATGAAGTTTCCGAAAATAAAGAAAGAGCTTTGGTTTGGTAATCATAAATTATTATTATAGTGAAGCATTATTACCATGAGCAGCTGCAATAGCAGCCATACTAGCGACCTCCACAGATGCAGAAGACGATACACCTTTCCCTTCTGGGACCGCAGATGAAACCTATACATATTTGATCATAGTTTTGAAAATCTTAGAAAATGAGATGGAGACAGAGTAAAGGCACAATTATAGGCATGATATATGGTTCAACATGACACTAAAAGAAGCATGGTACCTCAATAAGTAGCATACATATATAGTTCTACTTCTTCTAATATCCTATGAAGCACCGGCACAGACACGACACAGTGACACTAACACTAATAATAATTTGTAAAATGGAATTTATTGAATGTAGCCTCATGTGTCAATGTCAAACACTGACACATGTTGGACATTGGACACACATTTAATCTAAAGTGTAGGTGCTACGTAGTTAATAAGCCTATAAAACTGGTATGTTTTTACCCCTTAAGAAATTAGTTAAGAGTGAACACTTGCAAGCTGCAATTATGTTATCAACACTCATGAAAAATTATCTAAGCATTTGGTAGGATATTTTGTTTTCTAAAATAAAGAGTTAATAACTTAGGCAGAAAACAGGAGGTACCAGCATGCTGATACTATCTTCAAATTGCACGCCCAATTCAGTCATTAACACCAAAATTGTGCCAGCAACATATGCTGCCCACCTGTGAAAGTTAGTAAATAATCAAATTAGCATAATAGATTAGAATGCTAGAAATAATATTGGACTGTGCATATAAAGTGATGCATTAGTGTTACCGACTTTTGAGATGGATCTTGAGCAAAGTATTTCCTTGCTTTTTTATATGAAATTGGCTTGTCTCCATCCATAAAATCAGACAAATCCATGTCGAATGTTGGGCCACGATTGCCTAACTCTGAGCCATATGATACCTGACATGATCCAGATTTATGAAAATACAGTAATTATCATCTTCAAAACATAACTTATTAATGAAGTGATGATGGTGCTCAATCAATGCACAAAATTTTCTACTTAAGATTATTCATTTGTCATGCCTCATAGTTATATGAACTCTAATTAATAGTTGTCAAATGTGAATTGTTTTGGGGCATGTTTCGATTGACTTAATTGATACTGGCATAAACACTTGTGAGACTGTTTAGAAGAGCTTATAGAAACAATTTATGACATGACCATAAGTTACTTTTAGCTTATTGACATTAGCTCATCAGAATAGCTTATGAAAACAACTTATAAATTATATGAAAACAAATTTACTTTAATTTATATTTTATTATAGAAATAACTTATACATAAGTCCTTATATGATAAGTGTGTATGTTATAAGCACTTAATTAGGTTGTTTGTTCAAACGGTAAGTAGTATCTGGAAATTTTGTAAGTTTTGAAACATACAATTTGCAAGACAGCAGTTGGATCCCCGCCTTTGTCATTCTGTCTGGCTTCAGCATGTTTCCACAGTCTATGCTTACTTGGATGGACTCTTTGCAAAGCAACATGACAGGCTTCTCTAATTGGCATCTTCAAAAGAGTGAAAACAAAGCATAGAGTCAGTTGTTGTCTACAAATTTCATGAATAACTGTCATTTCCTTAATTTCATAGATTCGAAAAACTAAATTTTGCATCATCAAGTTTATAGTTATTATCATAAATGTGAAATTACATGAAGAACTGATTGTTGAAACTGTATGGAATCAAATGCAATGCAAATTAAAATCGTCAGGGGAAAGAAAGATTCAACCTGCAGGACAAGACTTCCAGAATAATCAGCAATACCGCCCATTACATCTAATCTTCCAGGAGCTCTTGTTATAAAAATTTCTTCCTGTCACAAAAGCGAAAGAATAAACAAAAAGAATCAGAATTTGAAGTTAATAGATTAAGTATTTTAGCGACTTAACAACACAGTTTCTTCGGTATCTCTATATTTATGAGGGTTTCTTGTTGCCATTAAAAGATGTAAGTTCATAGAAAATAAATTTATAATATTTTCATATGAAATGATTAAGACCTCCCAATTGAAGAGATTTGCTGCAGCCTTGCGCTCCCGCTTTGTGTGCTTCGCGACCAATTCAGATAGGCTTTGTAAGAACGCCACGGTATCTGGAAGACCTTGAACATCTCCATGAAGAATATCAAAATCTTCAACGCCTCTAGAGAAATAATATAATGAAACAAAAATAAGAGACAATTATATTGTATATTACGAAACAACATCGAAAATTATACACACAAAAAGAGAAGTGACACTCACGAATGGAATGCAAAGCCACCATTATTCACAGGTGAACTAGGTGATGAGTGGCCGAGTTGCTCTTCAGCCGTAGCATACCATTCTGGGATCGCAATATCTCGGCCAGGGGCCCTTTGGAGTTGATAACCAAGAACTATTGCATCACGCAATCTTCTTGCCCCACTAAGCTAGACATTATTAAGTCAACAATGAAAAGAAAATCAAAATTCCATCACTTCTGCAATATTTTTCATGAAACCAACACAAATTAACAAAAACCAACACTGTTACGAAACAGCAATCCGAAGGGCTTTTACCTTATCTGATGCATAATTTTTTCCAAAAGCCGTTTCCTGAAGGATGTGGGCTGCCACCTGCATTTTCAAAATGTTTTATGAACAAATGTAACACGCCAAAAGGAACAACCTTAGAAGAATATAAACACACAACAGTTTTTGAGGAGTAGATGTTTATTCAAAAGAAATATAAACATTTTAATGTTTCGATCCGATTAACAAAAAAGAGGCAAAAATAATAAGTGCTAAAGAGTGAGTTGAAGAAAGAAAAAGATAGTACCTCACCACCATTAATGCCTGCTTCATAGCAGGGTTTCAAACTTATTGCACGTTCGAGATAAGGTCTCCAGTGACCGGTGATTAAATCCCTCCTGATCATTTCGACACCACATTGGTAATACTAAATAAAAAAACACGAGACAATTACTATCTTGTAAGGCCTTCAACAACAAAACATTGAAGAGGAAACTTATACAGAAAAGGTCGATAGAGTACCTCAAGCATATTTCTCAAAAAAGGTTCTTCGTTGAAATAATCTCTGCGTACAAAGACAAACGGACATTTGTATGCCAAGGCTTCACTAACGGTTCCATATCCAATTTTTCCTAAAAATAATTAAAAAAATTGCAATTATATATACTTTTCCGTTTAATTCCGCTTTGCGATTATACGAGTTCAATACTAACCAAGCATACAGTCACATGCCGCAATAATGTCGGGTGTATATGCATCTCTAGCAAGTCTTCTAAAATTTGGTGGAAGGTCCTCATTTTCAGAAGCACCACAAACCTTGATCATGAAAGGAAGATTAGATATGACGAAATATTACGATAACAATAAATGAATAACTTTTCGATGAAACAGTAATATAAAACAGTGGCAGGAGAAAGTACCAGGCACAACCAGCCAGAAGGTAAGAAATCCTCCTTTAACTTCCATCCCGATGGCTAGAGATAAAACAAGAGTTATTAGTGGCAAAAACAGCAGAAAAAATGTAAAATAGACGAGCATCGGGTTATAAATGACCAAAGAACAACAACAAACTAGTATTGGCAATAACAATCCGTTAAATTATTTTTCTAATAACTTACGAATTTATTACTAATTCATATGATGTGACAACAAGGTGGAAACATTGCAGATAAGGAGTTGCGATCTAAGGCGGTAAACATGGAGTTGCGATCTATGGTGGAAACATTGCAGATATTATAGGCATTGCGGCCTATGGTGACTGGCACAAAATCTACCATGCTATAACGCCATGGCGGAAATTTAACAACAATTGTTGGGATAGTCTTTCCATTATCACCAAACTAGGAATTAAGGTTGCCAATAAGCCAAATGTACTTAAGAGAACGTTGAAGCAAAAACTCAAACATGCCATCAATCTAAGAATCAAACAAACAAAATACATCGTTTCAAAATTGCATCATTCTAGAGTTCAAATACATGAGTAAAAACAATAACAAAAGGGCTGCGACACACAAAGTAAAAGCACATTTCATTATCCATGAAAAAACTATCATCATGCTCTGGTTTTTAAAAGAGGGGGATCTAAGCAATCACCTGCCCGCCGAAGTTGAGAATAACTAGCTTCACATCATCAGGTATCTCGAGCTCCTTCCTCACCTTCAACAAGCGAAATCACAAACTCATAGATTAGGAGTTAACTCATACTATGGAATATATCCAATGAGGTTTGGGAAGTAGTACCTCTTTTGCCGATTTGTGCAGCCTCCTCACCACCAAAGGGACATCAATAACATCACGAAAAGCAGGCACTGTAAATATTGGAGATTCCACAATTCTAGTTAGTCATTAATTTAAGTGGACATTCAAATAATATGATACTATGTAAAAATTTGACATACTTGGGCAATATCCGGGGAGGCGAATAAGGAACTCGCAATGGGAATAGTCCTCGGCTATCTGCATCAGTGTGTATATATATAACTACAGTTATGTATCATGCTTCAAGCACAAACAGATATAAAAGAACAAACATATGGAACATGATAATTTCTTATAAAAAAAAATATTTTCACCTGCCAAACTATTGAACGATGATGAAGTCCAGCAGCCATGACATACTCTGCATAGATGAAGTCCCAACTGAAATGACAAAGATGTGTAAGAGGGTATTATGGAAACTTAACAAGACACATACATATAGAATTACATGTAAGTAACCAAAAAGAAATACACGACTTACCTGAAATTGGTCACACAGACAGAGCGAATGCCAGCATCTGCTGCCGCACGGCATGCAACCGGAACAACATCAGAAACCTGTTTTTTCATATCAGTTTTACAAGGATCCTCAAAGTATAATGTATTCCGTTTAAAGTTACTCTAAGCAAAAAATAAATTGCATAGTATCATTTTTTTTCTGCTTTTTGTTTCTGTTTCCAATCAACAAAGGAAGAATATTTCACATACCACTAAGTCAGCTTTTATAGAGTTGAGCCACTCGGTTTCTAAAGCCAAGATTTTAGCACGCGGCTTCACCGCTGTTTCAGAATACTACAATAACCAAAGACAAAGTGAAGGATCAGCGACGGAGAGAAACAACACTGAAGGAACTAATTAGAAACATTCAGCTATGAAACAATCAAACATGCAATGACATTCCAAATTACCTTCTCCAAAGAAGCAAGGCGATCAACCGTCAAAGCATCTGCTTGAACAGCTCCACAGTCCAAAAGCACCTATTTTGTACAATCAACCATTCTCAATAGCAGTCCCTTTAAATTGTAAAATAAAGCATTATACACACGGACTTGGATCCTCTCCAGCAAACTTCATTAGAGTAATCTAACCGTTAGATTAATCTAACAACTTAAATTTGGCTAATGCTTTTTCCTTATGAAAACCATATCCAATAGTATAATTTTAATTATACTATGAACATACCCCCTTTTGGGGACCATTAGAATCAGACTATGAATAAAAAATTCAACTTAATTAAAATTAACAAATGAATCAATACAGAAACTCACCTTGCGAATGAATAATCGAGGAGACTCAATTTCAGAGGTGAAAACAAAATCAGGAGCACCAGTGACAACATGCACATCATGCCCCGCATCAATCAAATGCCTCACCACCTACACATTCATTCATTCCAATTCAATATTTCACATCTAATCTAATCATATAACAACAACTTTTTTATTGATCAAGCACCCCATTAATCCAAAAACATCAAAAGTGAAATACCCAAAATCAAAAATCAAATTTTTTTTATTGATTGGGCGCCCCATTTGGCCAAAAACAGAGATGAGTTGAGGAGAGAGAGAGAGAGACCTCAGTGACTCTGGTGGCATGACCAAAACCATGACCAGTAACGTAATAAGCAAAAACAAGATGTTTTGTGGAAGCTGAAACTCCATCACTTTCTTGTTCGATCCTCATTTTGATGTTTCAACTTGTTCTATTCACTCTAAACACAATGAGAGAGATATATATTATCTCATCAATGTGATGCTAATGATTTTTTGAAGATTGGAAGAGAAATTAAATAATTGATCACATATTACTAGTATTTGTTATTTTATTTATTATTTTTTGGTTTTAAGAAAACATGATCCTAATAGAGACATGAATTGATGATGGGGAGAGGATGATGACTCGGTTGTTACGAAGGATAGGATAAGTTAGAGAGAAGATTATTGAGTTGCGTGCAACACTTGTTTCAAAATTGGTCACTTTTTTAACATTTGATTTACATAGAGCTTGTTGAGCTTTCTTAAAAGTACATGACATTCTCATTTTAATATTTGATTTAAAAACAAAAACAATTCAAATTAATTTTCGAACTATGATATAGTTTAATATTCGACGTTATAATGATTATTAATTATTTTGACGATAAATTATATTTTTAGATATATTTATATTAATAAATTATAAGTTTTAAAAATTATTTTGATGATGTAACGATTAATTTAAATTTTTTTTCTATATCAGAATTAAAATAATATCGTCCTATATTTTTAGGACTAAAATAGTAATTTATTTATTAATTACCTTTTAAAGATTTATAAAAAAATAAAAATTTGTTTTGTATTTGTTTACATTTTTTTAATAAGTTATTAAAAACAACTTATCATTTTAAACACTTTTAAGAAAAAAGTTTTAACAACGAAAAAAGTTGTAACAACCGTGCTTTAAATATAAACAATATTAGTTAATATTTTGTGGAATAAAATATAAAATAAATTATCGAGTTGGGTTTAGGAGACGAAATTAAATTTTCACAAATTATATGAAAAATCCAAGAAAATTTAAACAAAAATTAATAATTTATCTCCTATTTAATAATAATATCTCTAAAAAAATTAAATGAGTTTAATTATCTGTTTAAAAAAGTATACATGTATTTTTTTTTTATAAAACTTTTCTACAAATAATATATAACAATTAAATTCATTAAATTTATTTATAATGTATTTGTTTTAGGTTTACACTTTAAGATAGAGAGTTTATCTATTTTCTTGTCATAACTAGAAGAAGTTTTTTTGTTATTAATATATTCTAGCTTATCTAAAATCACAATTAGAGACATATATTAGGAAATAAATCATTAATATGACTAAAAAAAACTTCAACAATTTTATAATAAATGTCAAAAAGAAATTCAAGACATTCATGTATATTTAAAAAAAATGTATTAATCATTGATGTTGTTGATACTTGATACTACACTCCTATTTGGATATTTGGCCCACTTTACTTTCCGTGCAAACGTGGAAAACCATGTTATTGGGAGCAATACCATTGGCTAATGAAAATGATGGGTCGGTGGAGAGAAATTAATTAATGCGTGTATATCTTAATTTTTGTTGTTTTGGGTGAGGACAAGGATTTATTTAGTTGGCCTAATTATTCCATTACTTTCTTAGTTTTTATTTTTTGTTTCTGAATTTGAGTATTTCCACGTATAAATAATGGAGTACATATCTTTTCTATTTCTCAAAAAGTAACAAGATTAATTTCTTGAGCAAGTAAGATCATATAGATAGAAAAGGCTATAATATACAGTGATTTGACGGACAAATTATTTTTCAAGGAGGGTTGATAATTATGGAGGGAGGACTGCTTTCAATTTATCATTGCAAAGTTGGACTTATATTTGAGACCAAAATTATTAGGTATGGCTCTCAGCATTCAGCCTAAACATTAGTTGAGTTGTGATTAATGTAATATTGTAATCTAAATTTTATTATTTAAACATAAATTGTAATATGTGAATTTTAAGTTTGAAATAAATATATAAATAAAGTTGTGGTCGTTCTACAATCAAAGACGTGTGAACAATTGGTTGAACTCTAATCAAATATCATGTGTTATCCTTTTGTATTTTTTGTATCTTTATTATTTTAAATAGGGGTTGTTGTTATAACAATTGGTATTAGATGATTCTTAATCATTGTGCAAAATTTGAAGTGACAAATTTCAATGGTACCAAAAATTTTGGATTATGGTAAATGAGCGTTAAGGATTTATTGACATAACAAGGTCTTCAAATTGAAGGAGTTGCAAGAATGATATGTTTGTGTGTATCATACGAGGTGATGTTTCATATCCTAAATGCGGTATCTTTAAAATGAGGTTTGTAGGAAATTGGAGAGTCAGTATATGTCAAAGACGCTTACAAACAAAGTGATTATGAAGAAACAACTATACAGGTTGAAGATGTTTGAGAGGTCTAGTTTGCAACTTGTCAATACTTTCAACAAAATAATCATTGATCTAGTAAGGCTTGGGGATGAAGGTTGTTGATGGAGATAAAACAATTATCATGTTGTGTTCATTATCAGGTTCTTACAGACATTTGGTGACCACTCTTATTTAACAAAAATACAGTACCAATCTGCATGATATTAACGTTACCGTTTTGCCTTTGTCAAAGGAAACAAAATGTAGAAGAATGATCTCAAGAAGAAGGTCTATATAAAATAGGGCCATCAACATGGGAGGACCAAATGTAAACACATGTTCTATAAATGAGATGTCTAAATACAAGAACAGGGGAAAAAAAACATAATACTTTTGTTGCAAATAGATCGAACATTAGAAGTGAGATTGTCCAAAAGCATGAGCATGAGTTATTAGAAAATATAATAGCGAAGGAGATATATTTGTGTTTCATCCCACAAGACACATAAGCATGAGTTATTGACTTTGGATGTTTTTACCACATAATATTGTATCGAAAGTGGTTCACCACATTCAAGTCAGACAATTTTAGATTTGTCTTAGGTTAGAATAAGATAGGCTTCCTAACCACTTCCCTTTAATTTTTCTTTTTGATAACAAAGGTTTAGGATCAAGTAAGGTTCGTTTTTAAATTATAATTCTAATTTGATGTAGTTTATTATTCGATTAATTTTAAAGACTTAATAGATTAATTTAATCAAAAAAATTAATATATCAGTATAAATTGATTAATATAACATTATTGGAGACAAGATCAGTTTCAAACATAGTTTTGGATTTTGATTTGGTTATTCGATTTTGTATGGAATTATCAAAGTACAAATTGCAGGTTGTTACACTGACGATAATTTATTAACTTAGAAGATATAATTGATTAGCTGATGTAGAACAACTGAAAAAAACTTTCTAACTATCATATATTTTAGTGTAACAATCCAAACATCTAACACATAAACTCTAATTCTAATAAAAATAAAGTTCAGGGTGTTACATTATCTCATAAGTAGCCCACCACGAGCTTTATTAGAAGGGAAAGTTGTAGGTAAGGTACGAACAAGTAACATGCTTGATCTTAACAATAAAGTGTTTTTTGGAGATCCAACTTATGTGCATATATCTAATAAACATAGATCCAAACACGAAGAAATGTGTTTTTGTTAGTTACATGGAAGGTGTGAAGGGGTCCAAATTTCGGGATTCAATTTCGAATAAGATGGTGATTAGCGAAGATGTGTTTGATAAGCAATCCATGTTGAAGAAGACAATTAAAATAGATGTGTCTGCATCAGAAGGAGAAACTTACAGCTCTAAGGTGTTTTGGGGGGATATCGAACTGCTACCAATGAGCAATATATGTGTAGAACCACAACTAGAATTTGATATTGAAATTAGACATAAACGTGTACATTCAAGTGGAGTATATGATTATTCCCATGTACATGACCAAGAGTTTTGTATGATCAAACTACCATAAAGATACATGTATGAAGATTTGACAGCATATGCATTTCTTACTAGTAACGGGGACCCATCAACTTTCTAATAATTTGTTGTTAGCTAGGGGGAAGACAAATGGATTGGTACCATGGTGGATGAGATGGAGTCCTTGAAGAAAAATTAGACATGATAACCTTTTCTATTTCCTTTGGAAAAAAAGACTATCGTTTCCAAATTGGTGTATACGAGGAAACCAACAATAATAGAAAAAAGTTCAAGGACCAACATGAATAAAAGGGTACTGACGGAAAAGGGTTTTACTATGATGAAAATTTCTCTCTAGTTGTAAGACATACTTCTAGCAGAGCGATGTTAGCTTTTGTAGTCAGTCGATACATGTATTTAAAACAGATGAATATGAAGACATCATTTCTTTGTGGTAATCTAGATGAGCAAACTTACATGGAGCGATTAGAAAAGTTTAGTGATATAGGACAAAGCAGGTTAATTTGTTAATTTAGGTGGTTTCTAAATTGTTTAAATAAGTCTCTGAAGCAAAGTTACAGGTGTTTTAATTCCTATACGCTTCAAATTAGCTACAACAAATTTTAGTATGACAATTGTGTTTATGTTAGGAGCATTAATGATGAATCATTTATTTTCCTATTAATATATTTTGATGATATGTTGATTGTCGTAAATGAACTGAAAATCATGTTGGAAGAAAGTTTGACATTAAGGATTTATGTGTTGATAAGAAGATTCAGGATAAAAAGTCATATGGATAAGAGTGCTAGAAAATTATGGCTTTGTTATCAAAGCTATGTTGAAAAGTGCTAGACATATTTGACACGAGTAATGTTAAGGTTGTGAGTACTCTAATGACGAATTTAAGCTCTCATGGATCAATGTCCAAAGATAAATGTAAAAATTGAGTATATGCAAAAACAAATCTCTGTGCCAATGTTATTGGGACAAGCTATAAGCCAAGTTTGCACGTTTATGTCCAAACCCGATAGCGTCATTAGGAATTAGTCAAGTTGATTTTCAAGTACTCGAAGGGTACAATAGGTCTTGGTATCATATTTGATTGCGCTCAAGGTGATCCTTCAGTTGTATGATATGTTGATTATACTATGTTGGTGACATGGATGATATGGGATCTACAACACGATATGTATTTACTCTTGCAAGATGATCTATTTTTTGAAAATCATCAGTTCACTCCATTGTGACTATGTTTACTACTGAAACAAGATACATGGAAATAATTGAGGTTGTCAAAGAGACTTTATAGTTGATAAGACTAATGAATGAATCAAGTGTTGAGCAAGACAAAGTCTAGTTGCATTTTGACATTCAAGGGTGCTATTTATTTGTCAAATAATCAAGTGTATATCACGCTAGGACCAAACATATTGGTGTAAGATTCTATAAGATCAAATAGTTGTTTGCATATAGACAAATATTTTTTGAAAAAAAGTCATACTTTTGATAATGCAGCTAATATTTTGACGAATCCGGTCACCAATGTTAATTTCAAGAATTGCTCAGAATTGTTATACACATTTCTTAATGTCAAGCAAGACTTGTACCCCAACATTTTAGGGTGGCGTCTTCCACATTTAACACATGAAAGAAAGATGTATTGTCTCCAAATATTTCCAACACACGCTCTTCATAATGCGAGACGATTTGCACATTGAGGTGTCCTCCGCAACATCAAAGCATGCCTCTACTTATTATGTTGCTTGAGGAAGATGAGAAAGAGTGATTATAAGTATAGGAGGAATGCTTAATAAGTGGATCCTAACATGTATGACTCTGCAATTGTATAATTGAAGAAAAACTTATAAGAATTGATTGATATTATTTTGGGACCAATATGGTTTAACGTAAAAAAAAAAAGGTTAATTATGCTTGCCTTGAAGCATTTGTGGAATGAGAGACTCTTTGAAAAGTTTTCTAGAATACAAATGAGTGCGTACAAAACACATTAAAAAGACTCGTATTAGTTTACGATGAGAGTTGAAAATCTTGAAAGTAGTATGAACTTTTACAAATGATATTGTAATGGAAGTCTATCTTAATATGAAGTTATTCAAGAACAATTTAACAAAACAATTTGGTGGACATCAGACATTTAAAGCTTACGAGGATGAAAAATGATTATTAGTGGATGAGACATCTTCAATGAATGAATTTTTGTGTGTATATACAAAAAGAACACACGAATGAACTAAATTTACATTCTTATTTTTTAAAATTATTTTATATCTTTTATTTTTTTAAAACGAGAAAAATCCAAAATTTCAGAATTTTCTCAAAATAAAATGTTTAAAATATAACTACGTTCCTCATTTTTTCAAAAAGTGAAAAATCCAAGATTGTTTTAAGAAAATACTCACTTGTGTTCCACATTTTTCTGATTTTTTAAAACGATGCCGAGTTTTTATTAAAATATAAATATTGAATGACATTTTTTGTAGTTTAATGGGGATTGTGGGGTATGGAACTAGTAAAATTTTCACATGAGAAAAGCTAGCCGAAAACAAAGCCCATTTCGATCCAAAACATAAAAACAAGCCCACGAGACAAAGTCTCACAAAAAACCCTAGCTTGTTACCTATATATACTTCCCCGAAACCAATTCATGTACTTGTGCACTTTAGGGTTAACATCCAACGTAGCTGCTCTGTTGCTGTTACAGTTTCAAAACTAAATCTTTCACTTCTTCGATTAATTTTTGTTTTGTATTTAATGTTTCATGTTTTATTTGAATAATTGTTCTGAGGGTCTGGAGTTTGGCTCTTTGGCTTTAAAATTCTGTGCCTTTGAGATGAATGCAGCACCCAATATCAAAATTAATCAACTTTATCATCAATATTCGCTATGATGTGTATTTTTATAAATCTAGTGAATCTATTTGGTATGTTGATACATTTTTTGTTTTTTTATTTTATTGAAATTAGATGTTTAATTATGTATTAATCATGTGAAAATTGGATAAATTAAAGTATGCTAATTGCAATTATCGAGTGGTGATTCAGGCAGCCTACTTGCTAATATTCAATGGCATGAGAGGTGTTTAACTGCTCGTAAATCAAATTCTTTTGCTCTTCAGATTTGCTGAGAATTTTTCTCTGAAGCTGGTCTAGTAAGCTAAAGTACATTTTTTATCTTTCAAATAATTATTTTTATATATTAATTTTCCAATTATTCCGTAATAAAATAAAAATTTTCAGTGTTTTTTATTACTCTGTTCATCTTAAATATAAAACTAATTTTGTTAAAAAAGTTTTATATATAAACTTTCTTTTGCTGAACTTTGTTTATAGTTTGAAATGTAATATTACTTATACTTCATTGAGTTGGTGTTATACTAATGTTTCAATTCGTATCATGCTATTGTTCAATTTGCCTGATACTTTGGCCTTCAGGAAATAAGGGTTATCGAATTATTGCCACTGAAATTATGGTTTTTTTTAATCTTCATATAAGCTTTAGTTTTGTATTTGAAAATTAATAAAATGTAATGATATTATTATGCTTCTCTATCTGGTCGGTGTGGATTGATTTGATTCCCATTTGACTCGTTCCCTTGAAGCAATAGTAATTTGTGTTGTTTTTTCGATTATTTTTTCCAACCATCTTTTTATGATTGTTTTGGAAGAATGTTTGAGCAACTACATTTTTATAATTAAAAAAATTTGGTTTCTCATAAAATAGAAATAAATTCCTATTTGATTCCCTTGGAGCAAATTTTGTTGAAAATTGATAATTGGTAATCAAAACTGAACCGTGAATTTTTGAAGCCTGTTATGCCTACAGAGTTACACGTTTTTATCCAATATGTTTTTTTTTAATTTTTATAAATGAGTAATGCACAATTATATAAATACATATATAACACTATATGTTTTATACACAATGCGAGAAATTTATTATATTATGATATAATGATGTGAAGCTAATGAATTTTGAAGATTTAAAAATAAATTTGACTTTTCCCGATTTACAATTATTTATCAAACTTTGTATTATGACCATTTTGGAAGAATATTTGTAAAAAGAAACATTAATTGCTATTATTAAAATTTATAGTTAAATTTTAAAATAATTTACAAGTGAATGGATCTTGACAACGGCCATGGACTTGCTTTGAAATCGGATAGTTAAAAATTTAAGTAATTTGACGTATTGAATTCATCTACGACTGAGCTATATTATTTCTACTCTAAACACATTTTTAATACTAAGATTAGAGCAATGTCATTTTTAATACATAAAATGTTAAATATACTACTCATATCAAAAATATTTTCTTCAATTTTTACACTAGATATCAAAAATAAACTAAGATAGAAACAATTTTAAAATAAGTATAAATTATACTACTCATATGTTAAATATATGTAAAATTAAGTAAGAAAATTGTATTGAATACTTAAATTTCTTTGACTAAGTTATATATGAATCTGGAGGTAGTACTATTTCCGATGTAAATTTCTAAATTATATTTGAAGTTGAAGAAAATACTACATTCATTTTAAAAATAAACCTCTATAGCAGCAAATTTTACTTTTACAACTTAATAGTATTATCTATGATTATCTTTGAAAAAATACTTATTTAAGGACAATTTGTTTTTGTTAATGAGTTCTTATAATTAAAAACATAGTTGTACCGAAATCATTTCTCCTAAAATTATGATGTAACGAAAATTGCACAAAAATAGAACAAAAACTATATTTAATAGCACATTTAGGTCCTCATTGATCACAAAACACCAATCTACCACCTTTGCGGCACAACCCTTGTTCCCCAATAGCATCAACAACCTTACCATAACTATACCTCAAAGGCATTCTTCCCAAAACCCTATGAAATTCAGTTATACACCACCCTCTACTTTTTCGATGCACCCCTTTCCTTCCACTCAATCCTACGGTAAATTTTCCTTCATCATTTCGTGCATCACCGTAATCCCTTACTCTTTTTGCCCCGACCAAAATGGGCCCCACATTCGTTGAATCAGTCACCACAAAGTTCATAAGTATATCCTCGCAATTCCGAACCGAATCAACAATCCTCCTCATTTGGGCCATGCCAGGCCCACCCTCGCAGCTATATCTGTACAAATATTTTCAGGAATATTTTTTATATCGATTTGACTAAAAATAATTTCTAGTTCAATTTATTTTAATGACAAGACTAAGTTCAGAAAATAAATTTTTGGAATTATTAATTTTTTTTTATTTAGAGTAATTTTTAGAAAAAGTGAAACAAACATATAAATTTTTTGTAATTGTTATTTATAGAAAAAAAGCTATAACAAAGGCCCTTAATTCTTTTATCGTTTTTTTTAAATTGTAAAAATTAAAAGCTTAGAAAGAACTAATACCTGAACAAGTACTCGTTTTTGAGCAACATGAACTTGGTGAGCACAATCGAGTACCGGTCTGGGTGAACCGTATAAACCCATTCCTTCCGGTTCAAGTCCACATCATGCGACCTAGCAAAAAACCCAACAATACGGTGACGGTTCGCCGACCAAACACGAAACGCAAACTCAAACGACGCGGCGTCGACTTCAACATCATCATCGCAAACCAAAACGGCATCGGTAAGAATGTCGTTTAAACGAGGTAGAAACCGAGCATTGAGACTACTATCAGCGTTTCGGTGCAGGGAGATCGAATCAGAAGAAAACGAGAGGTTAAGAGCCAATTGATTAATGACACGTGGAGGTGTAGAGGGGTTTCCCCAGAGGACGAGCACAGAGGATACTAGTGGTGAGAGTGAGTACGTGGCGGCTATTGATTGGAGGATTGGAATTCGGGACTCGGAGAAACCGTTTATGAGTACTGTTAGTTTGTGAGGTTGGAGATTTTGTGGTTCCCGCTTTGGTGTGGGCCCGCATGAGTATGGATTTGATGACGTGGCGGTGGTGGTTGTTGTGAAGTTGAATAAGAGAACGGCAAGGATGAAGGTTGTTGCTGGTGAATTCATTGCGGTGGTGTCAAGTTAAACAGGTTTTGGATTTTGAGGTTATTAATTTCCATTATTATTAATATAAATATAAATATGATATAATGGAAGCTTGCTTGTTATTGTAGTGATGATTTGACATAGTCACATGTAAGTGAGTGGTTCGGTGTTGACGCACGATGGAACTGAATTTGAAGTGTGCGGGTTTTTAATTGTAGGAAAACGAGGAAAAATGGTTAAAAATAACCGTCTGAATCTGATATAATATTTAATTCTACGGTGTCGATTAATCCAGTCAAATGCTTGTGTGTAGTTAAAGTATTTGCTAGAGGTTTTTGGGATGGGGTGAGGGATTCCCCGCTTACACCAAAGATATTGGTCACTGTTCGATTGAGATTGAATGATTTAGATTTAAGTTTTATATTTTGAATTATGAAATTAAAATTAAAATCAAAATCAATTTTTTTCTAGATTGAACAACCATTGATGTCTTGATTGCGTAGATGCAAGATCCTTGCATGAAATCTGAATTCAGGTTTTTCAGACATGTGGTGTCTCCAAGGGAGAGCCAAAGTTTTCATCCTACCTTCTTTGCTTGCATTATTACATTAGTGGATGGTTCACTTATCCTATAAAACATAGACACATACACTTATAAAAAAAATATAAGTGATTCATGTGTGGTAGAGCGATGAACATGCCTTTAATCTAAAATGTTTGTGCTACATTGAACTTAACTCATCATGTATTGCATTTAAAGTACAAACAAGATTTTATAAATAGACATATTTTGATGACTGATTTTGATTTACTATAATAAGTAGTTCTTTGTTATGCAGCATTTGTTATTATTTGGCTTAAGTTGTCACATGGATCTAATAAATTACTGTGGTCTGTTATAGAGAGAAATATTTTAAATATCTGAGGACAAATTGATTTTTCTTTTTGAAGAAACTTAACTGCATGAAGAAGATTGCTGGTATTAACTTTCAATTACTTTATAGAGGCTGGGTTAGGGTGATCTAAAATGTTTTCATCTTAATTTGTGTATGTTAAGATATGTGAAGCTGACATCTTTCAAACTCTCTTTTGCGGCCAGGCTCGCTTTATGGAATGTCATCATTTGAATGAATTTGTTAATGTCATCTACATTATAAAAATTTGTGTCGTCATTTGGTTTTTCCCGTAAGAATTCTTATTAATTTTAGTGATAGATTATGGTTACAACCTGTTTCTTTGATTTTGAAATTTTGCATGTCTTAAATTTGCAACTGTCATATGTTGAAACTGAAGAACTTAAGGTAAGAGACTTAATATTGTTTCAATTGGTTTAATCTTCTTTTCTTTCTTATGAAACATTTATCATGGATTGATTGATTGAATTTTATTTGAATGCTAAGATATTTTGTAGGGCCAAGATGTGGCAATTGTACCTATTAAGTTACATAGTACCGACACTTCAGATTATAGATTTGCTCATTGTTTAGCACGTGTCACTGTCTAACACTGAAAAAATACCAACTAATATAATTATGTTTAATCATTTCTATTTTTTTTAAATTACTGTTGATGTCTATATGTTAATGTTAGTGTTGTGTGGTGTTTGTTTTATTGTTTTCCAGCTGCTAAGCTCTTGTACTTTTGTTCTTTCAAAAGTTTGCAGCTACATCACAACTTTTTTTGCTACGAACTACAACCTCTCCAAAATAATAGTAAGGAATCACCATTTGTCAGAACTTTCCTTCACATGTTTCTGAATTTTGTACAAGTCCATAAAGAGTTCAGCACATGTGAGCCAACGATGAATGCTCAAGCCATCTTTGACTCACAAGTAGCAATTGGAGCATTGTCATCTCCGGTGTACTAGACACTTCTAAGGTTGTACATGGGTTAGTTTAACTCAACCAATCCGGTCAACTCAACCTGAATTGATCCAAAAAAACGGTTTGGGTCTGGTAAATTAATGTGAATATCTTGGTTTCACAAAATAGCGAACCACTAAATTTTTTTGGGGAAAACCAGACCAACCCATTTTACCTAGGTGGCCTAGTTCTTAAAAATTATTTGGTTACTTTAGGATATTGAACTTTAGTTATTTTTGATGTTTGCAAGTATTTTATGCAATTTTAAGAACATGATAACTTTGGTTATATTGATACTTGCAATGAAAGTATTTTATGATGAATTTTATGATTTTGATATTCTCATTAAATATATATATATATATATTAGTTGCTAAAAAATAGTGAAAATAGGTTATATAAATAAAAGATTATGACATTTTGTTAGAAAGAATATGAATGTGGATAATCCATTACTCAACTCAAGTGGATAATTCATTAACAATTAAATTAAAAACAATCAAATTTGGTCAAATGGTTCTTGTTAAAAATAAAACAATTAAATTAAAAAAATAAAAATGAATGTGGATAATCCATTACTCAACCCAAGTTAATCCGAAAATGAGGGGTTTGATCCCACTCAACTCAGTAATGTAACAGACGGTTTTTTTTGTATCAAATCCAATCCAGTGTTCCCTACATGGTCTGATTTCAGGTTTGGCTCCCTAGACACTTCTAGTTACATCATTTCCATCTTCAGACATTCCTTTTTCAGTGTTAATACCTCTGTTATAACTAATCTGTCGTATTATACATTCACATAGTTAAATTTAAATTTTTTGAGGTCTGTTTTTGACCCAAAATTTTGGGACTTCATTTTGTTAACTTTGAGAGTGATTCAAAATTACTTGTGGATGCTATTCTTGCTCACAGGGGTGATGATTCAGAATTTGTGTCAATTGTTTCTCACGTTAGGAGTTTGTTATTGCTTAATTCCAACTTTGTAGAATTTGTTCGGCGACAAACGTATATGGTTACTCATTCCATTGCAAGGGCGACCATTTTTTAGGCTAGTCACCGTACTTTTGATTTGTTACCACCTTGTATTCACCAACTTTTCATTAATGATATGAACTGAGTTTGCTTTTTTAAAAATATTGTTTTATTTTTGTTTCTATTTAAGCTTTGCCTACTTGATTTTTATTTTTTGTGTTTGGCCATTTCTCATTTTCATCTTTTAGGTCAATGTTATTGCAACCTTCTTAATTTACTTGTCCCACCACCCCTTCCATGCAATTCATTATTTAACCCTTACAAACCAAACTCATCCCCTCACTAAGTTGGTTCATGGTTCGGTTTTGGAAGAAAACTAAATTGAATTCAACTGTGAATTTATAAAGATTCGTTTCAAATGGATTGTGATTTTTTCTTCTAATATCAATAATAAAATTTTTATAAATAAATTGTTAAATTTTTTTTTTTCTAACAAGATAGTAATTTAAATAATTGAATCTACATCATGAACATCCCTCTCTAATAGCAGTGCTTCCCGGTTAATCCTATTGATTTAGCACTTCTCTCTTCTATGTGGGCAATTGAGCATATGATATTATTAATGACAATTATTGATGATAATAAACCATAAAATGACTTGGTATATAAATTATTGTTAAAAATATATATGTGAAGAGGTGTTAGAAGAGATTCTCTCTAGGAACCTTAATCGTTAAAAATAATATTTTAAGGCTCAATTTCAATTAAAAGAAGAAAAAAAAAAGAAAATGAGTGAGAGAAATTGTGTCAAGGATACATTTGAGGAAAATATTTTAACATAAATATGTGGACGTCGACTTGGGTTGGTGCTCAACTCTCGTTGTCAACGTTATGACCTCGCTAGTGAGTGATATGTATTGAGGCCTACTCCAATTCTAGTGAGCCTCTTAAATTTAAATGAAATTTACGTAATTTGGTGGAATTTATGTAAATTTTGACTGATAGAATAGAGTGTAATATAATATGTGTGTGTTAGAGAGTGTGTTATTAGCCATATTTAAAAAAATATACGTGGGTTGCTTAATTTTCATAACATTGAAGCAAATTGTAGTTAACATTATTTAAGAATTGCTTGTGCACGATGTAGTATTATGAGACAATTTTAAATTGATTATGTAACTCAAAGTTGGCAGTTTTTATTCCCCTCTATTCTAGATGCTCTTAGGAGTTTAAAACTTATATGATTAAAAAAAAGGTGTTTAAAACTGACTTCTAGGTATTAAATATTAATAGGAATGGATGATAGAACTGGAATTAGTAGATCACTTCCTTGAATGATAACTTCGACGATGAAAAGAACTGAGAAAATCATTATACTAAAAATGAGGTTGTTATCCTAACTAAAAGTTTATATAATTTACAA
The DNA here is from genome assembly GCA_037974755.1 of Cicer yamashitae. Lineage (NCBI taxonomy): Eukaryota > Viridiplantae > Streptophyta > Magnoliopsida > Fabales > Fabaceae > Cicer > Cicer yamashitae. The sequence continues at coordinate 48,321,319 of JBBPBQ010020324.1, read as the reverse complement.
TTTTATACAAAAACCTTTGTTTGACAACATATATAAAAACATAATAATTTACAATATATATGTTCTTTAGTTTTTCAACAAGATGCAGGTCCATCCTCCCACATACACGAACACATAATAAACCTATATAAATTAAAGTCAAATATTATAAAAAACTAACAAAATAAAATAATAACTACTCTATTTATGCTAGTATAAAATAATATATAGAGTAAAATTATTAAAGCATAAAGATAGTTTATAATGGATAACTTAGCGTTAAAGTCAAATAAAGTATTATTTGATAACAATTTCCTCTCACAAGCATTTTTCATGAAGTTATAACATTTTGAGATGTTATTTTAATCGGTGTTTGATCTTCTAACAAATGATATTTCCTCTCATTTTTATCCTTATTATTTTATTAGCAAAAATTTAAATAGTAATTAAATAAACATTTTTATGTTATTTTATATTTATGAGTTAGCTAAATCGTTAATTTTATCAAACACTTCAAATTTAATTAACTATTTTATCTACCGTAAATTAATTCATTATTAACTAATTATCCATCATGCGCTACTTGTTACATATGCATTCAATTTATAAATATATTACAAGTACATTTCTTTGGTTGTTTAAATTGGTGGCTAAGGGATTAGTGAAAAGGTTCGATTATGTGATGGGTTTATTGTTTTTCCCAATCAACGGGGTGTTGGTGGTGAACGAGGTAGTTGACAGGAGAAAAAATATATGGTACAGAGTGCTTTATTTTGAAGGCGGGTTTTAGAATGGTTTTCGATATAAAGGATAGTTTGGACTACACCCTCTTATCTTGATTAGTAGGTCAACAAAAATTAATGTATTTTGTTTAAAATTTGAATCAAATATATTTATTTTTATTAATCTACTTTCTCTTAGATTTGAGATTGAATGAAGTACATTCTAAGAGGTTGATGAATGTATCTTGCCACTTGGGAAATTCACAATCATAACGAGTGATATGACAATTAATATTCACTAAATCGTATACAAAAATGGAAGTTGTTTTCCTTTTCTATAATTAAAGAGACTTGTGAAAATGTAAAATATTTTAATTTTTGGTGGTTACGTGGAGAGTTGAAGTATTTCCAATTATGACCTAGAAAGGAGAATCTGAGTGAGTTACGTTGAGATCATAAGTGAATTATGATGAAGTATTTTCGTGGATGCAAGCAAAAAATGTTGAACTATATAATCATTTGTTTACATTATTATTATTATCTTTGTTGTGTCTCTGGTTATAAGTGTCAATTTCACAAATTCATTAATTATTGGTCATAACCCAAATGTTAGTGGGGCTAAAAAATTTAATAGCTAAAAATACCCCATCAAAGAAAATCCAAAAGTTAAAAAGCATAAAAAAATTTGTGGATTAAGTAGGACCCATTGACCCACTTTTTTAAATTTATGTTTTAAAAATAAAATCTAAAATTTTTTGACAAAAGATTTTTCAATTTTTTTCTCAAATTGAAGAAAAAAAATTCAAATATGTTTTCAAAAAAAAAGTTTTAAAAATTTTTCAACAAAAAAAACCTTTATTTTTTTTTACCAAATTTTTTTGAAAAAAATAAATTTCAAAAAAGTTTCTAAAAAAGAATCTCAGTTGATAAAATATTAGTCTTATAAACTCTCAATTAAGTTTACAAAAGATAAAGAAATAATTGGTCGGAGTCTTAAAAAATAATCTTAATAAAGGTTTAATATTAAAGGACTTAAAGATAATTTTTTAAGAGACTTTAGATTTTAAGATTTAATTGACAACTCTACTCGTACGTGACCATCTAAATTCTATGAGTGTGTGAATTAATTCTTAACATGTATGGTTTTTTTCCAACTTAAAAAGAGTTAGTTTTTTACAACATAGTAAATAAATGATCAAAACTCATTGAAAATATATATATCTATATTTAATATCCGACTCTGGATTGAATGTGAAAAAAAATGTTATCCTAACTAAGTTTATAATTTACAATAGATCTTCTTAGTTAATTTCAACAAGTTGCATTTCCCATCTCCATTTTTTAAAGGTGTTTTCCACCGTAAACATGGTCCTTTAACTCACCCTAACGTGGAAAAACTTATTTCGTTGGTATTCTCACATGCATGTGACACACAGAAAAATTTCAAGCCATTATTATAATATTCATCATTTAATTAAAAAAAAACATTTAATTATTGGAAAATGCAAACTTCAAAGTCTCAATTCTTTTATAAATTGGAAGCATGCAACCTCATCAAAGTGAAGGTCATCACACAAAAAAATTAACAAAGAAAATTTACATAAATCCAACCGATAAACAGAAACAATATTATCACCTTCACCATTTCAATGGATCAGAAGAAATCTAACAAAATCCGAGAAATTGTTAGACTTCAACAGATCCTAAAGAAATGGAGAAGAATAGCAAACTCTTCAAAAACCACCACAGTAACCACCGCCAACAACATAACTAATAGCAAAAGTATGAAGTTTCTGAAAAGAACACTTTCTTTATCAGAACGCGAAGGAGGAGGAGGAGGATCAACAATGAACAACAATGCCGTTCCAAAAGGATATTTAGCGGTTTGTGTTGGACAAGAACTTAAGAGATTCATTATACCAACTGAATATTTGAGTCATCAAGCTTTTCAAATACTTTTGAGAGAAGCTGAAGAAGAATTTGGGTTTCAACAAACGGGTGTTTTGAAGATTCCTTGTGAAGTGTGTGTTTTTAAGAGTATTTTGAAAATGGTTGAAGATCAAGGGAAGAATAATAAGGACAAGTTTTCAAGTCATGAATGTAGATCACTTAGCATTGAAGAGATGATGATGAGTTATTGTTCTTTGGAAAATCAACTTGCTTGTTCTCATCATCCTCAAAGTCCTTTGTGCAGATAGTTTTTTTTAATAATAATAAATATTATTGGATGTTGCAATTTTTATCCATCTTTTTTGTCTCTCTTTGTTTTTTTGTTTTTCTTATTTGCCCCTTTTTACAACAAAATTAATGTATGAGAGAAAAAGAGAGGAGTGAGTTTAGTTAGATGTAAGAAAACCCATTTGGGAATTATGAAGCAAGAAGCATGACTTTCATTGTCTAAATCTCTTATTCAAGATTAAGATTATTTGGCAGCACTTCTATTGTGTGGGCTAATATTATTCTCATAAGCTTAAAGTTTTTGATTTGATATATATGCAATTTATTCATACACCTAGCATATAAGGCAATTGGGTATGTCTTTATATAAAATATTCTCTCTTACAATGAGTAATCTATTGATTCTCAAAGAAGTCAATTACTCTTTCAATGCAATATTAATTGTTATGTTTTCTATAATTGTATTGTAATGTTAATCACTTGCATTATGTAAGTGAATATCTTTTATTTTATACTTATAATATTGGTGAATAGATTGATACTTGATAATAGTAATTCAATAAAAGAATTATTATTTCTCTTTTATTTATATATTTTTTAATATTTGTAAAATAATTAAATGTAACACTAATTATAAGATAGAGAGAATATGTCATAACAAAAAATATTATATATGAAAGGTAAACTTGAATAAACAACGACAATTAATAAAAAATTGAATTGTACTACAAACTTTTTCTTTTTTGACAAATAATACTACAAACTTTGTTTATGTAATTTAATGCATGTTTGAATTGAGGAATTTTGGCAAAATCACAATAGTAGCATGATTTTATCAAATGTAACTTTTATTAAAATTACTATGACATATATATTACGATTCGGTCAAACTTGTTGTGAATCTAAAGATACAATAATCAATAAAGTTTTATATTTAGAGATAAAATTAAGTAGTAACTATTAAGAAAACGTCACATGATGAAACAGAGCATAATTATTTCCCATCCAGTAGCCAATTAGTGATTATGCTATGGAAGCCCTTATTACTTCAAAATGATTTAATATTCAAATAAAATATGATAAAAAATTACAAGAAGTTTGAAAGCAACTTTCAAGCCTTGAGAGGTACCTCAAAGTGAAAGGTGCATCGTCCCCGGATATGCTTTATGGATATTATAAGGTAAATGTTAGTTTCTCCAAATTTAATTTCTCATATATGAAATTATGTTATAGTCATTTAGGTCTTACTTATAAACAAAAATATATATAATATCATATTTATTAAAAAAATTAGTTAAGTATAATTAGTATGTTTGATCTAAAAAATGTGCATTATAAAAAATTTAATTTCTAGAAATATGATATGTGCATTATCGAAAAAGTTAAATGATATGTTTTCTTATATGTGGCTAAATGATTTGAAATTGTAGTTGTTACTATAGAAAATTACTTCTGCATGATCCACATTGACCAACTAGAAGCATGTGCTAGATCCTTAAGCTAAAAGAATGTGTACATGATTTTTTTAGTGATCCTTGGTAAATATAAATTAGTTCGAAAGAGGTAATACCCCATGTCTTTATTGTTCTATTTTTAAATATCCGTGAATTTCACTAAGTAAAATTTTCGAAATTTTTTATAATAAACAATTTTTATGATTGTATTTCGATTTTTTTGTGAAATTAATTCTAATAATTTGGAGTTGAACCAAAATCTAATCAAAGATTTTTCCGGTCAAAGTTTTGTACTATATGTTACTTATGTCAAGGATTTATTTTCTTATTAATTAACATAAATTTTGTAAGTTAGAATAGAAATATTAGTTTTCTTTCATCCCTAGTGTTTATAAGTTGGTCCAGTCTGAACAAGGCATGTGAGTGATTAATGCAACTTCTGAACATTACCCTCCCTTGTTTTGTAGGTTAAGTCCATATGGGGTTGGTTTATTTTAATCAGTTGTGACTATAGGGCTAAGATCCTAAGTAAATAAATTATGAATTATTAAAGTCAGTGATAAAGGTTATGGCATGTGTGTGTATGGTTTCCAATGCAAACTGCCCCAACAGTCTCGAAGTCGTACAATACAATTGTACCGTTCAACCTCTACCTTTATTTTATTTTATTGCTTTACTATTTATTTTAAATTAAATTCTTTATAATGTTGATGATAAAATAAAATAAAATAAAATACTTCTTATTTTAACTGAGCTAAGAGTATGTAACAAATTAAATTAAAGTCTCATTTTTAGTACTTCCAAGAGAATCAATCACGTGACCATGGCATTGATAACCTACTTAATCGGTTGGGCTGAATCAGTTTCCACTTTCTTGACTTTTGAGTTCCTAGATCCAATTAGTCCAACTTCAACTTTAGGGTAGCTAAGGACTGTCCTTAAAGGAATAAAAATAAATAAATTGTGTTAGATTTTTTTTTTTTTACATTTTTATATTTTATTGCATGCTAACAAGTGTGTTAAAAACATTTGTTTTTAAGAAAATAAAAAAAGAAATTAAAAAGAATATTTAAGTTGAAAATTTGAATTTCTTACAATTTTTTTTTGCATTTTAGAAGAGATGGTAAACTTTATTGGTTTAGGATTCGAACCCAACTCGGGATAAGTAGTTAAACTTGAGAATATCGGCATCTGCTCGTTGAACTAGCACTTCAGACGGATTTTTTACAATTCTAAATATGAAATACACAAGTTTCAAGATTTTTTTACTATATGTAAAGTCTTAACAAGCGCGGTTAAATACTCCAAAAACACTTTTAACATTTCTCTAAATTTTAAAGAAATATAATATATAAATTTCATTTTTTTATTATATATTTGGTATTTAATGAAGGCCTTGAGATTGCTAATTAGTATTTACCTTAAGACACTTGTGCGACTATATATGTGAAAACTTATTTCTTTAAAAAATATTTAAATAATGAAATATGTTAAAAAAAAATAATAATAAATAATTAAAAACTAAAAATATATATTAATAATTCAAACACAATACATTTAAACGATAAATAAAAATACATCAAAATTACTAAAGTTAAGTAGAGGCGCCAACCACATTTGAGAAATATTTTTTATTATGATTGGGGAACCGACATAACTCTCATTTTCTTGACACTCTATCTATATTTTCTATTATAATACAAATTCAACATTTATTACTTTTTTTTAATGTTACCCTTAATTATTAAAGTATTTGCAAATATGTTGTGACATGATATTTAAGTCTTAACATATTATATTACATTGAAAATTGATATAAGTAGTCATTTTCTTAAAAACTGTACACATTTTAAATAATGAGATAAACATATAAAACTTAGAAATATTTAATTAATATATAATTTTATAATAATATAATTTTACTTTATCATTATTTATTTTATAAATTTTAATTTTTCAATTCAAAGAATATAAATATTCTGCTATAAATAATCTCTAATATAAATATTCAAGCAAATAATGTTATTTTCCACAAGAAGTTCCACTATTGAACCCCCTTCATTCAACTCCCAACCTCGTTGCTCGAATATCGTTCTCCAAAGAGATAATAAAAGCCTCGATAATACCACACGTCGTAGGAGTGGACATTCAAAAGCATCATGCTAGAAGGGGTTTGACTTCCCATTTCCTAATTCATTAGAGATCGCCTCCAAAAACTAATAAGAGTTGGACCCATGCAAATATTCTGAATCCTATGAATATCCTTACACCACATAGAGGATAATGAATTCACCCCAAAGTTCAAAGTTTATAGAATAGTTAGGCGCCCCATTTTCATATTTTGAAGCGAACCTCATTTCAAATAAGTTACTCATCAACTTAAAAAATGTCACCTTCACATAGCTAGAAGACTGTCTACACATGTTCTCTCACCTCACATAAGGTTCCTCTTTCGTCCTTTATCCCAACCCTAAAAGACTTGTATGAGGTTTAACCTCATGTTTCTATACCTTAATTGGAATTAGATCATACGGTGTCACATTATTGTCTTTAGGTTTTCTAATGTTTTTTGCCAAAAAAAGTTTTTTTTTTCCTATCCTCAGTTGAACATTAGTTTCCAAATGAAAACAACCAATTTTAATGGAGTATATGAATGTCAATTTTAATTTATTTATTAAACTCCTTCTCTCCTCTACCACCTAAATTACCCATCAACACTCTATTGAACGAACTATGAATTGATCTAAAGAGTAACATTTTTTTTCAATTGGAGGTATGAGTGGGAATAGGTTGGCTACGCCAGATTTTGCATAAATAGGTTTGATTTGTTCAAAAAATTCAAGACCTAAGTTTGTTTTGTTACCTATCATATAAGCTTATTTTTTAAGTCTTACATTGCATTTTTAAGTCTGTTGTAATCAATTAGACTACTTAAAGTTCTATTTCGTAATAATATTTTTAATGAGATTTTTGTTTTTTAGTTTTGTAGACGAAATTGTAATTAATACAACTAGAAACTCACACACATAAATGTAAGATCATAGATCCAAACTCGAGATATGATGTCTAATATAAAAATATCGTCATTTTGTAGATTAAAGAGAACAACTTTTATTTTAAAAGATTTCATTTTGATTTATTTGTACCATATATATTTTTTCTAATATCTAATTCGATGCTTAAATCTATCTAATATGATAGCTTAATTAAACTCTACTTTACAACAAGACCTTAAAATATGTCGAAAAAATTCATGTCATATACTTGAATTATTTAAAATATTGGTAAATATATAATTCAACACAATTTACAAAATTTGATAAAGTAATAATAATAGTAGTAAATTTATTATTGCTATTTATTAAAATAGGTTAGTTTATTTGGCTTAAAAAAATCTCTATGTGGACTAAAGCTTAGTTATTTTATTGTTTATAAATAAAATTGTCAATAAATTTGCATATAACTACGAAATATTGAATTCAAATACAAAATTTGATATGCAATGTAACAATAATCGAGTTAGATTTTATGGATAAAACTTAATTAAATAGATTTATGAACCTGCTTTGACATTATCTATTTTTTTTTCCGAAAAAAGTCTAATATAATTTGAATCTGTCCAACACACCATAGCATAAACACCTCTAATTAGAGGTAATATAAATATATGTTAATTAATGTGATAATGTCCTTACTGTACTCTGTACGCAATTTGACTACTTTAATATTTGGAAAGAAAAAAAGATGAAACATTGGAGAAATCAACGGGTTTGAATGAATACAGGAAAGGAATAACCATAGAAATGGAACTTCAAACCTTTTTCTTTGGTGGTGAATAAAATAAAGTAATTAACAACCATTGACTTGAACTATATTATTAGGCAATGATTTGAACATGATTGGGGATGCTCCTAACATGATCCGCACTCCATTGCACTATTTGGGAGCAGTTGATAATCAATGATCATCTTGTAATGGTAACCAAATAATAATTTAGAGGGGGGTGGTGGAATGTGATTAATTATAAGTTAGTTATATGATTGGATCTTGTAATTAGGGAGTGCTCTAATTATTAAATATTATAGTACTTTCTTGTACCTAAAAAAAAGTATTAGTATATTACTTCTTAACTAATTAAATAACATCTTAAATGAATTTATAAAAATAGATATTTTTATTTTACAAGTCGATTTTGTATCGGTTGAACCCACCACTACTTATATTTATACATTATATCCAATAATATTAATCGTGAAAAGATATATCAATTAAAATATGAATCCCACGTAAATTAAAGATAAAATTTTGAATAAATTTATAAAGAGAAATACTCTTTACTTTATAAAATAATTTTATGAAAATTAATTATATAAAAATGAGTTATCTCTTGTATGAAAAACTAATAAGTTTTTAATATAATCTGACCCAATGTTTGTTCGTTCATAATCAAATCATTGGAATAAGAAATCTAGACTTGGTTTAGGGATGTGTGGAGTTCTAGGTAGACTCACAATATCATATTAGCTTTAAATTAATTTCATCAATTGTATCTAAATTAGTTAAGTTTATTTGGTTGTTTGCCAGCATAATGTATCAATAAAAATATGTTTCATTGTGTGAAAAAGACAAAGCACCAATAGATCTAACTCCCATATAGTTCCAAATTTCAACTCCATGCCTCCTATGGCAAATGTGTTTGGTGTTATTCCTAGAAGATTCTAAAGGTTTGTTTGGGGTAAAGATAAAAGAGATATAATAGGATAAATTATCAAATAATTCAAAATCTTATTATATTATTTTTCAAAATTATTTTCTTAAATACGAGTTAAATTAGAAATTAACGTTAAATACAAGTTAAGTTAGAAAATAATGAGATCAAATGGCAACTATAAAAATATAATTATAAATTTAGAATATTAAAAAATTATTTCAATTATTTTATAATCATAATTTTGTCATTTACATATGATATAAATTATATCTTTATTTAACCTATGTAATATATATATATATATATATA